>LS538003.1:319372-362602 GCA_900490775.1 Pristionchus maxplancki
TAAAAAATATGCAAAGATCCGATCTAAAATTTGAATTCCCGCAATTTCTTTCATTTGTTAATAACTCAGCTCCCAATGAAGCTAGAGACTTTAAAATTGGAGGTTATGTCTGAAACGGTAAAATGAAGATATATTTCAAATTTCAAGTCTCTATCTGGTCTGGGAATCGAGATAATCGGCAAAAACGAAAAATGCGGGAATTCAAATAAAAGATCCGATCTTTGCAAGGTCGGATCTTTGCCCAGGAAAAGATCGGATCTTTGCATGATTTTTTAACAGGCTCGATGTCAAAGATCGGGTCTTTTTCGGGATTTTTAACGCCACATTACATTCCAGACGGGAGAATGGTCTACTATAATCTGGGTTGAAATAGTTCGTGATAAGTAACCTTTTAAGGTTTTAAGGTTAAAATACCCACATTTTCAGAGATGATGAAAGGCTTCTCCGCAATTGTGAAACTTTCGACGGAGGGACTTGGCTGGTAAAGATGCTGCAGTGCCGCAGAAGCCTGCACAATCTATGCTGTTAGATTCTGACTGGAGAGGGAAAAGTGGAGAGGAGGAGATTCGTACCCTCTCGATCTCCGGCCAGACGTCTTTCATCGTTGTCGACGACATCGGATCCTTCGGGAAGATGAGGACTGAAAGGAAAGTGAAAAATGAATGAATCCGAAGAAACCTCACCACACTCGACGCCTGAGTAGACCAACGTCGACTGAAATAGATGAATATATATTTTTGTTTCTTTATTTTTGCTGTAGTGTATCATGAGCGTTTTGCATAAATCAAAATATGTCAATGTTGTCAAAGTATTTTATATATCTATGCTCACTTCTCCAATAACGGTCACTGATCTGGAGAGGTCGTATCCGGTGAGGTCGTAATTGCGGCAGAATGTGCAATTTGCCTTCAAAAATGATTTGTGTTCCTATTCACGAGGAAAATATATTAGTTGAGGGAATACTTCGGAAACGTTGACCAGTCTTCTAACGCAAAAATGACGTCAACTACGTCTATCCCAATCTCCCCAAACTTTTTTCTAAATATTTGAGCTACACAACTGCGAATGATAAGTGAGATGGAGATCAAGAATTGAAAAAAATAGAAAGCAGAGAAGTAAAATCATACCGTTGCGGTTGTGTGGTCGACAGTGAGGATGTACTGTCTGAGTACAGTCTGGAAAGGGTTGCCTTCGTCTCTCGTCCCGACTCCTCCCTCTTACTGCCCCAATTCTACTTGAAAAAAGGGAATTTCAAAATACCCGAGATTCGTAGATAATGACAATTCGCGTGTCATCGAGAGCGTAGAGCACGTGGTCTCCAAAATATCCAACCTCCAAAAACGATTCGACGCAGCGGATTCGAGTGCGTCTGCAATAGAGTTCGAGAAACCGGTCGAGACAATTCGCTCCTTCATATTTTGGAAACTTTTCCTCACTCGAAACGCCGAGGAGCAACGAAATTGATTGTTCCTGTTAAAGGAGTATAGGCACGAAAGTTTGGTCAGATAAACTGGAAACGTGAAGTGGTAGGGATCGGTTACCCGACCAGAGATCACTTTATCCGAAGTTTCAGAGATGCCTCTGAACCGAGCTATGGAGGTTTGTAGTTTCAGTGATCCTGCAGGCAAGGCGGGGTAGGACCGCAGAGGCACTTTTGTACTACTGTATTAGCCGGATATCGATTGATTGTGGTCGATAGTCGAAAAATAGGATGGCAATAGAAGAACTGCACCGAAGGGGACTCGAACCAGGGGGGAGGCGATTGCAAGGCAATCGCTCAACCCACAAGGCTATGATACTAGTTGGGGAGCGCATGTTTCTGGTGCGCTATATTTCGAAGCTCAGTGTGCCATTGTGGTAGGGGACTGCTCTTCAGCTAATTCAATGACCTAGTACAATAATAATGCAAGTGCAATCGCCTACATGATCAGTGCTTCTTATGCTTACGATACCCGTGTTACCCTCTCCTTTCGAACCATATTCGTGCGAGAATTGTGATGTCTACATTGATATTTGTTAACAAGTAGCTTGCTTCTATAACTTTATCTCAAGTAACAGTAAACATCGAGAACCAGATCACTATAAAAGTGTGAAAGAGGAAGCCTAATAAGACCGGGCGGGGTACAATCACAAGCAAATACAGGATAACGGGCGGAGAAAGAGCATTGCTTCTAACAGAGATTCGATCTCTGACTCTTCACTCGCACCCGTAAATAAAGGCACAATAAATATAGTTCACCTTATGACCTACAGGGGGATATTGGAATGCTATCAGCTGAACAAAACAAACAGGAAGATATGGAGCCGACTAATTAATTGATGAATAGTTTAATACTAAATATATTTGGTAGGAATCACCACCCGTAGCAATATAAATTAACTAACAAGTGGATATGTAATCGCTAATTATGATAATTAATCACTTCTTGAGGGCTGTGGCCGTGCCATTGGTCGATTCGGGCTTCTTCCTTTTGGCTGCTTCTTCTTCGGCGCATTCTTGTCTTCCTCGCCCTGCAATTAGTAAATATGTATTTAGACTAACTAATAATAACTAAAAGAAGTACAAATTCAAAATGTTATTAGAGTAATCCATAAATTGAATTAAGGATGGCGTATTGGAGTTTTGCTCCTTACGTAAAACACGAATGCGTTTCCGCAGCACTATTGGCGAACGAGATCAATACATAACCGTTAATATTTTAAAGCCAATAAAATACGACATTACCTAGTACATTTAGTATTTTACCGAAGAAAAAACATCAAACTGCACTCTCAATGGCATTGCGAAAAGAGTTTGGAATATTAAGTTGTTTCAATCAAGTATTTTTACCAGTAGCCACAAAAGCTAACACAAAAAAGGAAAATGACTCACGACAGTGCTGATCTTCTTGCTGTCGCAGACCTTCTTGTCGGCCATCCTCTCCAGGTTGTCCATGCTCTCCTTCATGAGCGTCGTGTAGGTGATGGTGAAGTTGTTGACCTCCTTCGCTTTCACCTGTATAAAAAATTAAAACTATAAAATTAAACAAAAACGCGGAAGGCGATATCACACATCAATCTATCAAGCAACTGAAAGAAACGGGGGCCTAGACACGAAAATTCTGACGTTACAAACGATCGCCACTCACAATACTAGCATGTAACAGGCTGCGAGGATAATAATTAATCAGAACCAGAGCAGGGAATACATGATAAGTGGCGGAATCGATCAAACAAACCCCATAATATTGCAATAAACGGGCGCCTGTTTCGTTTAGACATGACTCTACCTTAGCGCTCGTCAAATTCGGCCAATTAGAGTCATTGTTTCGATTACAGCTTATCAAGCCTATCAATAAAGGTTCAAATTACATGCAAAATTGATTGGCAAACATCAAGTGCTCGCGCAGAAGGGACGGGAACGTCAAAAATCAACGCGACTTTTGCAAATGTTGCCATTAAAGCATTTTTTAAAAGGACGGGCATGTTTAAACGATGCAGGCAAGCTATATTGAAGTCAGGATTCCTTTTTGAAGTAAACAACGAGTAGTAAAAACACGGAAAACAACGAAAATCAATAAATAAACAAGGAAAGTGGCCGAGAGTCGCTCACAGCCGGAGCCGGGTAATAGATCTACAGTGCCTTACTGATCCTGCAGGTTTTCTTGCTAAGATTTTTTCATTTCAATTGATGTCGATACTCCTTTAAATAATGAAAACGTACTTTGAGATGAAGAGGTCGATGACATCGAGCGTGAATATCGCCCATCCGTCCACCTCAACAGTCCAATTCCTTCATTTTCCACCTTTTTCTCAATGGAAAGCAAAGTACAGAGGGTGATTGTACAAGGGAGTGGATGGGATAGGGAGGACGACAAAAAATACAATTCGAAGAGACCACTAAGTGTTAAGAGCGGGAGAGTGTTCCAGAGTGCTCTATACACCGAATACCTCTAGTAGGCTTCCCTGAGCGAAGACGAATCGGCCATTGGGAGAGGTGGAAATATAAGCGAAGGAGAAGGGAGCTGCATCCATGAGAACAGTCGAATCCTGAAAAGGGAAAAGGCTATATGAACAAAGTGATTCACTGCAGAAAAATAGCTCGATCGTCTAGACTGTAGTCGAGAAAAAGGCTGCGGTTATTTTAGCAAATAGGTCAGCAAATAGATAGGTCTTGCACCGAACAATCCATTTAATTTCGAAACTGAAATCTATCCTCGATACGAGTGAAACGCATACCCGTTCGTATCTTCCCATCGCGAAGGAGAAAGAGAAACCGATCGAGAGGAAGGAATGAGTGAATAATGGAGAGGGGATGAATCGAGTTGAAATTTGAACACACATTTACTAATAAAATAATAATTTAATGAAATCAGATTCGATGACTCTTCTGTGATCAGTTCGAGAGGGAAGACAATGATCCTCTCGAACGGTATTTCTAATTAATCATTTTGTAATGGGCATTGATAGATGGTTTCATGCTGATTATTTGATTTCAGTTAATCGATAATTCTTTCAAGGATTTCAACACAAACAATTATATCATGTAGAGCTATTATTTTATCCAGAATGAAACCAATCTCCAATTCCGCCTTATCCTTTCTTTCCAAGGGAGGGGAGTTGCTACGAAATGTTGCACAACTGAACTCGTCTCATATGCTCGCCCTCTCTCTCGCTCTCTCTTCCTTTTTATCTCTGATCGCCAGACCATTATCTTTTTTCTCCCATGAGTAAGTGATGGAATAGATGGTTCGTGCCTTTAATGAAAGAGACGAGTCCCATGCCCTCCCCCCATGCCGCGGCGGTACGTCAAAAGAGATTCCTATCGATCGCAAAGTTAGCCTATGGTACATACTTCCAACAATGCTTTTTTTTGAAACTACGCTTTTGAAATTTTGATGTTGCATTTCGTTTTGCAAAATGAGAATATGAAACACGGTATCAAAATACAAACTGCGCAGCTTGAAAGAGATTCGTTCGAAGGATCATTAGTTAACTTTGGAGCCCGATAGGGTACACTTTTGACGTACCGTCGCGGTGCCTCAAATATGGGTGATTCTCTCACGATTCGTCTCATAACTCCTCCCTTTTTGATTTTGATGTAGTGCATTTTGACACGTCTTTCGAGTGTTGAGCAATCCCTTTCAGAAGTTCATTGTTTTCTTCTCTCATGTTTCTCATAATTATTTGTTCCGCGTAGATGCTATTATTGAGAAAGAGACAGAGTAGTTTATTCAGGACGATGTCCTTACTTGGTTTACCTCGCGAAATAACAATCAAGATAATTGAAGAGGAATGCATAACTCTAGAGGTAACAGTCGAAAATATTATTCTTGTCCTAAATCACTCATTCAGGATCGAATAAACCTCCGTTCAACATGTAAGATAATGGAGGAAATTGTTTCGGAAAGCAACTTTATTGTCCGCTCTCCAATTCAATACAACAGGGGTGTTTTAGACATTCAACAGGTAATATTGAATAACTGCAAATAACTAAATAACGCTTCAAGGTTACTAGTCATCGTTAGTGCTTTGTGTTCGGTATCTCAATCACATGAGATTTCATTTATTTTCAGTTCGTTGGAAATTACATGGAATATCCAGACTACCCGATAAATACGAAAACAATGATAAAGGGATTACTACGGGTAATATAAATAGTTTCTTCTCAAATGGTCAATTCTTTGCAGGGATTTGAGAAGTACAATCAGTGGATGGTTCCTGAACGACATATCGCACCATTCATCCATCTCATAAGCCTTCTTTGTCGATGCGCTCACTTCAGGGAAATCAATATCAGAAATGTGAGCTCATCGTTGATCTCGTGCAAATGTTTACACCACATTCACAGTTCAACTTTCGCTCTAACGCTCCAGAAAGCCGGATTATGGATATAAACCAATTACTAGCACTCTCGAATTATCTCAAATGCGACAATCTCAGGATATCCTTGTATCCGTATGAATACGACCCGAGGTAATTGAAATTGTTGTTCTTGCTTTCTGACTAAAATCATCTTTTTTCTAATCGATATCAATCCAGAGTGTTTGACGTTATACGAGCATTGAAGCCAAGTACGAGATTGGATTTAGAATTCAAAAGCGTAGATAATCGTCCTCACTCTATTACTATCGAAGAGAATCATCTATTGAATCTTCCTCTTGTCTCCACTCTCGGAATTGCCTCGGATCTCTACTTTCTTAAGGTTTGTTCAATTGATTATTCGATCAATTCAATCCTTTGTTCACAGATCACCGATGCAGCCATTCTTTCCCTGGTCACCAAACATAGTCTCACTCTTACACAGCGTATATGGATGCATCTCAAACCAGAGACACTCTTCGAAGCGACTAAGGTATGCAACTCTTCGAAGAGGTATGCAACACAGAATTGTCATGATCAATGGCTCAGCAACGACCAAAAATATGATTTCAGATAGTCGTTCAGCAAGACCATTCTCTTGAACTTCATTTTAATCGCTACTATCATAATCACTATTTTCTCGATCTGGAACTCCGCATCCCCAGTTTCATGGAGTATCTTCGATTGATGGGAGTTGTTCGCTACGGAAAGAAGCTAACAAGTGTCGATCGTGCAGTCAAAGTGAGAATGAGGAAAATGAGAACAGGGAGAAAGCCTGGATGTCAAATACTATGCAGCTTCCATGCAAGATCATGCAGGAAAATCTAAATTGTCAACTATGTTGTTCAATTGAAGCTTCAATTGACAAATTCGCAGTGAATATTTAATTGCAGGTGACCAGCATTTGCGATAAGGGCGGTCTCGATCAACTTGGCTATTCAATCGAATCGAACAGAGCCACTATTTCCATTCTTGGAATCGATAAATGCAACTCATTTATAAGAATCGAATCTTCGAATTCTGGATCAACATCACCCGATACTGAAGATTATGATGACATTCTGTTAGATCTTAGTATTTTCGATTGCTCCGATTCCCCTCTGTCACCATCAAAATGAACGTAGCAAACTGAAATAAATGATCAAAGCGTTTTTTTTCTTCAGCCTTTTTCGATTCTAATATTGTTTGGATACAACGAAATGTGATAAAAATGAAATAGTCTCAATTTTTTTTATTCTCTAGCCGTTTCGAGGTTCTCGCTAGTTCCTCTCTTTGCTCGGGCGAGGATTGACCAACATTGTGCAATACCCTCTCTTTCTCTCTCAAACGCAACGGACTCACAGTGAATAGAGTGATGGTCGATAGACGCCATCGAGTGCGCCACTTATTTCCCTACAATATATTATGACTGTTATCAGTTTCATTTATTGATCAGTGTTCTCGCTTTTATGCAGTTTTCACCTCCGCACTTTCACACCCATCGAACAAAATTCAGGTCAATATGTATTTACTCGATTTACCTCGAGAATTGGTTAGCAAGATCATCGAACAAAAGAGAATAACACTCGAGGTATTGTTCTACTTCACTTTACTTAATTTCAGTCATTTTACTATTCCGATCCTCGAAGAAGTATGGATAGATTCGTTAATATTGCATTCTTTGTTGTTGTCTCATATCTTCATTCAGATTTTTTATCAATGGAAATCGCTCACATTCATGAACTTCCTACTTGCATTCAGCAGATATTTGATGTTTCACCGCTATCGAAATTTAGTGTAAGTGTAGGCACAAATGCTAATAAGGTATTTTGTTTCCAGAATCGATTAAAAATACGTTTGCGGCTAGCATATTTAATTGCATAGATTATCCCTTGGGGGTCATTTGGACTTTATATGACACATTATTGGGAATATTGGTTGATGTTTGTGAGTGTTTGTAATGTAAAAAAATTTTTAAACAAAAAAAATGTTCAGAACGCTTTTCCAATCGTGCCAATTGCCGCATCTTGGGTTCTCTACATCCTTATTGTACTACGAATAGACCTTCGAAAGTAAACGAGCACTCGACGAGCACTCTAAACGAGTGCTCGTTTTCTCGCTCATTTCAGTGCTCGTTTAGAAAACGAGTGGGTCGTGACGAGCACTCACTCGCGAGTGCTCGATCATTCTGCACGTTTCTGCCACAAAGGAGTGGTGTGAATGAGGGAGATCGACCGACGAACACTCGAAATGAGAGAGCGAATGGTACTCGTAGAAAGCGAGCACTCGTTTTCGCTCGAGTGCTCACTTTCGAAGGTCTAACTACGAATCCGCGCAATCTCTGACACAGTAAGTACGGTTTATTTAATTGAAATAAATAACTAAATAAGTCTCTACGACGCTCGAGAAGGAAGAAACAAAACTATACAAGCGCCATAACTCGATATGGAATAATCGCTGGAGGAAGTTAGAATTCTCACAAAGTAATAAAATATTTGAGCATGAACATTCTAGTAGCCTTTTTTCGATCAGTAATCGAGTTTGTGAATTTCTACATCAATCAAGGGACTATCAATTTTTACAGGTTCGTTGAATATGAAATTATTATTTTCCAAATGAACATTTTCAGGGTTGTTGGCATAACATCGATTGCATACATATCCTATTCTCAATCTCACAACATTGCTTCCATTTTTCTTCTTTCCTGGTGTACTTATTTTCACTTTCCCATCTAGCATGCTCAATTTATCAATATCAGCCGCTCGATGCATTTTTGGGAAAAAAGTCTCTTCGGAGAACAAAAGTTACAATTGCGTGCGAGACAAGAATGTAACAACTCATTACGATTCGGTGAATAAATGTGTTTCCTCTATGATCTGAAATGACTCATTCGAGTGGGAGTCCAAATGATTTTCGAAAGCCCCTCACAGTAGCCTCGAGGGTAATCGTTCGGAACGAATGGCCCCTCTTTCTCTGTTGCTTTCTGTCACGCGCACTTCCCTGATTGTACTCGAAATTCTGTCAATTGATTCTCGCTTAGCCACTGATCGAGAATTGGCATTGAACCCCGCGTATTGTTATGCAAAATAGAGGGGAATCTCGAGGCGGGGGCGGTTTATGGCATTTACCAGATCGAATGCAGACCTGTTACTCGATCCGCTCATCTGCATAAGCGGCGAGAATGGTCATGATGCCAAACTCGCATTCTCTAGTTTGAAAGGCTCATACTTTCTCCAACCTTCATCGAATAGGATTCAGGCCGTTCGAGCAGTTTTTCAAATTCAACTATGACATCATCACTGGTCTAGCCTCCCTCCTGATCCTCTTACCGGACTTCCTCCTCCCTTATCCCTTCCTATCTCCACTCTCCTCTCCTCCATTCACGGTGCTCGTTGGTCCATGGAGAAGGGAGACCAATGGCAGAGGGGAAGGGATGATAGGGAGAAGAGGATAGCGACCGGAGGGCTCACAGCCACTCCCCGAGCCCATTTTATCCTCTAATTTATGTATTTCCTAATCGCCAGTTTTTCTTCTTCCAAGATTGCTGAATATTCAGCAGTTCCTTCGGTATTTCCAATCGTTCGAGATCTGTTCCTCGTTCAAAGTAACTCCATTCCCTCACTTGACCTCAGACGGGAGTGCTTGATCCTCCTTCCTCTTCCTCCCTTCCGTTCGCTCACTCAGTCAACTTGCACTGGGCAAACCAGTATCCTGCGCCCGAGTAGGCTCACTTCCACTTTGTTTCTGCCTTTTCTACGATCTAGAACGAATAGTTCTGCGGTGCTTCCTTTGATTATCACTCATTGTCTCCTCCTTGGAAGTTGTTTTGTCCCTCTCCGTTCACACTTTCCTCGCAGACCTTGACTGACTGTGTGAGGAGGGAGCTATCGATGATAGGCAGCGATGGGAAGAGGAAGGAGGAGGGGATTTGAACGCCCTCTCCCCCTCCTCTAATTCCTATTGTCCACGGTCGGTGAGAGAGAGGCTAAACACGTTCCCCTCTAATAATTGCAAAAAGGCGCGGCGATAGGGCCGAGGAGTGGAGAGGATTGTCACTTTCCCCCATCTGCCTACTCATAATCACTTTCGATTACTGTCTGCAGTCGACTAGCAGTAGGTCACTACTCTGATTCCCATCCGACCGTAATCCCATCTCAATTTCGCGTAGGAGTGTGCACACATTATTAGGAAGTGCTCATGAGATATTGATAGGGCGCTTCCTGTATAAGTCGGCAAATTCCTCGCAAATTAACGCTGATTGGTTCTCAAATGAGCTGGATGAGCGCGGGTTTACGGCATGGATCTCACTCTTCATTCCACTCATTTTCCTCACTTTCTCTCTCTTTTCAATGACCCAATGGCCCGTTGTTCTCCCGTTCAAGTGAGAGCTCGTTCCACAGAGAAAGCCAAACTGAGCGTGGTTCAAGGATATTTATTTTTTATCGATTTTTTGCGTTACCACATGATTATTCTCGAACTAAAAAGCTCCTAAAAATAATTCGAATTTCTTCTAATCACTCGAATTTTCGCTCTCCTTTGTTCCAGTGCTGCCCTTCGAAACAATTTAGTAGAGTGAAACACAATTGATCGTACAATCAGTCAGGTTTGGCCCCCATCTAACCTTTCCCCTTTTCCTTCTCGCTACTTTCGTGCCCTGTGTGTCTTTCATTCCAGTGAATTGCCATCGAATCGGCGCTCAATTGAGCTTCTTTTCCCCCTTCTTCCCGACTTGAACCCCTCCATTACCACTCTTGATCTCGTCCCTTCCCTCCCCATTCTTAGGCTGAACTCTCGGCGGGAGCCCTGTCTAATACTCTTGGAGGTCGTCAATTGACTCACTCTATGATAATCCCCCACATAATAACGAGGAAGTTATGTGAACGATTTGATTGCAAACCATCCGTCTATAGTGTGGTTACGGTAGTTTAGTCGCAGCTCATTGGCACAGGTTCGAAAAGTGCCACCGAAGGGGAAACGAGTAGATAGAGTCGAGTCGATTTGTCCTCTCAATCTCAGTCCCTGGGGGATTAATGATCCGTGGACACGAAACAACCATTTAGTCGCACTTTCCATGCCAACTTTCGCCCCCTTCTCCCCATCTTTCCCTTCCCTTTCCCAGCCATTGCCTCCGATCATTCCTTGATAGGTAGAAGATACGGCAAAAAGGTTCACTGGTCTTTTCTCGCCGTAACACCTTTCCATTCCCTCCTCCTTCCTATCATAATAGGTGTTACGACTGGCGAATGGATCGAGAGCCCGGTCTCGCTGGCTTAGCGCTAACTATTCAGGAATGCTGGCTGCTTTCCTTTCGCGAGTCCCACCCACACTCAAGCCTTTCGCGACGTCATTTTCGAAATGCAGATAAAAAAAGCAGCGGTAAAAGGCCAGCGACCTCCAGAGCGGTGCTACTCCATTGTCTCTTGTGTCTGATCACGAGAGAGTGTGTGAAATGGAGAGAGTGCCGCCTACTCTCGACCATTTGTGCACTGTAAAGTGTCAGCCTTGAGGCGGTCGTCTCTGATCACTCTCCCTTCCCTCTGGCCAACGAACTCTTCCCGTGCTCATTGGCACTTCCTCTCTTCTCACTTCACTATCTCTTCTCTTTTTCTTGTTCATTTCTTCCCTCAGGCTCGCGCCACTTTCGGTTTCTTTTCCATCGAAGCAATCAGCGCCAATGTTGTCTTTGTTGCGGTTTGCGACGATCGACCGCCTACTCAAACTAATTGGATTTGAGTTCGTTGTTTCCCATGATTACTCCTTGTTCCGCACTCTCTGCGCAATATTGTCACCATTGAGCTTCAATAGAAACTATCTAAGGCTTCATCACATACATTACCGGCACAGTTCGCTACTTCTCACTTTCATCGAACGCATTATTTCACGATATTGGCGCTGGTAACCGTTGGAACTGTGAAAATGTAGAAACTGTCTAAGGCTACATCACACTTTCCTACATCCCAGTCACTATTTGATCCTATTTCCTTGTTACTCTGTCATTGCACTTTTTAGTCGGCAGACCTTTGCGATACTCGAGATCCTTCTCATTTTCCGGCTCGATATTTCCCGAAACGTCTTTGCATGGGATAACTCGTTTTTTCATGCTTTGCTGATCTCGACAAAATTGGCAAACGATCAGTGGTGCTTTCTTCTTCTCTAAAGATCGGAATTCTCTCGTTCTATTCCTATCATCACATCAGTTTGCCACAGTAACCATCACATTTACGATCCGCGCAACCTGTTCGATTCGCACTGTTCAGCCTATTTTTCACGTTTTTGTTCTGCTCGATATTCGAATATTTCTTCTAGATTGGATGCGGTTACTCGAGCGATGGTTTGACGTCTACGGTCGCTACCTCGCCCGCAATCCATGGCCCTTCATTGTGAGTTTTTCGACTGGCAATCTTTCGGAGACGTCGGCAAGAAGCGCACCAGGAAGTTGCACCACCCCCGCATCTTCTTAGTACTCCTGCGCACTAGTCCTTTCGGCACAACAAATGACCATTGCTGCGTGTTGCCTGCCTGTCTCTCTCATACAATTGATGAATGGGGGGATGAATGGGGGGAAGAGAGAGAGGGAAGATCTCTTATGTCAGCAGGCAAGCGAAAAAACGAGGAGAGCTGAAGCTGCCCTTAGGCTGGTTTCCGCCATCCTTTTTGTAGTAGTAATAACACTTGCGGGGGTTTGGCACCCACTACTTATCATGGATAAGATGGGCAGAAGATAAAGGAAGAATTTGCAGATTGTCCCGCTGGTCATAACAAGCATCTCCACATACGGATTCCTCTTCTTCCATTCACAGGTTTGTCTTCAATTCTAAGGGATTGTGAAGAATTCATGATTTTATATTATGAGAACTGTGCAGGATGACATCTGGGACAGCTACGCCCCTATCGACGGTCATTCGAGAATCGAGGAGAAGGCATTGGAGAGATTCGAATTCGCCAGTGGATCCCATCACTATCGGGTAAGACTCCTCTTCAAGATCAATATGACATTCCAATACGACAGTGCGGATGACTCAGATCGACCTTCAAAGTAGCCCTCGAGATGAGTCACTGATCCCCCTCTTCCCGTGTGGAACCACACTAGAGATTTAGGGCTTTGAACTGGTCTCTCGTTCGCGAGACGAAGAGTATTCATTGTGCAATACCCGAATGAAGCCAAATGTTAGCATGAATGCGGGTCAATCCCAGATAGGTGAAGCATAACCTATTTAGGATCTGACTATTCGAGAAAAAATGAGATTGATTTGATCGTTGAACTTTCTCCAGATGCAAGTTCTGGCCACTCGGAAGGACGACGAAGATATGCTACAGATGCCCGTTCTGGATGAATTACTCGCTGCACATAGGATAGTGACGGAGAATGTCACTGCGATTACCAGTGTCAACGGTATGCATGACTATAACGATTTAAAGCATTCAAGAGAATGTAAGATAAATAAAAATTAGCGTATACTCCTCAGAAACGCGTGTTGAGAGACAGTACGGCGAGATGTGCGGTGTCTACTGCAAGCAGAGCAACGCTGCCGTTATAGCCCTGCTGCAGGTTTGAGTGATTTTGAATTCGCGCTATTGGTCTTTGAATATCTACATTGCCTGGTGATAATAAGAAATTCAAATTGCAGACGTTCGTCGAATCTAAAGGTCACTCCTCCGCTCTGAAGATGACCTACCCGAATGCAGAGGCACTCAATACGAAGGTGATTTTTGAACCAACAATTCGAAAGGAATTTAGTCACTGGTTTTTATGCTCATTGGCATCCTAAATTTTGAAGGTGTATCTCGGCTACTCGTTGGGAGCGATCACATTCGATACCGCCTCTCCTCCTCATGTCCTCGAAGCGAGACTCGTCATTCTGCATTACATGGTGAGTTCAGCCGTCTTTTACGTAAATTAGTACTGTGCGCCAAGAATTCTGAAAATAAATCACATTGCAGGTTGACTTGAACCTTCCCGGAGGACGAGGGCTGGCCGATGACTTCGAGCGTAAACTGAGGGTGCGGAATTATTCTACATTCGGATGATCTGAGAGTGTGTTTCAGATCCTCTTCGATAAGCTTACTGAGATTTCTCCCCTTCTTCGATTCCAATTGCTCAGTAGGCAGAGGGAGATCGAGGAACAGCGGTGAGTATTTTCCGATTATTTTCATTACCTCAAATAAATCGTCAAAGATTACTTCCATTAGATTATCTCCTATTCTTGAAACCTATCCGATTACGACTAAATATCTCAGTATTTTCCACAATCCAATCAATTTCTCAGTGCGATCACCCTCACCTCTCTTCCCTTCCTCGGAATGACAATCGGCGTCCTCACCATCTTCATGCTATGCACTCTCATCGACTTTCCCCTCTACAAGAGTCAGCATCTTGAGGTGAGCAGTCAGCACTCTAATTCCACTGAACGATAACCTCCAGGCAATCTTCGGTGTTCTCTCCCCTGGAATGGCCCTCTGGACGGCCGTTGGTTTCCTCTGGTGGGCGGGATATCCATTCTCAAACATCCTCACCATCGTTCCGTTCCTCACTGTGAGTGATCTTTGATCTCGGCCTTCGGATAGTTGATCTTTGATCTCTCCTCCAGGTCACAATCGGCATCGACGACGCCTTCCTCATTCTGGCTGGTTGGAGACACTCGACGTGAGTTGTGGCGTGCTTGCTAGGAAACGTCGCTTGTCAAAAAATCAACAAGAGATTTGAAATCGTAATCGTCGCTCTCCAGACACCACACTTCTTACAGGAAGGGCGCTTCGCTCGAACAGCGCATGGGCGAATCGGTCGCCATTTCGGGCGCTTCGGTGACTGTTACGTCTGTAAGTATTTTATTTTTTTAGTATTTTAATAAATTTAATTAAATAATTAATTAAATCCAGGTGACAGACGTTCTCTGCTTCGCCATTGGATTCTTCTCGAACATGCCCGTCGTCCGTCTCTTCTGTGTCTACACGACACTCGCTCTCTTCATCGACTTCTTCTATCAGGTCTTCTTCTATCAATCGTTAATTGATTTTCGAAAATCAATAATTCATATTTAGATGACCTTCTTCACTGCCGTACTGAGTATCATCGTCAAGCGACAGTTCGCAATCGATGAGAAGAGAGCGGAGAGGAATACGGTACGTTTCTTCTCTGGATCCCTCTGGTTCTCTACTCACTCGTTTGGAAAATCTAAACATCAACTTTATCGTGATGAAGAGTCCGCAATAGCATATCTGAATAGTCTGAAACATACCTGATCGGTGAATAGTTCGCTTCATTCAGGACCCCGAGACATCGTCACTCGAACGATGGACTGCCAAACTGAAGGAGTCTTCCTCCTCTCTCTTCGCCCTTTTTCCTCGATCTTCAACCAATTCCGATGCTGGAAGTGACGATGGAAAGGAGCAGAAGGGTCAACTCGAGGTTTGCATTCTTTTGTTCTTCCTTGTCATTATCGAATTCAATTCTTCATCTTTTAGTCCTTCGTCGAATGGGTTCATGGAGGATGGGCGAAGACTCTCGTCGTCATCGGATTCTTCATCCACATTGGAGTGAGTTTCAGAATGCGCTCAAAGACTGTCTTGGGTCTAGCAGACAATTACGATATGACAACCAATAGATAAATTGACAAGAACAAGCATTTCAAAGGCTCTTGGTTATCACTGATCTTCCAATTCCATAATAACGGTTCTCAGGTATCTTCATGGCTGGCGACTAAAGTGAACACGGCTTTCGATATGGAGAATCTCTATCTCAAGGATTCGCCCCTCACTGAGATCAGTAGGAGAATGCAGGACCATGTTTTGGGAGAGGTGAGAAGTCGTCTGATTCATCGAATTACAAATGAAATTTGTTTCATTGCTTCGAATCTGCAATAAAAAGCAGCGATCAAACTAGAATTTCACAGGCGTTCACCGTCAACTTCGCAGTGCATCCGATGCCCGATTTCTCCAATGCAACGATACGAGATCGATTCGAGGTTTGATTACTGTTAAATCAGCATATTGTAGCATTCTTCTTCTCAGGAGATGCTTACTCGGCTCGAGACGATCCCGCATTACTCAATGCCGAATACTCCTATGGAATCGACTAACTGCTGGACGAGAGATTTCACTGCTGTGAGTGTGCATTCCATTGTGTATCACATGAAAGAAAGAAGGAGTCGTGATTTCAATCCATTCGTCATAGGCGATCGCCTTCTGGGGCGACGACGAATCCTTCTGGGCTCCCGAAGAACTGTTGAAGAATTTCCGAGAGTACGAACAGGATGAGAAATACATTACCATTGGGTGAGAACATTGCCAAGGTGTACATTGAATTCCTGTGACTAATTTGCAGCAACGACACAAACGGTCACGAGATCATCACTGGATTCTTCTTCACTATCACTTACAAGAATTTCACGTCGTTCCTGGAGGTCGAAGACATGATGGAGATAAGGTGAGATCATTTTTTTTCCATCTCATTTTGTATTTTTTTTGTATAGATTAAATTGTTAACGATAACATGCAGACGATCAATCCTCGCCGAATACTCGGATGACTTCACCATCTTCTCTCATCATCCATTCGAGAAGGTTCGTCCATCTCTATCTCTTACATTGATCTTTGATCTCTGCTCAGGTGCCAACAGAATCCGCAGCCTCTGCACCATCCAACTTCATGCAGACTGCAGGTATAGTAATTATTTTCATTTTGAACGATCCACATTCACCGGATTGAAATTCTTTGAGCGATTCGTTACTTGAGCAAAGTATGAAACTTATCCGATCTCTCTACATAAAAGACCACTTTTGCAATTTCCAAGAAATAGTGCGGGAAGTTCAAATATTCAAATCCTCTCCAGTCTCCGCGATCATCCTGATGTCCGTGCTCGTCCTTCTCTTCGTCATGGACCTCGAAGCCATCGTCTCCGTAGTTGTCTCCATCGTTTCCATCTGTCTCGGTAGGCTCCGCCCCTTTCCTGGATCCGCCCATTTTCAATGATTATTTTCAGGAACGGTATCGTATCTGCACGTGTGGGGCGTGCATCTGGATGCAGTCGCTCTGATCTCGACGTTGATGTCCATCGGGTAGGATATTCGACCTTTATTTCCTTCAGTTTGCATCGTTTCAAAAATAAGAATTTTGATTTTCCAGATTCTCCGTCGATTACTCGGCTCACGTCTGCTATCACTACTTTGCTCATGCGAGTGAGGAGCTGAAGGAACACGAGAAGGAGGCCAATAAGGTTAGAGTAATCTTCAAAGTAATCATCATGTTACATTCCATGAAATATATTTCTTCAGTTCACGGGCAGCGAGCGAGTTCAACGGAGCAAGCTTCGATTGCTGTACACTCTGCAAGGAGTGGGATGGCCAGTGTTGCAGTCGGGAATGAGCACACTTATTGGTTAGATAGCCGTTGAATTCCGTTTGAGTTTCAATGATTCTTATTCAGGAATGGTTCCTCTCATCTTCATTCGGGCTTACGTCGTTGCAGTCTTCTGGAAGACTGTTATTCTCGTCGGTGAGTTGTTTCTTCGACTTAATTTTCCCGGAAAGATGTTGAATTGGCAACTGCAACGAATTAGTGAACTCGCGACTCGAATTGGCTCCAATCTCTATTCTATTTCAGGAATCCTAGGGATGGCTCATGCCCTCCTTCTTCTTCCTGTTATCTTCGTGCTAACAGACGACGTCAAGGCTTTATTCAACTGGTAATTTTCGAAATTAATTTCACAATCACGGAATGGCTTATTCAGACTAGGGATTACCTTGTATTGAAGAAAGAATGCTCACAGAGTGTCTACCGAATGTACAAAAAAAGTCAATTATCGATTGCAGTCGGCGGAAGGGTACGGTAGCGCCTACTGTAGTCGATGAGAATTCGCTCGCCGTCATTCCGTACAAACCGCACGTTCTCGCCGTCAATGAATGATCTACAAATCATATTTATCGATTTTTGACTAGGTACCAAATCGCGCCAAGCTTTACTTCGCTTCCTTCTACCTTTGCATGCTCTCTTGTATCGAGTACCCATTGCTAGACGTCTAGTAAGATCATGCAGCTCTCTCTCTCTCTCTTCATCTCATTCCCGGTACAGGTAAGTTATTCCGCTCGCAAAGTCGACGTTGTTTCCACTAATTGTAATCGTACGATAAATATTAATTCCTCACCACTTCACTTCTTTCATTGTTGTTATCCACATGCTTCTCCTTTTGAGAATCCACAGATTTCTCTGAAATAAAAGTCGTTTATGGCAATAAAAGCCACTCCCTTCTCCATTATGGCAAAAACAGCTCTTGTGAAATGATGACTCATATTCGATTGACTCAAAGAACAAATAAACTCACTTCTCTCTTCTAAACAGATTGGTGGTTCGCACTCCATGAAATAGAAGATTGTCATCCCAAATATTGCGAAAATGGCGTTGTAAACGAAGTAGAAAAGCATCTGGAACACTTTCATTTCGAGAGAAGAGAGAGAAGTCAACTGTGAAAGAGAAATCGAGAGGGCGTTGAGTGGTTTACGAATAGAACGATGGATCGAGTCACCGATAGTTCCCATACTAGCAAAAAGAGTGGGAGGGAGCACCGATTTATAAAGTTTGCCCGTGAAGTCATCGATAGGCTTAGGCTAATGCGAGCATCTCTCATTGATATTCACGGAGAGAAGAAGATAACAAGCAATAGTGCAATGCATGATAGGGAGAGACCATAATAACCGTCTCCTTGGCTAGTTAGGGAAATATCAAAAGGGGGAGGGAATTGTCGTGAGAATGTGGAAAATATGCACAATGGAATGAGGAGAAAAACATACGAATCAAAGAGCGAATTTGGCGTCGTTTTATCGAATTGTCGATTGAATATCAGAGTGATAATCGACCTTGGAGTGTCCTCTCAATAGAGAGAAGAGAAAGGAGGAAATTGATCCCACTAGAAACCTTATCGACCCTTGCAAACGATTAGTGAATTAGAACAGTTTTGCGATATTTGAGCATCAAAGAAGCATCGCGGGGTAATAAGTAAGGGAAAGAAGGAGATGCTTGCTGGGAAATAATTAGATTGCAGTCAGACTTCGAGGCAGTAAATTTTATGCGGAATGCAGAAAGTGTTGAGCTTCAGGAAAGCAGTCAACAGAAATGAGAAGGAGCAAACTTCGGGGATGATCTCTGTTCTCCCCGCGAGAAAAGGACTAAGCACTTGCGCACTTCTCTCCAGAAGGACGAAGAGACCGTCTGATTACTCATACTCGCCCCTCCTTCTCTTCTTCCATATTTGCACATCCGTCGGTTCTTCGTAGTGACTTCCCCCGGTACGAGACACACCGCCAAAGGAGGAGAGGCCAGACAGTTGAGCAGTACGAGAGACAACGGGAAAGTGAGAGAGACGGGCGAAATATGATACAGCTCCGTGTTTCTGTGTGAATAATCGACGTGAGTGCGCGCTAGTAAGTTCGATTTCTCTCGGAAAGAAGAGAGCAAAAGAAGGAAAATTACGACGAAAATAACTGTAGGGGCGAGATAAGCCAGAGGAGGTGGAACACAACAGTCAACAAACAGATCGGCCTGTGCAAAACAGAAATGGGGCAGGAACGAAACTAGACGGGTTAATGATCCCACCCAGCTACCATAACAATTATTTTTGGCTGGATGGATGGGATGCATTTTTCAGGTATCTGATGCAGAAATTGACATCGAGAATGAAAGTGAGGAAGTCAAACATGTTGAAACTCGGGAGAGACTGGAGGAGGAATTAATGGATTCATTACACTTCTTGCATTCGAGTGGATCTCTACTCGATTCGCTCTCACTATTCAGAGTGAGAGAAGAAGAGACATCAAAGGAAGAGAGGGGCAGACCACGTCTGTTCTAGAGAGAGGGACCGACAGAGTGACCACGAGAGATCGCCCCTTTCCTCCCCCCGGCCAGATGATGTTTGTTTACACCTCCACCAAGCCACACACAAAGATCAAAGATCAACCCGATAATTTATCGCTTTTATAGAGTACGATGGGTGGCGTTTCGAATGGATCTTCGAGACAGCAGTCGTTCCTCTTGTGCACTCACACACTCGTCAGGTGGGTCTCGCTAAAATATTTTTATTATTTTCGAAACTCCTCGTCCACTGACAGCTCCCTGTCACGAATGGTCACCGTCACGTGCACTCCACTGCAAATTAATTCATTATTTTCGAAATTAATTAAGATCCCGTACTTGGCGTTGATCCAGTGCTCACGGAACGTCGTCGAGTCCATGAGATGGTTGCTGCTGCAGAGTGAGAAGTTGATCTTTGATCTCTGATCCTTGCTCCCTCACCTATTCGCAGCGTACTCACTCGTGCAGTTGAGGGACTCGCTCGACGCCTGCAATTGATCTTTGATCTTTGGCCTTTGGTCTCTCTTCACTCACACTCGACTCAAGCTCAGACTCGCTCTCGGCGATCTCGGAGACGTTCTGAAAGGAATATGGATGAATTTGTTACACAGAGCTTTAGATTGTGTTTATTCGCTGGGCTCCAGCTCAAGATCTAGTGCATTCCTCACATCGAGAGTGCCATCTGACTCGTAGCCGTCGATCGAGGAGTCGGAGGAGAGGGAAGACTCGCTAGGCACTCGCTCGCGAATGCCCTGAAAGGGGCGGAGTCTAGAGTGGGTCTGAAAGGGGCGGGGCCTAACCTTGAATGACTCGAGGTCGCTGCGGATGCTGTCGATGACGGCGTTCTGCATTGGAGAAGAGAGGGGGGAGACCACTCGGAGAGAAGGAAAGGGATGGGAATGAGGAGAGGAGGAAGAGTGAATTTGTGAAAATCACGAGCAAACCTATTTACATTTCATTAAATCGATAATTCATTTCCCACTCCTCATTCGATCGTCCCCTCTGTCCATCGAGTGGTGGCCACTCATGAATTCCCTTCTTCTCCTTCTCCTCTTCTTTCTTCCCTCCGTCCTCTCCGAGTGCATCAAATGGGCCGAGTGCGACAAGGCGGTACGCAATTCTTTGTTCTGATCTTTGATCTTTGATCTTTGTCGATTCGCAGTATTGATCTTCGATCTCTTGCAGATGTGCTTCTCCAAGTATGCGACACGCGACGGTCTGGGTCTCTTCGACGGCAAAATCGCTATGGGAGCGAAAGCGCCTACCGTGGGACTGGCACTCCGGTGGGTACCGTACCACTACCGTATCCATTTGTTTAGTTCCTGATTCAATAACCCATTTTCTATGATTTGCAGGCGTGAACAGACCACGGAAGGAATCGAAGTGACTAAAGTGACCATTCAAGTGGAGATTTCGGGCATGAAAGATCAAGACTTTGCTGCTATTGAAGTAGGGAATGTAAGTGATCCTTCCATTCGAATCCGACCTTTCCCTCTTCAGCGTATCTTCGTTGGTTGTCTTAAGGACAAGGTTCTGCCGGCGGACAAAATGGCATTCAAAGGTGATCGAAGTACAAAAAAAAAGATGGAAGTTTTCATTACAGCCCATTCTAACGAAGCAAAATACGACGGCAAAGTCCTCTGTTGTACAATCACAGTGGCGCATCTGAATTATGAGGTTAACTTCATCATTGATCTCCACATTCGGTCTGTTCATTCCAGTTAGTCGCCGTCTCCAGTGCTCTTCCTCTGGCAATCATCTCCTCCTCCAATGGCGTCTCGACCTCTCTCCCCACTGACTTCAGTGTAGCTCAGATCCTATCGGCAGTCAAACGAAGGGATGAAGGTGAGGAGAGACTGTCCATGCCTGAGATGAATCCGATTCAGTGACGTGCGATATCTCATCGTTTCGCATGGAGACTCCGCAGGGCGAGGGAGTCACACCGGTAGGTCGCCCCTCCCCCTCCCTGATCCGATCCCATTCAGTACTTTCCCCTGCAAGATCCCTGGCTTGGACGCTGCGGCTTCCCGAATCAGGCCATCCAGTGAGATTACTGTAATGGTTCCATGGGTCACACATCCTCTCAGGCCACTAATCAAAGAGGGGAAGTTTGGAAACGAGTGGGTGCACGTTCCCCAGTGCAAGGATGGAAAGTGGCATCACGAACAGAGGGAAATGTCAGTTTATTCTCTCGATGCCCCCATTGATTTCACTAATTGCAGTAAATTGAAGACCCCGCTGTTCTGCGTGCCGCGGAAGAAGCAATCGGCGAGTTGAAGAAGATCTCTCCATAGAGTTAACGCCTTTTCAGCGGATTTCGTGCGCCGGCCACGCGCCTCCCACGGAGATTCTGTGTGGTCGAGAGTGCGGACCGGTGAGGAGAGGGCGGAATCGAGGGAGTAGTGAAACGATTAAATGGATTTCAGATGCACTCCAGCTTCTTCGATTGCCATAAATCCACGGACATGCAGTCAGTTTGAACGTGTAATTATTTTAATAAATACATAATTCAGAGTGCTCGACAACTCGACGACGTGGCGAACGGTCGAGAAGATTCTCTGCACTAGTGGGTACCATTTCTATGCCTCCAAATTAGCTCTATTCCTTAAGATCGTGGCTTCGTCTCACTCGCCTCTGGCACGTACACTCCTCTCTCGAACGAAGCCAAAGTGCAGTGCAGAGGTACATTCCTTCTCAACTATTCTCCCCTATGCTTCTCCCTTTCAGTCAAGGATCCCCACAAGCCGTTCATTTCGTCCATCACGTTCCCAAGGTGGGGATTAAGGCGATAGCAAATTTAATATTTCAATATCAGGGAAGTCGCCATCATTCTCGCCGTTGTCATTTATCTGATCTTGTTCGCCTCTCTGACCATCGGTTCGGAATTGAATCATCATCTCAAAATCTGATCTTTCTTTTCAGTTTTCCGCATAATCTTCGCCAGATGGGCGGCTCGAGTGGAACTTCTCGGACCGAGTAAGCCTTTGCCGAGCTTCCTCTTGCCTATTGATGACGCAATTGCAGTCCGTCCCGTCGGTCACTCTCTATCGACTCGTGCAATGAAGAATGTCAACAGCAACAACATGAATAACAACAACAATGAATCGAATAGGAATACGCCCTCCAATCGGACGAATAATACAGCCCAATCGGCTCGATCGACCAAGCGATAGGTCGACTACAGTATCTCAAGGAGTATCCTCACATCGGTCCCTTCCCCTTGAGACCTAAAGATAAATTGCTATGATTGAAATAATTGTTTGAAATGACAGTTGGTCAATTTCATGTTATCACAAATGCTTGGCTATCATCCACGCGTTAGCAACTAAAGAGATAGAGTCACTAACGCAACTACCACTAATCATTCTTACAATTACTAAGTTATGTGGTGTTAGTTTTTGGAAAAATCTCCGGAAAAAGCTCAAGATTTGAATTCCCGCATTTTTCGATTTTCAGCAATATCTCGGCTCCCCGATGACCTATCGATACGAAACAATGGAATTTCATTGATTACCTAACCTTGAATCTAAATGTTAAATTTTGTAATCATTGCTTATCCCGAAGCTGAGAAATTACAGGAAATCGGAAATTGCGGGAATTCAAATCTCGAGCTTTTTCCGGAGATTTTTCCAAAAACTAACACCGCATTAGTAGGATA
The DNA here is from genome assembly GCA_900490775.1 of Pristionchus maxplancki. NCBI lineage: Eukaryota > Metazoa > Nematoda > Chromadorea > Rhabditida > Neodiplogasteridae > Pristionchus > Pristionchus maxplancki. Next base: position 342,690 of record LS538003.1, read on the forward strand.
GAGCTATCATTTTGATTAGTAATTGATGTTATCTAAATGATAACGTGCTCTTATAAAAATTAAGTTTTTTCCACTGAGATGTCCATCAAAAACATGTCGTCCTTCCTTCTTTCATCTCTCTTCGCTCTTCTTATCGTCCAATCAGTAAGTTACCAGTACAATTATCCAATACTCTCTTGAAATCCAATTGATCTCTTACGAATCTTCATTTCTCAAACCAACTGATGCCCATCCTCTTCCAGGCTTTCTGCTTCTCTGACGATGTTTCCTCTCTTCACGCTGTGAATCCTCAATCTTCTCTTCAAACTCATCGAGCAGTCGTCTTTCCTGAGAATTTCCTTCGTATGAAGAGGCATCTGAGACGTCATCATCATAGAAATCACCATCATTCTCATTCATTCTCCAATGAATTCTCGCATTCTCACTCCCATGACAGCCATGAGTTCCATTACCACCATAGACATTGAATTGTGTGTCCGCTTTCTATAAAGTTTTCGGAATAATATTCTACTATTATACGACATTTCCGGTAAAATATTATCAATATAGTCGTAGACTCAGTATAATCATTGAATCTAAATCTATCCGGAATCTCTGAATCTAAAAAAAATATAAATTCCGGAAGGGATATGTGATTGAGATCGTAACAAGAAATGTCATCGAAGAAAGAAGCAGGTAATTAGTACCCGGCGAAGACAATTACATAGTCTCTTTTCTTATGTCATTGCGCTGTTAAAAACATTGCCACGTTATCGTTATCGTAATTGAATAAAATTTATTCCAAAGAAGCATGTTTGTGATTACGGGTTTGAGGATAAGAATTTGTGAAATGGTCCATCAAGAAGGAGCGAGAACGACGATAGTGATTGTAGAGGAAGTTGAGATGACGTTTGACTCGAAGATGGTCAATATCCGTGGATGGGAGAGATGGAGATGAATTGACCTCAGCTAACAGCACCTGAAAAAGATGCATTCATTTAGTCCATGCAAGAGCAGTGTTATCTCAAAACAAAAACAAGCTAACCTTGGAGAGGATAAGGTAAGCGATAACCAGAAATGCGGTGAATGGTGCCATGACTCGTTTGCCGATAATATCGCAGTTCACAACCAGACAACGTTCTAAAAGTGAGGGAACATTAACTTTTAAGCTTTTTGCTTTCATGCTTCAATCATCAATATTACTAATCGGCAGGGATAGTAAAGTTGTTGCAATACTAACCTGCATTTGGGAAATACTAAAAAACCCGGAGCGCGCCTTTTTCACTGGGGCATGCGCCACAACTGTAAGTGACTCGATCAAGATATCTCTTGGATATCTACTACCTCAGATTCTTAATATTTTTCTCTAGTGAAATATTCTGTGGAATTATTTGTTTATGTTCTCAATCACTTCGTCTTAGCGGGAAAATGATTTTCATTTTTTCACTTTTCGAGAATCTGGAGAGATTGAGATCAGAGATATAGCGATTGTGCTAATACGACTAACACAATTGTAAACAACTATTCCGAATACTTTATTTGATCTCGCTGTAAAAATCCATACATAGAAAGCGGACACACAATTCAATGTCTATGGTGGTAATGGAACTCATGGCTGTCATGGGAGTGAGAATGCGAGAATTCATTGGAGAATGAATGAGAATGATGGTGATTTCTATGATGATGACGTCTCAGATGTCTCTTCATACGAAGGAAATTCTCAGGAAAGACGACTGCTCGATGAGTTTGAAGAGAAGATTGAGGATTCACAGCGAGAGGAGAGGAAACATCGTCAGAGAAGCAGAGCGCCTGGAAGAGGATGGGCATCAGTTGGTTTGTGAGATTACGATTATTTATGGATTCTTTCGACTTCAAAAGTAGATAATTGATAAATGTTAATGTAGGTTACTTACCGATTGAATAAGAAAGAGAGCGAAGAGCGATGAAAGAAGGGGAGACGGCATTTTTTGCTGGATATCTCAGTGGAAAAAAATTCATTTTTATAAGAGCACGTTATTATTTAGATAACACCAATTAGTAATTAGAATGCTGGCTCATCTCACTAAGAGCGATTAGTGAAAGTTGGGTTAGTGAATCAATCTCTTTTGTTACTAACATGGGAAGAACCCTAGTTAATTGCTGCGTGCATGGAACACGAGAGAGATCTTCCAAGGTAGTGCTTCGAACAATCATTCGTTTAAATCTTAGCAATTTATCATTAGGTCTCGATGGGAAGGACTGACAATGAGGGGAATAATGAATCATGGAGACGATACTGTAATCGACTTATCGCATTGTTGATCGAGTCGATTGGGATAAGTGAGTTCGATTACTAATCGAGCACGTTGTTATATTACAAGACGGTGAGAGGGAAAGGAGCGTGTTCAGTTCACCTTTCTCTCTTTCCAATCCAATTTGAACTTTACAATTCTCGGGATGTCTACGAAGTTGCTCCTCTTTATTTTCTTCTTCGTCGTTGTGTCAATGCACGTTGGTAAGTATCTAATATTGAAACAGAATCGCAGAAAAATCTTTTGAATTTAATTGTTTGGTTTCAGAAGCGGGATACGTCATGCAGTGTAACCGAGTTTGCCGTGGGTCCATGTACGAGATGAATGGATGTTGCAGGTTTGATTGATAGTTTCGATTCTAAACAGTAAGAAAGTGAAAGTAAGCATCGCCCTGTTTCAGAGCGTATGGATGGAGAGCGATGGCTGGTGGAAGATGTTCTTGCGGATGGATGGCATTCTGCACTAATTGATCATTCATGCCATTTTTATGTTTATTAATGTATTCCCCGGTCCACAGTTATAAAAAGGAATGAATAGTGAACAAACATGCAGTAAAAAGACGATGCTTCACAATTTCTGAATTTTCTAGGTTGTGTTTGATGATGAATCAGAGAGTAGATGACTGTACCCCAGCTGATGAATCTGAGAACGATATACAAGTTTATTTGTGAAGAGAAGCGCAAATGCGATATGCAGAATACCTTTCGATTATTCGGTTCATATCATTTTTTAAAGTGAAATCAACAGTTAAGCACGCAGTACTTCAAAAAAACAAAGGTTGAAACAATTCACTTACCATTTTCAGGAGTAACTACTGGAATTCTTTTCATTCCTTGTTCAATAATGAATGGATCTGTCGAAAATTCAAGAGAAAACAACGTTCGCGTGTATTTCGATATCGATGTCGTTGTGTTATATCGAGCATCCTTCAGAATAAACTCTCGCCTTTCTCCTTTTTTGTAGTACACCTACAATAAATAAAATATCAAAGAAATATGACAAAACAAATTCACCTCTCCTGTTTCTAAAGTCGTAGTCATTCCTTTTCTAGCAAGTACATCAAGTACATTAAAAGAAAATTCGATGCCCATAATGTTCTTAGCGAACGCTAGTGCATCTCTTTTGAGAATTGTAAATTGTGTTTGCATTTGAGAATTTGAAAGTTTCTAAAATGATAACAAATATCATTCAGACTTTCACAATTTTGAAGATTAATAATCAATAATCTCATTTCATGTTACATACTTCATAAATTGTTCTAATATCCTTCGAATCAAAGCATACATTCCAGATTTCAAGACGCGTGACGCTGAGCGGAATCGATTCGAAAAACGCTTCATCAATCACCGCTGGATGTTTGACAACCTGAAGAATATTATATGAGAAAACTGCTATTTGAATCATTACGCTGAGAACGCTATTTTTCATGTTGACGTCACGCTCGGTGCAGTCACATTGAATACCTTGTGATCAATGGTTACGAAGAGTGGTCTGATTTTTGAAACGGGTCATTAAGATTTAACTGAAAAAAGCGGAGATTATTAACACTCTAATGTATTTGAACCAACATGAAAGACTAACCTCTGAAATGAACCATTCGATTTTGGTTGATTTAACAACCCTCATCATTACAGCCATTGCAACATCGGGAGTGGTTGATCTCAGAGTCTTTCGTTGAAGAGTCCTGAATGTGACCTCCTTTTGCTTGAGATCGCAAAAGAATTGACTAATCTCGATCAAACATACAGATTATGCTTCCCTTTGACAATTCCATTATAATTGCATTTAACCAGATAAATGACATTCTGAAAATAATATAAGCTTTTGCTGAGAGGAACTCGTCTTTGAATCCACATTCTATGCTCGGCACGCGCCCCAGAGTATGGAAGGTTTCATTTTTGCCTAATTCGGAATTGGCTATCAATAATGCTAGAGGACTATCCAATGAAGGCTATTCCGCATTGAATGCCCAAAAGCAAATCTAGATGGGAATAAATCCATGTGAGTCGGACAGCTTAGATGTGTGTAGACATAATGCTTTCTCGTGGGCATTATTTTTACTCTTAATATGGATCTCAAGCCGATTTGCAATCGAAAGCCGTTAAAATACTCGTAACTGGAGGGCTCACCCTTCTTTGATCGAATTTCAGCTTATGCCATTTCTCCGGCTTTCTGGACCTTTCCGCCAGAGCTTCCAGCTGATAAAATCTTCGACTGGTAAAGGAAAAGTTGCCGCGATCAACTAGTCCAAGGAGGGGAATGATGTACATGATTACGTCATCAGATAGGCGATCTAGACTCTGAAATAGTTAGAAGATTACATTAAGATTAAGATTAAGTTATCTCAAAATCTAATTTCATATCGTTAAGAATAATAGTTTGTTAAACTCGAATAATCATCTGTCAGTGACCCAACACTTTTCTCACATCGATCGTTGATTCTTCAATCGTTTTTTGCTTCTTATCTCGGTTATTCGTATTTCCATCTGCTGATGTCACGAACTGCAATTAGAATTTTCTCTGTCTGTTTAGTTAGATGTGTGTCGGCTATCTGTCCCCATGGGGCTGGTGGCTTATCAGGTGCAAAAACCCACGTATCAAAATATTGATAGCTTTACGGGGACCGAAATATATGTAGAAAAAGGGATCAATTCGAAATTTTTTTATTTTCTCGTATCTCTCCTTTGTGACTATTTCTCTCCAAGGATAAAATCTTTATCCACAGCAAGAAATCATTCTAACCTTTCTTTTTCCCGAGATTGTCTCCGATTTGCGATCCATAGCACTCCGTATGAAGATATCGACGCTTCTGAAGGCTAGAAGAGTTACTCACTCAAACTTCGCGATACGAAACAGATTGGATATAAAAAAAACTATAAAAGTACAAAATAGATTAACCGTAAATTTGGCGTCGTTTCTTGGTTATACAAATTCCCCGCCATTCTCATTCGTATTCCACGCGCCACTCTTGGTCTTCCCACTGCAAAAAGAGGAGTGGCATATTTGAATATGATAAGTTGGATGTCTGCCACGTGACCCTTACGCGCAGGTAACGGGGAGAAATGAGAGCTCTCCCTCTCATTTATCGCGAGGGACGGTTCTGACTCCTCTTTCTTCAATAGCTTTTGCACACATGTCAGTTTTACATCAACTCAATATTTGGAACTCGAGCATTGTCGAACGATTCAGAATAAATTCATGAGTAGCGAACGAACACGCAGTAAAAAGACGGTGCTATGCCGTTTCTGAGATTTTGTTTGGTTGCGAAGCCAACGAATTTGTGCGCGATGATCAAACATGCGAGCACATAAAATAAGGTAACCCGAGTAGCAAATTGGATGGTCTGGAAAGACCAAAAGATATGTAGCATTCTCACCACAATTCCATCAAGCTGCCTCAATGATTTGCCCCTCTGGGCCTCTGCTTCTCGGATATGAATCAACTATGTTCCCTACGTTCTTTGAGAAGTCAGTTTGTTCGAAACCTTTACAAATTGGAAATAAATTTTCAAAAGAAATGGAAGGCTGGTTGGAATCAACGTTTGGTTGTGGAGTGAATTCGCACGGATGAACGGTTGCAGCTCGTTGCAATTGATCGAGTTCCCAATGAATGGTAAGAGCTTTGATGCTAATGAAGATACTATTTGTGTTCACATTTCAGGAAGCAGTTCAGTATCCGATCGGACACCACTCTCCATAGCAAGGGACAAGCAAGAGATCTTCACGAGTGTTGACTCTCCCTTTCTCGAACCTCAAGATGCATTCACCTACAAGTATTCAGTCATGTCTGACTTCGCTCGAGTAAGTAGGAACCTGAAATTCAGCTATTGTGCAAGAGTTATTTCAGCTTGTATTGATGGAAGGTCATCCGAAAACGAAAGATATCGCTCTCGATATCAGTTTCTACGCTGTATTTGAACCTCGAGTCCTGGCTCTAATCAGCTGCTGCTTCATCTTCAGATGGGTCGTTGATTTCCTGCGAATGAAACTGATCGGAAAAGTGAGTATTTCCGGTTGACAAATAATTCACTATGAATTCAGAAGTGTACTTCTACATACAGATACGGAACTGTCATAAATCTGCTAGACTTTGTCAGCCGATTCATTCATCTTGCCATGATTACTTTGATCTTTCTATTCTACCAATGTCTTTTCAATGGAAATGCAGTCATTGAGAGTCCGCAAATAAGCTCGTGAGTACTTTTTTCATGCTCAAATTATTCCACATTTTTTTCAGCGACTTCAGCACTGTGACTAGTGATTTACTGAGAGGTGTTCGAAGGATGCTCATTGATATCGGAATACTGATGGAAGACGAATACGTGAGTATTTCAGCCTTTGTCCAGCTTATTTGAAGTTTAGACATCTTTCGGTCCTCTGACAACCTTCGTCGACTCGGCGGTCGATCGAATCGTTCGAATGTGCACTGACAACGATGACGTCGTTCTGTTCTGGGACGATGAAATGCTTAAAATCACGGAGATTGACAGTGAAATAAGGAGGAATTGCATGATGAGCAGGTTATGAACTGCCAGAACGCTGCCAAAAGCGTTTTCCTCCCTTTCAGAATCAACATGCTAGTGGATCCCTCTCTTCATCCTCTCCCCCGTCTTCGCGAGTCAATGCTACACGGCCAAACTCAACATGTTTGCTTGTTTTGCTGATCTTTCTCAACTCAAATTTCAGCTAATTTTCCCTCGCAATTCAACGAGGAAAGCATTGAAGATAATGAACCATCTGCTACTCACTGTGTTCAGCTACGAAATGGTGGGATTACAGACAATTTAACCACAAGTCCTTGATACCATCGACAACGTCATTCAGCGAACGGGTTTGCTCTCACGACGACTGGTACCGGCAAGGGATCACGGCACCGCATTCGCAGCTTATCAATCTACCTTTCGCACGGGAAATTCAGTCGAGATGATATCGGTATCAACCCAGAATCATCTCATAAAAATCAGAGATCAATTCAGGCGGATTGGAGATCAATTTCACTGATGCACTCATTATATCCCATGATTGGTTTCTGCATTGGCATCATGGGAGGAATTCTAGGTTTTGCTTCCGAATGGCTTATTTATTTTCTCAAGCGTCGATGTCATTACATGCGATAAATTAGAACTTGACATTTGGAATGCTGCAATGATAAGGGCTTGCAATAGTTTATTTCTATCAACTAAAAAAATGAAAAGAAAATAACGGAATAAAACTCGTCACAGGTATTCACTTTTAACAATATAATTAAAGAACATGTTACATATCAATCAGTCGATACAATTCAGACTACAGTCACATCTGCGCCAAGTACTCGGCGGCTACTCGTTCCCGAAGCTCCGCCCCCTCAGCGGTGCCTCTCCCCACTGTTTCTAACCCGTCGTGCCTAGCACGCGTCCTCTTTCCAAGTAGGCGAGGCAACGGGTAGCCGTCGTACTCGAGTACTCGAGAGACGCAGGTGTGACTGGTGGTTCGCTCATGCGATGGACATCAATTCGTGAACAGCGATTGGTCTCCATTCTACCGTAGTCATGTCCATGACGAAGACGATACCACGATCCACGTAGATCGACTGTGCACCGAACCAGTACACCTGCAAATAAATCAATTCTTGATCCATCGGTTCACTACCGTATATGGCACTAGGTCGGATGAGAACTATTTCGCAATACCGTCTCTGACATAACAGTTGTCTCTCGCCTACTTCCGGTTCTCATCCGACCTAGCACCCCGTATATCTATATCTTTCAAGTCCATCATCGTATCTTCAAAGCCTCCCTTCCTCACCTGTTTTCCATCCTTGGTCCTTCCTTGCTGGGGGATATACGTGAATCCCTGTCGTGCAGCCATCAGTTCGAGTGCATCCTTGACGGATAGCTGTGTCTCGGGTGCGCCTCGAGGGGGTGGAGGAGGAGGAGGGGCGGGTCCCAGCAAGGGAGCAATGGGGGCGACGCTGGGTGCGGGAGCGGATGGACGCTGACCCATCATAGCCATCATACCACGACGGAGCGATTCTGGAAGGGATAGGATTCGGTTGATAACCAGCTCAAATATAATTGCAACTTCTCAATCAAACAAGGTCAATCGATGCCGAAACATCATTCCCTTCACAGTTTGGTTCCAAAAGTAACTCTAGATGAATCAGTAAATATTCTAGCATGCTTATGCTATTCAACGACACCCTAATCCTACTGGCACTTTTCCTACTACTAATCTCTGATCAACACAAAAAAACTGACCTTTGACAGCGGGGAATGCCATGAGAATGGGTGGGAATCGTGCATGCCACTCTTTCATCCACGTCTGCACTTCAGTTCGAACGACGGCAGGAGAATCCAGCCAGAAGCACAGCGTCTCGTACCACTGAAATCGGCGAACTTGAGGATTGAATAAAAACAAGGAAAACTAGGTATACAGCCACTATATTGCTACTGTATGCTAAAACAAGAAACAGAAAGAAAGATCATACCCTGGGGAAGAATGTCTCGACGAGTAGATTGGCGATGACATCGGGTGAGATCAATCCCTCTGGTACCATCCACGAGATACACACCGTAAACTCCTTGTAGATCGCATTGCGAGAGGGATCGAGATTCATCTGGATCAGACCCTCCTGTAATAGGGGAAGGGTTAGTCGATGTCGATGAGGAAGTGTATTGTATTTATTGAAGAAATTATATCAAACAGAAATCAGCAAAGATGCATCTGCCAACAATATATCCAAAAGTGGGAACTCGAACTTGCCAAGTATTTCACCACTTCACAATTTCAGTCATAGAATAAATATAATCTCAACAAACCATTACTCCATCATCATTTCAAGGAGAATAAACTATATCAGTAACCTAGACCCCACTGACCAATCAGAAACCTGAATCGAGAAAAAGAACCCATGACTAACCCTCAGTTTGGGCACTATATTCTGCTGCACGAAGGCTGACATCGTGGCGGGAGTCCAGACGTCCCTCCATGGAGAGAGGATGAGGAGGGCACTGGAATGACGGAGGATTAAATTCTAATCGGGAAACAGAAAACAGCTTGAACCAGTGATGAGTACCCTTCCTCAACTCTAGGATATTCGCGGGTTAAACTGCTTGCATGCACTATGGTAAAATCACTTTTCGCGGGTTTGGGTGTACTGAAATGGTTCCCGATCGCGCGGGTGCAGCCCAACATTGGGGAGGTCGCTCATCACTGGCTTGAACACAAAATTATGACTGTTTCAAGATTTAGTCAATGTTTCGACAAGTCACACTTCGGTTTCTTATCTACCACGTAATGTCAAACTTCTCAATAAATCAATGGTGAACACGATCCCACTAACCTATCATCAGTGCTCGTCCATCTCTTGAGTGCCCTGGCCAATTTCTGTCGAATGGGGGCGAAGACAGGCAGAAGTCGATCGCCCACCACCTCCTTCCATGGAACCAACCACTGCAATGGAGAGATGAAGAGGCAACGGATTGATTGGAACGAGAATGTGAAAAGGCATTCAGTTGTATGCATTACTAAATACACAAATTCCGAATTTAGAAATCTAGAAGAGTGTGAGTGTTCAAGTTTCATGAGTTTTTGAAACGGCGAGTTCGACAATGGTTTGTGATAGATGCATCTCTTGAACCAACCTGATGAATCGGTTTGGGGTCTGTCAATGGATCCCACTCTTCGACGCGTGAAGTGACGCGAGGAACGAGCAACTGAAAAAGTTTAGGATTGCTTATTTAATTTTTAAAAATATTGTAAAAACTACCAACCTCGTCATAACTAGCAGTTGTAGTAACCAAGCAACATTGATGCACCTCGTTACTTTCATAGCGAAAACGCAAAGGGTTCAACATACAAATCACCGAGCATACTATCAAAGTGCGAACTATGGTGTGTCTACAGTATCCCCCAATCGACTCCTGACTACCGTAACCCATCTACCGTACCTGCTCAATGAACTTGTCCCTCATCCAGGCCGGCATCACGGGCAGCCACGTCTCCACTAGGTGCATCATGCTCTGTAAGGGCATTTACTGATTAAAATCAATTGGTAATTGACTACCGTAATATTCTAGTCTCCAATACTACAGTACCTCCATATCATCTCTGGGATCCCATCGAAGGATCGCTGTTCTCACAGGGGGCATCCATCCATCCCACATCAAACGATCGAATGCAGCCAGTTTGTCGTCGACTGCAATTCAAAACATTATTGATTATGAAAAATCCAGCAAAATCCGTACATTTCCTGATTCACTATAACCTTATTACGCATCAGGTTCCCCGTATCTAATTTATCTTTCAAAAATTGGAAAACATTCAAGCAACTGATACAAAACGTCCAAACATACCCAATCCTCCTCCTCCTCCTCTCGACGTATTCGCCTTGAACAATGAATTGGCCATAGCCGGTGGCTCCAGAATCTCCTTCCATTCCTGAAAGACTAATATTTTAATCAGTTGTCAAAGAATTCCTGTCAGGAATTCCCTGAAATCATCGCTCTTGCCAAACGCTGAATCATTTACACCAACTCTGGAACACCAAAGTGCCAAATACGTTTTTATTCATTTCAGCGATTTTCACTAAATATTTTTCTAATAAATCAATCGATAATGTTAAATCGTGGTAAAGCACGATACCTCCATTAGATCGAGATGCACTGCGACCTGATCTCGCTGCAGAGGCTGCCACTTCGCGAAGAGATCCTTGATCTGAAGCGAGCATTGATTAGTTTTTTCCCTCGAATTATGTATAATATCACATCTGAGCTACCTACCATATCATAAATCGTTCGTGCAACCACCATATCCCAACTACCAAACCGATTTTCCCTCGTAATCACTATGAACTGTGTATGGAATTACGAAAGGATCATGTTCACAAAGACATAAAGCAAGCATTTTCTATTAATTGTGATTCCCCATACCTGCGGCAGTATGCATGGCACGGCGACCTTCTCCAGTTCGAGTAGAGTGTACTCATTCGCGAATTCGCTTCGAAGACGACGGAAGGCCGTCTTGAAGTCGTCCATCGACGTCGACTTATCTTGCAGACTGGAATGGAATTGTGTTATAGATGTATTCTGGAGAGCCGATGACTGGGAAGAATCACTCGGTAGTCGAATTTTAGACCTATCTAACAAAGATGTGGCATCAAATCACTAAGCTTCAAAACTTATGATTTCGAAAATTTTCGCATCTGCTAAACGTCGCTCAATATGTACCAGTTATATCTCATGCAGTGAACTATTTATAAGCACACTATAGCGAAATTTCATTGAATCGATCTGAATTTCTGACCTGTCTAGTAGTTCGTATACCTTCTTCATCCTGGCCAAATCTTCCTCTTCCTTCTCCAATTCCTCCTTTCCTATCTTGAGATCGTATCGGAGGGCAGTCGTAGAGTTCTGCAATATATTTATTGCCCTACTATTAGGCTCAATCATATACTTAAAGTGATCCTTCAAGAGAGGTAAAATATACCTCCAGATTCCTCGCTCGATGGTTGTTCTTCCTAATTTCCTCTTCAGTCAGATCAATAATCAGATTGAGATTGTGACTCAATTCGGGAATGTCGAACTTCTTGTTGCTATCCGCATCGTGTCGTACACTGCAAAATATTCCTTCAATCCAAATCGCGAGAAAAAATATCGTTTCAAGGACTACAAAACATAGTAAAGAGCAGAGAAAAGTAAAGTTAACGAGGACGAGAAACTGACGATTTCATGGAGAGTGCTTCGTATCCAGTGTACACCCGCTGCTCCGGACCAGTCATGTCGATGACCTACAAGGCAATCGATAACAATTGCAACAACTACCGAACCCAACCAGTTCGCTACCGTACTCCAACCGTACCTTCTCTCCACTGTGTTTGGCTGCTCTCATTCCGATGCTTCCCTCGTCCGCCATGATATCGTCGATCGTACGGTAGGCCACTTTCACCTGCAAAAGAAGTTGTTGCTGTACGTGATATCGATTTACAACAAGTACACAACACAACAATTCAATCAATATCATTTACCGTACCCGTGCATTCTTCTTCCATGCTCCCTTGGGCATCACTGGCTTCGAGTCGTCATCGAGAGCTGCCACTCCTCCTGAGATATAATAATCAGAATACATTCGAGAATCTGATAGCGAATTCCATTTTTACGTCAAACCAGTGTTTCACTGTCACCTATATTTACAAAAACTTGGATGATTTGCGTCAGTCTCATTCCTGCTGCTTTATCTCAAATCCTATACTATCGAAAACCCAAAATCAACGGTAATACTTACCCCCCGCTTCCTCTGCCGCTCTTCGCTGCGCGTCAGCCGCCGATTCTGAAAATTTATTGAATAGACGTCAAATGCCAAGGCAATTAGCATCCATGCCCCATAACACATATTTGAAGCCCCTAACTGACAAGATAACTCACCTCCAAACTTGGGTCCGGTGACCTCCTTGCCGTAGGCACCCACTGCACCTCGACCAGGACGGACTGCAGCCTGTAAGAGGTATATCTAATGATCATGAAATTACAATAGTTGTGTAGTCTCTGATTATTTCAGACGTGCATCATCAATGGCCACAATAAGCGATTGAGTATGAACCCTGAAACTGAAAGCAACAAAGTGCAAACCTGGACTGGCTCGATGATACCCTGTCCCTCCTTTCCGAGACCCTTGCCTGGTTGGTAGCCTTGTTTCTGAAGGCAAAAAAATTATATTTTTGCAGCTGATTGGAAATGAATATGACTAAAGTTGTTCATCATTATAAACACAATGGAACTAGGAAGAACATTGCCAGGAGTGGCGTTACTCGAAATTAAAGCGTACCTGCATCATCTTCATAATTTTGGGGTCCATGTTCATGCTCGGAGCAGCCGAATTTGAATTGACTCGCATTCCTGAATATGTTCTCCGTAGGTCACAGAAGAGTGATAGACTAACGAATCGACAAGAATACGGTAGCCTCTACTAACCAGCGAATACATTGCCGCCTGCTTGCTGCTTCGGTCGTTTAGGAGCGGGAGCAGTGGTGAAGGTTGGACGAGGGAAATTAAACTCCTTCACTTCATCTTCTTCTCCCTGAAAAATGAACATGCATGGATATCCCATAGCAATAAGAATCTTCGTCAGCCATCGAACCAACACGTACCTCATTTTTGAGACTGCTGCCTTGTTTGATGCCTCCCGACACGAAGCTCACTCCTTTACTGTAGTCCGGCTTGCGACGATCTCCTTTTCTGCAACGAAGAAGTCTGATTAGCCCGTGTCATAACAGCACTCAAGAAGCATACAATACCCGTTTCCGTTTCTCGATAGAATAGTTATCAAAGCATAGCTTTTCGAAAAATAATTTAATGAGAAAAACCTAAAATTTCTTGTTAAAAAACACAAACAGTATGCAATGTATTCAAAACAATTAACGATCTTATCTGACCTGTCGAACTTGCTCTTGCGGCCATTATCCTCTTCCTCATCACTGTCTGCTGCCCAGACTCCTGATAATACAGATTTAGACAAAGAAGCGAAAAACAAATGCATACCATAAGTGGCTTGTTCCTTGGACTGGAAGTGTCTTCTCGGGTTGAGGGCGTACTCGAGATCGCGATCGTCGATACTAAACGACTCCATGCCCTCATCGTCGTCCATTTTCTAGAAAAGAACAATAAGAAGACGTCAATAGAACGAAATATATAGGGAGACGGGCGAAAGTATTCGAAAAATAATCAAGCCTTCGAAAGCCTTCGCCTGGTTACGATAGTCTATCATGAACTGATATATTTTATATTTTAATTGATTGTATTTATAAAAAAATTAAATTGTTATTCACACATAATGTATCAATTATGAAGAGTTGTAACAGATGTGGTTAGAGAAAATGTAAAATGAAAAAATACAAATTTAAAAAGGCGTTTGGTGTAACGCTTTTGTATCGTGTGCACTTTTTACCTTCTGCGTTTACAGAAACGTCGAACTTATTAAGGTGTTTAAACTTTTTGACCTAAACTTTATTGATTTTCTTCGTTTATTCTTCTTGTGTCTTCTAGATCACTTTTAATTATATTCCTAGTTGAAGACCATCATCATACGCTACACCTGCCCTAGTCTAGTGATTATCTAGTGTCGTTAAACATTGGTAGAGGCTGGATAAACTTTTCTGTATCTTTATCTTTTGCAGAACATCGTTTATGTGCGCGGTACAATGCGCAAACTTGTGAATCCGAAGTTCTTTGGTCGCCCGTCCATCGGTCTCGCCAGGTCAGTTTATATCTACCAGTACTCGTCCTAGTCTTACAATTTATAGTATACATTTGATTCTTTTAGTTTATTTTACTGCTTTTGAAGCTATTTTAAACTTATGATATAGGTTCGGTTGCACCAATCGTCCCTTCTACCAAATTTGCGTCTTCCCCGATCGTGCTCTAGGCAGAAGGCACGAGGACAGCATTATTGAACAGGTCGGTCTCTTTTCTCTGTATTCCCTCCGGTGCGTCTTCGTGTACTTGTACTCATTACATGCATTCGTACTCACAATTATTTATTCCTTTTTTATACTGTGCGGGTGGCACTAACACTTTCACTACAGGTCGGTACATTCGATCCTCTGCCCAATTCTCGCAACGAGAAGCTCGTTGCTCTCAATATCGAGCGAATCAAGTATTGGATTGGAGAGAGAAACGTCCACATCTCAGTCCCCGTTCTCGAGCTACTCGGTAAGTTTTGCTTCCTATGTAATTCACACAATTTAGTCGCGGTAGGGCTATGTTCTTCTGGAAATTTTTCTTCATTTGATCTTTGACCATCGAAGTCTGCGTCATGACGGATGATCTGTTAATTATCCAATTGTCATTCCTCTCGTTGCGACGTGAGAAAAAATTAATAATTGCGCAGGTCTCTCCGGACTGCTTCCCGTCCATCCGAAAACCTTCATCAGGGCTCGCGACAACAGAGAATTCATCGCTGCTGCAGACGCACAGAGAACGGCCGAGGCTGCTGCGGCTGCAGCAAGTCAAGAGGTTAGGCGAATGGCCCTTTTCTCATCACTCCTTTCTTAACGGTTACTGTGCTATCGATCAGGCGATTTTTCAGAAGATTTCTCTACAATCGCTCATAATAAAGATAGCTTCAGTTTAGTTTCATTCTCTGCGCCGAAAATATTGACCTTTTCGAGCGATTAGTCAGCTATCATTAACACTTTGTCCTTCAACCGACTTCCTTACAGGAAGCAGCAGCCCCCAAGGAGGCGGCGGTAGGCTCCTCCGTCTAAATGCCTTCCCCCATCTCCCTTCTACCTCCGGGTCCACTCCGAATACGACAATCCCCCATCACTGAGCCATCATCATTATCATTATCACCCCAATCATCCCCACCCTCTAGTCGTCGATCATCAATATTCCCCCTCCCCTCCCCTACTGTATACCTCCTACTCTGTCTCATCACCACCATTGCCATCTGCCCTTCCCCAACCCTCGCCGCCCCATCAGACTGCTTGCCACAAGTCCAATTCGGCGGGCCACCTTCCTCTCGAGTCCCGCCACAGATCTACGAGGACAGCTACCTCTGTGTGGAGCAGATCAAGAGCAGGGGAGGTACGGTAGTTTCTCATTTTAATAGATCAGAGATTATCGATTTCTCTTGAGGTCCTGAGAACAGCAGTCTGACGCCATGGAATCCGTGCAAGGCGGAGGCCATGGATGTCAAGGTAAGAACATATTTTAGTTGTTTATTGTTTTATACTGAGGAAGCAAATAATAATGAAAAAGAAAATCTGACTAGTGAACGCGAAGGTATACCATCACTGAAACGCATACTCTACTTTTACCTTTCAGATCGCCTCTCACATCATCTTCTCCACCTCCCCGAACGATAACTTCATGCCGTTCGCTCGTCTCAACATTTCAGTGACGGTGTTCGATCGAACGGTAGTAGATGCGGTGAGTTGAGGTTTCAGTTATTCTAGTTAGTCGAAGAGGATGAACATGTGTAATAGCATTTCCTCAGAATTCAACATAAAACAAATCAATTTTAAATAAAGGATATTCTTGAAGGTGTTCCTTCGTCTGGAGTGTCTCGAGGCTTCCATCGGAGAGGACACCTACTGCAACGCCCTTCCACCACAACATGTCAGTGAGGGGTGGGGAGCATTAAAACTAAAAATTTGTGTTACCTGTCCGGCTTTTTTTATTCATGGTCCTCCATGAATGGAACTGGGCATATTCAAGTTGCGCGGTGATCTTTAGAAAAGAGGAAACATTTGAAGTCTGATTCGTAGTTCATTCCGCTTTCTACAATTACTCAATCTCAGATCCGTCAGTACGGTCGCACGATCTGGCCGTGTCGAGGGGCGAGTGTCGGCAAGGAGGATACGGTATGTTGATTGGAAATTAATTTTTATTATTATTTTGCATTCTATGCTCCGCAGAAATCGGTATGAGATATATTTCGAATGTTATGGGAACACGGTGAAACAAGCCTCTCACTGTTCGAAGTACTTTCTCATTCGTATGTTAGGCGAAAAATTGCAGTTATATCATTAATGTGGAAAACCCGTACACTATGTGAACTAAGTGAAACACAACTCTGACTGCTCGAATCTCTTCTTTCACAGGCGCCATTCACTCTCTCCTTCGATTGCTTCCATCTCTTCCCCAATTCGATCTACCACGTCAACGTCACTGCTTTCCCCTCCGGATGCAGGTTGGTATATTGATCTTTAATCTTCAAATCCTTAAAACCATAATATTCCCTTTCAGTTCCACCCTCACCGTCACGATTCCCGGTCTGCAGGAGGCGTTCCCTCGTCTCAACAAGTTGTACAACCAGAACCCACACAAGGTGACAGTTGAATCTTATATTTGATATTGCGTGAGAAATTCCATCTCGATTAAGCTGATCTTTTATCTCTACAGGATATCGGTTCATTCCCGTGGGCGCCGATGCTCCTCGTGGATATGACTGCGAGTGAGGATGGTGAGTGTCTGAGATACGAATATGGAGGATGCAAAAATATTATTTTATCATACCATGTGAGGAAGAGTTTGGCATGTGGTTCCGCACTTGCATTGGTAGTACTGGTGAAACCCTATTCTAGTTGTTAAAATTTCCAAATTCCTTTATTTCAACTAATAATTTCTACCTGCAGGAGTATGGCTCCGTGCCTCCATTCCACGAGGGGCAGAGTGGAGAGTCATCGAATTGCGGTTGTACAAGGTATGTTCGCGATTTTGAATTGCACGTATTCTAAGTTGTAAATTTAAAGTTTCATAGTCTGTATTAGGTCTTTTGCATTGAGATGTTGAGCAATAGTACTGACATACCGGCTGTTTTACATTACCTTCAATCGTGTGATCTTCTAACATCAGTAATCTAGAAAACTGCAAACCATTGTTAATTCAGGTAAACGAGGGCTCGGGCGCGGGTCTCATTCCCCTCAAGGAATTCGAGTTGAGGAATGAAGGAAATGGAAGCGAGATTGGTGAGTGACAATCTATCTCGATTCTAAACTGCTCTGTTTTCACATTTTTGGTCAGATTGTTTTCTGTTTCTGACTTGGTACGGAATCGTTATCAGTTCCAAAGAATTCGATGTTTTCTTAGATTGCATTATCAACAATATCATTGGCAGGTGTGAAATGGGTGGACGCGGATCGTGGTCGCTACGTCGTCATGGGATACATCCCGAGACACGACTGCAGTCTGTTATGTGAGGTCAGTATCGTAGCAAAATATTTATGTTTGTTTAGTTCAGACTAAAGATAAAATTGGTTAACACTTCCGATGAAACATTAGACAAAACTCTGAAACGCCGCAATGCCTTGTTCTTCACAATTTTGGATTTCATTGATTTTCCACATCCCCATTTCAGCCGTCCTCACCCTCGTGTTCTCCCTGTTCGTACAGCCGTCTTCCGTTCCTCCTCGAGAGAGATTACTGGACGGAGGCAACGGCAGTACTCAGAAGGACGAGAGACGTCGGCGTGTGGGTCATCCCACTCTGTCTCGGTCAGTGGGGAAATCAATAGATGGAACGAATACAGTGGTTGAATATCCCCAGAAAGGTGGTTTTCTGACTCACAACAAGGTCCAAGGGTATGTAATAAACTATGTATGCGAGGTTCTGTTGATTGATATCAATACGATCGATGGATAACAAATTGGTCCTAGTGAGTCTGTACGTGATTTGATATCCCGCTGAAGCGAGACAAAACCTAGCAATTCGAATTATGAATTTTTGATCGCAATTCTAAATTGTTCTCCCAATTCAGGCCTTCTGGTGGCGTGCACACTACTCATCGCTCTCTACGTGCGACATGTGAGGAGAGCGGCTGGGAAGAGGACGAGGTGATAATGAGTGGATGAATAGGATGATGAGGCCTGGAAATGATTGCACATCACGGGCAAAGCCGAGAAATACTTGTAGTATTGTATATGGCCAGATTAGCGAGTTCATAGACGTTTGTTTAGTAGAGCGGTAGGAAAAATGTTGTTTGGGAGCGATGGAAAGACATAATCAACATTTTAAATTTGCATTTGTGAAGGAGTAACCAGATAGCGCGAGATTACCGGGATCGATGATGTTCCAATACAGTTGATATCTCAGTAATCTCTTGCAGGGACATTGCTCTCACTGAGCGTCCACTCACTCTCCTTCTCTACTCGGATGACTGCGATGAACACTCGAAGGTGGTCAGAGAGGTTGGTTGAGTTGATGCTTGATAATTACTTGAAACGGAGACTCTCCTGGTCTTTTCGTACGACACACTTCCAGGTCGCATCTCTCCTCGAATCGTGTGCGCGCGTCGCATTCGACCAGGATGATCTGCTCACGAATGGTATGATTTTTGACCCGGAATTACTATTATCTTGATCACGTGATGAAATACTGAAAATATTGGTGAATTTGTTGAAGGACAAAACGCTGGCTCAATCACTTTGTACTATTTCGTAGAATACTTGTCTTATCGATGAAACGGAGATGATTATGTTCAACTCCTCTACTCAATCCCTATCCCCCCGTCCCAGGTTCGCTCATCCCATACGATTGGCTGGCTCGTTCTCTCGCTGCAGCAACGAAGATCATCGTCGTCCTCTCGCCATCGACGCCCATCCTCATTAAGGTAATAATTTATAATGTTTTTATTATCGTGAGGTGGTAAGATGTTCATGTGAACTTGCTTGCTAAGCAACAATCGAATATGTTTGAGCTCATATCGATCACGTGTTTCAGCAATAGTACATATCGTAAAAGGTTCATGATTCTCTGATTTGTCAAAATGCTCTTTTAATAAATTAGAAATATTATCGTATCGGCATCCCAACTACTTTTTTTTGCAGCGTGAGCGACAGCTGCGACCTCGTCGACCCTACCCCGATATGCTGCAGCCAGCACTCAAGGAGATCAGCAGAGTATGATATTTATCATACAAAGGGAACGGGATGATACATTTTCTTTGCACGAATAGTTTGATTTATCGTATCACAAATTTTTGAGTCAAATCCATTTCTCTTCTCAGGACCTCTGCAAGCCGATTCCTCGAGTGGCCTTCGTCCGTCTGTCCTACTCGCCACCTCTGCCCGATGAGTTTGGAATGCTCGGTGAGAGCTATGGTTTCCCCTAGATTAGTGAACCGCGAACATAGGTCGAAAAGCTAAGTCGGAGGCAAAATCATACCATGA
>LS538003.1:374985-407358 GCA_900490775.1 Pristionchus maxplancki
GCCAAATCGATATTTCGAAAAATTGCCAAAAAATTGCATGTTTTTCAACGTATCTCGAGTTGTAATGCATGAAATCAATTTTCCTTGGACCCCTAGACACAACTTTTGATGCTCTATCGAATGATATACAACACATAGTCAAAATCGAAAGTTTGAAAAAATCGATAATTTTGGTCCAACTTTGACCTACCAAAAAAAAAATTTTGTGGAAGTGTCCTTTGACCCTAGGGGTCATGTACAGCAAGTTTGGGCACCTGGCGACCACTTTGAAGAGTTGTACATCCCCTCCTGCAGTCTTACGGAGACCGCGTTTTAAAATTGTTGCTTTTCTTGTACAGTTTCCTCGAGCTGTTAGTTTTAAGTGCATTACCGGTTGAATAATATCTCTATGTTTCCTCAGGAGTGGCAGCTCACGCGTGCGACCACTGTGAGAAGAGCTTCTCCACGAGGGCCTACTACGCGAGGCATCTATCCAAGTGAGAACGGTTATCTAATTCCTGAAACCTTTCCTCGCCTGGTTTATATCTTGAGGAAGTCTTCATGTTTTGGATTCCTATTATTGTTGCGATCCACTAGGCGATCATAGATCCATCTCAAATTATCCTTAACTCGAGACTTGGTCTTCGAACTTGAATATTATTAGACGCTTTTGTTTGTACTCCTCGTCACTTCTGAAGTCATTTCGTAGCAGGAGTAAACTGAGAAGCGAAAAAAGGCGCGAGAATTTGTACGCTCCAACAACTTTGTGTGTTTGCCTTTTATGCATAGAAAAGCAGCGAAATTGATGTGATGTCTAGTTCTGCTTCGAGAATAGTTCGAGATGATGTATTCAGTCGCAGTTGAAACACAAAATATGCATTTTAGATACCACCAAATCAGCATCAAATCACTCGATGGAATCAAAGACTTTGTTGCAGCTGCTTCGAAGAGCAAGAAAACGAAATAAGGTATTATTGGGAACAATTTTTAATTTTATTCAATGAATAATTAAAATAATTAAATTATTGGTTCTGGTTAGATCATGTTAGGAGAGCACCTGACATTCTCTCGAAGCAGGAAACAAACACGATTGAATGTTGTAGAGGGGGGAAATTGTGTGGTTCCTGCGTGTTAATAATTCATCTCTCCACTACCAGCAAAGCATTCATAGGAAATAGGATAAACCACGCGCCCATCAAACGAAAGGCCGATCCCACGATGCAGAATTAATTTATATTAGGCAAATACGATACAATATGCAAGCAGGAAGCCGGATGTGAGGGAGGGAATTCGTGCCTAGAACTTAGGTGAGGATTGATTACCCATTCTGGAGTGTGCCACGGGGGTGGTTTGGAAGTAAAAGAGAAGCGGAAACTCGGCAAATAGAAGGAACAAGTAGACGGAATACACTGTAGTGATAAGGATTACTGTAGGAGAAGAAGCTCAGAGTTTACTGCCTCCCTTGATGAGACAGATGAATTCTGAAATGAAGTCGGTTGTCGATAGCCAGAGGGTTACGGTGGTCTCACCTCGGAAATCGATCATTCCATCATTGTCCAGATCTCCCTCACGGATCATCGCCTTGCACTCGGTCAGTGTCAGCTCCTCTCCGAGTCCCATCATGACCTACCAATCGATAATTGTTAATCAATAGTATCCATAGATTGATAAGTTTTCCATAAGTGATCATTATTGAAAGTATATTCCGTTGATTTTGTTTCTCGTTGCTAGTCATTGTTTGTTATCTGCTCGTTTTTGTTGCTTCCAAACTCAGGATCTCTTATATAGTGATCTAATTACCATTCTTATAATGAACTGCCTTGCAATTCCCTGTGTGCTGTTTTCAATTGGCTTTAGATAAAGTTGTTGTTATAAGTTTCTTTGAATAGAGAAATTGAACATACCTGACTGAGTTCTTCCACCGAGATTAGACCATCGCCATTGCGGTCGAAGAACTGAAGAGAATGGGGGTTATGATCGATTATTGATTCGAAAAGGGGTCGTTACCGTACCTTGAATACTTCCTTCAATTCTCGTTCTTCATCGGGATTGATCAGTTGCTTCTTGAGAACACTGAGGAATTCGTCGATTTCGATGCAGCCGTTGCCTGGAAGGATCTCGATTCATTATAATTGCTTATTTATGTTCCCCGTTCCAAATTCGAATGTACTCATTGTTGTTCAAAGATTGTTCTTTAGTTCCTTTCGATGGCCGTGCTCTCGGAATTTTCATAAGTGCATTGAGTTCCCACTACTCTCGCTTCGATATTACAGAGAACAACACACGACATAGTTTCCCCTTCCTCATATCTCGCAATAATTTTAATGAGGTCTCCAGAGGGTTTCTCCGATTGCCAGAAAATACGTTGAGACCAGGGCGTGAGATGCAGTGTTTTCTGTGTTGTATGAACACTGACAGAAAGCAAGGAAGAATGACGCAATCTTTCCTGGGGAATTAGGTTTTCCTTCCTATTGGTGTCTTCCCCCAATGCAATTGGGTGGCAAAAGGGAATGACAATAGCCGCCCTCTCCCTCGCTCTAAGCTTCCCCCCATATCCAATACAAATTGAATTGCGGCATCGCTCTGATTTTCACCAGCCCTTTCGAAATTGGGTTCAGCCATTGGAATGGCTTCGAAAAAGATGGGGATTCTTGACTCCAATCTCGTCTAGAATGGGGCTTTATGGTGTGGAAGTTATTCCTTCTCTCTCAGATTCTTTCCAGGAACGGCGAAAGACGGAAGTTCAGTGACACATGCACGGGAAAGACGCATATCCCTTCCTGTTGGTCTCTGACTCGCTCATATAATATGTACCATATTCGTGTAATTTGTCATTGCTGTCGGTGGTCGCAAAGAGACGAATTTGAAGCAACGTCAATTTATGAATGCTCCCTTACGAGACATCGCAAGCGACATGGCCTGTAGATTTGAAAACACGCTTTTTCAAGCACCGGCATCGAACCCAGCATCCGGGAGCGAATGAAAGATTCTGCAGTGTGGAACAGAATTCGAAATTAGCGAAATTCGAGACGCCATTTCTCACTGTTCGAAATGAGGAAGGAACCTCTAATGGGAGGTTTTTGTTTCAGGTTTCCAATCATTCTAGTCCCCTTCCCCTTGGATGCAACACCAATCTCCCCTCTTCCTTCCTCCAATGCGCATCCTCCTCCCTTCCCTCATAGAACAAATAGACATTGGCACGGCAAGTGTGTCTAACCCACTGAGATCCGAGGGGGAGATTGAGGGGTGCTAAGATATTGACTACCCATGATGTAATGTGTTTCCCTCCACGGGATACTGTAGAACGGCCTCTCGTACTCTGCTTTGTTCTTGTTTTCGCTAGTGAACGGAGAAGGGGAAGGGAGAGGGGGAGGACTGTAAGTGTGGGGATAATATGCGTTGAGTTGTTTTTCGCTCAATCTCCCACCTGCTTCTCCAAGTGTTCTAGGGATAGATTGAGAGATTGAGAAGAAGGCTGGAATTAGACCATTCTCGCAGCTGTGGTAGGTCAAAAACCAAAGAGCTCTGCTGAAGTTTTGGAGAAAAAGGGAGAAAAACAAGAGGAGAAGGGTGATATAAACTCCCGATATGAGGGATGCAAGAAGAGAAGAGGAGAGGGGGGCGATAAGCCATAGGGAAAGAGCAGCCGAAGCAAACAATATCCCCTCACTTTTGCGAAATTTCAAACCATAGAACCAGAGTTCAGGGGTATAGTTCGCAGGTTACTGTAGTTGATGTAGTAAAGTGTAGTGTTGTCAGTGCTGTCTCGGTAATCGGACACCCACGTGGGAGTTTCGAGACGCGCCGACGTGTGTTTGCCCTCAAGTTTTCGAAAAGGAGCGCCTTTCGAGTTCCTTGGAAGGTCACGAGCTCATCACTGAACCCCCTCTACCCGCCTCGCTTAATTGTGCACTAGTGGTCGAACTGGAATTGAGAATCGAAGCGATTTCATTATTCCCAGATTAAACTCATCCGCTCACCATCAGTATCTGCCTGTGCCATCATTTCGCGAATCTTGAGAGTCGTCGGCTTCTCGCCCACCTGAGAGATCAAAGATCAGGAATTATAGGAGGGGAGTAGCTGCGGAACGTACTGTAGAGACCAAAGATCAAAGATCAACCTGCACAAGGGCGCATTCCAACTCCTCACTCGTAATGCGGCCATCGCCGTTCTTGTCCATTTCCTGCATAATGAAATTTGAAAAAGTTAATAATTTTGAAAATGCGAACCCTGAAGATCTCGCGCAACTCTTGTTCCTTCAGTGAGTCGATGTTCATGGTTGGAAGAGGGGAGAGATCCAAGATCAACGATGAACCAGCTGAGAGGGAAGCCGCTTTAGGTGGTGGTGCTGTGTTGTTGTGAGAGTGGGCGTGGCTTGTCGAATGCCCTCCAGGGTGTGTGTCCCCCTTCCCTCCGCCTCTCGCTCCCTTTATGGAAGCATCTTCGAACGGAAGACCGGATGGAGGGGCAGAAGAGGTGTTCTGCCCTTTGATTCGCGCCTTCCTTTCTTCTTCTTTTCTTTCGCAAGCCGACAGATGCACTAACACAGAAGGAGAAGGAGGAAAATCTTTATCGTCGTATATAAAAACACAGAAAAAATGCGAGAAATGCATGCGGTTGTTTCGTGCATGGTGTAAAGACGGAAAACTACAATAGGCGGTTTAACGAGTAGTTACAAAATCGAAAAATGGTTCCGAGATTCCGTGAGCCATTAGATGGAAGATTCGAGGGATATGCGAGGATTCCGTGGTGATCAGAGGATGAAGAAAGCCGGGAATTACTCTCCGGACATCATCTCCATGAACTCTGCAATGCAGTGAATTAGGATGAGTTTCACCTTTGTTACAAGCTGGAGAAATCAAGAAATATCAAATCAATTCTGACCGTCGAAGTCGACAGTTCCGGATCCATCAGCGTCGATCTCGGTGATCATCTCGTCGAGTTCCTCCTGTGAGAGATAATGATATTTATCCGGTTTGGAGGGAACCGGAACAGGCCGTACTCGATTCTATTTTGAGACGAATAATAACAGTCACGAGTCTAGACATACTGAGAAAGTCGTTTGATCAGTAGTTTGATGTGGTCTGGTATTTTGATGGGCAGTGGCAGAATAGTTCCTGGCCAAGGGAATTCGACTAACCTCGGAGACGTTATCGTCGAGGGCGCGGAGGATATCACGAAGGTCGGAGACGTTGATGTACCCATTGCCCTGAATTCCATTATTTCGCCACCCATTCATTCTCTGTTCAAATGACTTGTAGTAGTTTCTTCATTCTTTGTTCGACCCGTAGTAGTTTCCACCTCTTTGTTCAAAAGCGAAAAGCTGCAGCTGAATTGTAGCTGTGATTCTTGTCGTGAAGTTCTTCCCACCCAGTCGCTCGCTTCTTTCCTAGTCTAGACCATGACTGCACTTTTCACACTTCTTCTCCTCTTCTCCTTCTGTGAATTCTCAACCGTGGGAACTACCAGTACTTTCTAGAGAAAACATACTGAAAATTGGAGAAGATTTAGCGTCGCAGTGGTAAATACTTGTGACTCGAGAGAGAAGGGATCTCTCCCACTACTGTATTCATGAGCTGTGCGAGATTTGAGAAATGGCTTCACTTGAGAACAATAAGAAGGCATAACAATAGGCACCTCTGTTTTGACTCCCTGAGATGGGGGCTATTTCTGTGTGTGAGTGAGGAGCCATGTGGTCTCCCTCCGAAGGGACCAAATCATATTAGCTAATCGGACCCTCTACCAAACGCTTTTTTGTTTGCCACGTTCCTCTACGATAGTAGAGTATGTGCTCTCCTCTTTCGGATAAGGGACTAGAATAGAAAGGTCGCGAAAGACTTTGAGAAATGACAGCGGTGGATTACTAGGCAGCACATAAATTCCTTCGTTGCAACAAAAAGGGCGAAAGGCGAGTAATGAGAACAAATTGGGGATGTTTTGAGAGAAGCAAAGAGGGAGGAGGCAATAATTCCGGAGAACGACTTGTCCCTCATAAAAATAGACGGCTGATCTTCGTGTCAGTCAAGTGGGGGCGTGGGAGAGGACGTCCTTAGGAGGGGAGGTCACAACAACGAGACAGGAAAAGGCCCTTCCGACAGCGTCGTTGATGAATCTACTCTCCTAGATTGACGTCTAGCCTAGTGGACAGAAGCTGAGAGACTAGATTGGAAAAAGAAAATACTGAACAAAAATCAATCCAAACGCGTCTCTTCATCGAATACGAGTCAGCAGCTTTGCAGGGGTGGCAATACGCAATTTGAAATACCCTAACAAGGAATCGTGAAATGATAATAAAAAGTAAGCTGACCTCCTTATCGTAGAGTCTGAATGCCTCTCTCAGTTCCTCCTCCAATCCCGAATCATCCTCACCCGCAACGACGAAGTTGGCAACCATCGCTGCGAACTCCTCGAATTCGATCTCTCCCGATCCTGAGAAGATCAAAGATCACAGATCAAACTACAGGCTATAATCTCACCGTCAGTGTCGAATTCCTTGATGAGCTTCTTGAGATCTCTCTCCTCGAAGGCCTGTCCCATAGTACGGAGGATCTGACCGACCTGGAAGAGCAGAGTTCAGACTAGAGAGGTCAAAGATCAAACTACAAAGATCAAAGACCAATTCACGTACTTGGTTGGCGCGAATGTATCCCTTGTTCTCCTTGTCGAACATGTTGAAGTACTTGCGGTACTCTGCAAAAAATAATAAGTAATTATTCAAAAATTAATTTTAAAAAATAAATAAAAGCATACGTTCGAGCTGCTCGGGCGTGAGTGCCTCAAGTGCGTCATCTGCATCGTCTCCCTGAGGAAGGAAATCGATAATCATGATACGGTGGTTTGAATATTGATAGTCTACGGGTACTGTAGCCGTCGTTCCAAGAGTAAATCAATAACTACAGTAATCACAGCACGAATGAATAAAGAGCGCACTCACCATGGCTGCTGTCTTGACAATTCACGTCGAACTGTGTCTCAACGTGAGGATGAGGGTGGTAGAAAGAGAGGGGGATCTAGATTCCCTCCTCTCTCTTCTCGGTATTCTCCTCTCCTCTTCGATCACCACAGTCTCTCATCGGTTCTCTCCTCCTCCTCTGCTCCTCCCCCGCTATCCCCCTCTCCTCCTCTCTCCCTCCACTTATCCCAGAGCAAGAAAAGCCAACGTTTGTCTTTACAATATCGAGAGCTCCCACAACTTTTGCCCGGGAATTCGACTGATTGGCAGAGAACTGTGGAGGGAGAGCATGGGATGAAATGATGAGGAGCCGATAGAATTCGTCATGGATGATTATGAGCAAACCAAGACAACGGTTGGCTACATCAGACGAGTGGTTTCTAATTTATGATCGCTGAAATGGGATACGGTTCAATTTCGAGTATGTCGTGAAAGAAGAAAAGTGGAAGAGCTATTTGCGAGGATCAGATGACCTGTGACATCTCTCGAGAACTTTCCGTCGATGGAAATGAAAACATCGGCTCAAGTGTTTATCCTGGTCGCTTCCTTTTCGTTGCCATTCTTCATCAAGGGGAGATCAGCTGACTTTGCGGAGACGAATGGAACAATGATTTTGCTCCGCCTGACTCTTTCTCTTTCGAAACATAAAAGTTAACTGACTACTTATTTCACTTGAATATTTCACAATGAATTGATCGTATTTTTTCACACTGTGCTGCAAATGCCAATGCGCAAACTCTTCAAAAAATTTCTTCTTATTTATTTTTCTCTTAAATAAGCAGCATGGAAATACAATAAAAATAAGATAATATGATATTGGATAGCCAAGCAGTGCGAAACTTGAAGTAACGAAAGAGGAACAATAAAGAAAGAGTAAAGTATCGGGCACGTGAGATACCAGTTGCTAATAGCTTGAATGCGTGAGGTTTCTGTCTTGAAAGAATCAATTCCGTTCGAGAGATCCACAAAAGCGCTTATAATGCAGTAATGGGATAGCTGACTAGAGTTCAATTGAAGTAGCCTAAATAAACAATACAATAATATTTACAATCGACATTGGGCGGGAACTTTCTCCGATATCGAATCCATTCTAACGTCCAGTTCTCGTTCGTTGATGGTTACTTCTGGAAATTACAAAGTTTGAAATATACTATAAAATATTTTCTTTAGTAATACTTTTGATGCAGCCGACGAAAGTTCCTGGCAATCGGAACTTGGTGTATGCGGGGGTGTAGCGACCACCTAAACGATTATCT
This sequence comes from Pristionchus maxplancki, assembly GCA_900490775.1. Lineage (NCBI taxonomy): Eukaryota > Metazoa > Nematoda > Chromadorea > Rhabditida > Neodiplogasteridae > Pristionchus > Pristionchus maxplancki. The sequence goes on from LS538003.1 coordinate 383,173, forward strand.
TATTGAAATTGTATAAATTCGATAGAGGGTTTGAGCAGTGAATGAAACATATCGGCTCGAATAAAATCATGATGGCCCACCGAGATAAATTAGTCCATCGGTGTTCAGTTCACTCGAGCCTGGAGAAGCAACAATCCACAGTGGATTTCGCCCATCCACTGTGATCGTCGTGTTGCGGTGATTCCTGAAGAAGTAATCAAGGAGAATACAATAAAATCGATTTAATCTTTTAGGTTCTTTTTCTTTGATCGCCTCCCTCATTCCAATAACGTTCGCTCAAAATAAGGTGATATTTGTGCAGATCTTGTGCCGAACTCACGTACAGTGGGAGCTTGTTCAATAATCTACTACCAAGAATAGTGGAAACTTCTTTCCAATGTTCTATTTTCCTCACCTCATGACCTCCACAGTATGCCAGTGTCCATCATTGACTCTCACTCCTCTCACATTCACTGGTTTGAGTGACGCGTCGTTGCCCAAGTTCTTCACTACGTGAATCTGTCCTTCCCTGCAATGGATTTCCATATTTCACTCATCCCGAAGTGCTTTCCGTCCTACAGAAACCACCCATTATCCCGCCTCATCTTGTATAGTGGGTCCGTCACTCCCTTTGGAAAGTGACGCCTCGACCCGAATGATACATCGGTGCCATTCATTCGTTGCCTTTTTCTCCTCTCTCACACCTTCGCAGAAGTCAACGGACCGAACCATAGTCGCACTCTCTCAATTTTACATTCTGTTTTGTCGCTCCGACCAGCGAGAGAGTCTAGAGAATCAAGAGAGCATCGCTCCAACGAATTCCTTGCGTGAATTATCTTCATCAGCTGATATTCGCAATATTCGATTCGCACGGAGTCAAGTGCTTGTGTGTGTGAGAGAAGTGAAGAAGATGATGAATGAGTGTGACATTTCTCGATTTCACACCCACTTTCGGGCTAAACTGCGATTAGTGAAGAAATGTCAGTGCGAATCGCACTTTTGTTCTCAGGATTTCCCAGGATCGAGGAACTAAAACGACACGGCATTCAGGAATGGAGAAGAAACGGCCGAAAAAGTCTAAGAATACGTAAGCTGACCTTCAGGCAAAGATCAAAGATCATACCTGAGGAAGAGTAGGAAGTAGTCATCAGTCCCTGCTTCCCACCAGAGATGCCCATCGTTAGAGAAGGTCTTGAGGGAGAAGGAGAAGGAGGATCGGGATGAGGAAGCGACTCTGGAAAATATAAATTTATCCATGATGCTGATGATCAGAGGCAATGCATGAACTTACGATTGATTTATTCTGTTCAGATACGCGAATTCTACTTTCGATCCATCAAGGAATGCAGCTTCCGGCTCGCCTTCTGAAATATTTTTCCAAATTGTATTCTTCTGTCTGACGCTAATCCGATCCCTTGTGCCTTTCCATTTTGTCTGTCAGAACTCGAAGCTCATGAATACACAAAGGCGTCCTTCGTTTTGGGCTGATATCTACGCCAATTAATCACTGCTACTGCACTTCATGAATGACCGGGTAGCATGAAGTCAACAGTAAACAGAATGAAAATGTTCCTGTTCAACTGGCGAATGATTGTGCGAAATAATAGTGTGCTGGTCGTTGTGATAAAATACGTTGTGCGTCAGAATTTATAGATCCCGAGACGGAAAATACGCACAGTTTCTTCACGGTTTCTTGTAACCATTGTCTTGTCCTGCTCAGAATGCAGTCTATTTCTAGATTGGTTGATCAATATCAATCGTTCCTCACCCTCAGCACACTTCTCTCCTCTCCATCCCCTCTCACACTTGCACGTCTTCTCATTGGCGCGAGTCTGGCACACTCCATGGCCACAGTCCCCTTCTCCTCGTCCACAAGGTGCCTCCTCTCCCTCCACCACCGTGTCCGACCATATAGATCGCTGCAATGGAGGTGGTTAGATGATCGGTGGATTTTGTGTTTAGACGGTATCACGAAAGTATGGAAATCTCCATGTGACGTTCACATCCGAAATACATTTGAATTTCGCATCCTCACTTCCGGATTGAATCTTTTCCAATTTCATTCCTGATAATGAGCAAAAACTGGAACTACGGACACCCACGCTCTTCGTATCGCTATCCTTCTCATTTTCTCTGCCATGGAAATAGCCATAAAAAACTACTCGAAATCCATGGAAACTATCCAACTGGAGACCGATCAAATCAGGCGCTTAGCGGACTTCACTTCCTCCATTCTTTCACCATTTCTTATCAGAATCTCCGTAGAAACTATCGCAGTCTTCCTCTCATTCTCTTCCATTCTCCTCCTCTCTCCTCCTAGCTCCGCCCCTTTCCTCCCCTTGTCGAGCCAGCCTCAGTCAGTCCTCACTCCTTCCTTCTCTTCCCTCCGAGATGTCTTCCTCCCTCCGATTCTTCCTTCTCCTCGTCCTTCTCTCTGCAGTCGCCGTGTCTGCTGCTATCTTCGACGGTCAGTTTCATTCCACGATTGGTAGTTGATGAAGAGCGATCGAAGGGGAACTGTAGTAGGTCGTAGAAACCCCCTCCCTCCATAGATCAGCTCGTAATACTATTGTTCCGGTTCGTAAAAGAACCCATCTCTAGTCTCTTCCTACTTCTGCCGTACCGAGAAAACTAACGAAGGCAATGAATTTTGTATGGTTATTGTCTCGAGTTGTTTGCGGTTTTTCGAGGCGGAGGTGGGAGAGTGAAAGGAAGCAGGATGGGAATTCGCCCGTTTCGAAGCGTGAACTGCATAATGTGGAATGCCTAGCTACGCTTGTGACTGCTAGGCTTCTTCGAGGATTTTGCTGGATACAGTGGAAGTATGGGGTGGTACCTGGTAAATCGTAAGGGGTGGGAAAACGCCAGAATTGTATCGGGTGCATTGTTTCTTCCACGCATTCATCTTCAGTCTGGGATGGGAAAAGGCGGCCATTAGGGAGGATTCTATGCAGAACTAGCGCAGGGTAACTGAATGAGACATCAGACAGCAACCAAATATGAAAGGGCAGCGAAGTAAATCCAGATTAGACTTGACATCTTCCTGGTTGTTCACGGCAACAAAGGAATCTCTCCGATTGCAGACACTGAGTCACTGGAGGACTCGGGAATGCAGATGGACAAACGAAACTTCCAGTACATCTGGCGCAATCTTCCCATTGGATCGGGATCGGTAAGACAGGTAGAGCATCCCATTTTTATTTGCTTAATCTCCTCGGTTAGTAGCTGCTTCATGCATGTTTTCAGTTGATAGCGGTAAGATCTTTCACTGGATCTCTAGAAATTCCCACACTAACTCGTGATCGCATGTTTATTTTCCCCCGTTATTAGCCAGGATATACAAATACAATAGTGACTCGGTAGCCGTGCGAATAGCCAATGCCGAACGGTTGTTTGCCTTTCGACCGCGCTACAAAACTGGCGTATTCATGAATTCAAGAGAAGTGGACCGAGAGAAATTCGGAAGTGCGCGCGTTTCCAATAACCAAATGGAATTGCCTAGGCGTTTTTGCCGATCTTTGAATTCTCGCACCCATGAGCTTCTCTTTGTCTGACCACATTGGACGGATTAGTAAAGTACTCGTGAGATCAGGGAACAGATGGATTATCGTAGTCCCCACCCTCTCACTAGAACTATCGCAGCTGCCAAGCGCTATCGAGAACTACAGTATGCAAATTGCAATTTTAATATTAATTAATTAATTAAATCCCCGATTGCAGCTGTCTGACAAGCGCAGCATGGACAACCTCTCCCGTGATCGTGCTTCGGCCTTCTACCGTCTGGGTTGATCCCTCCCTTCCTCCTCCCGAGGACACGAACAATTCTGGTTGCGCATCTCTCTCACTCTCTCATTACCGTAATGCCCCCCTGTCGTGTACTAATAAAGTCGGTCGGAACTAGAAGGGAGACTCGTCATCCGGGGGTGGGCACACAAAACGAGTCATTTAGCCCCGACTTTGAGTCGAAGAAAGGGAGCCGTTAATTAAGCGGGAGCCACGCGTGAGAACTTTGCTGTCGACTAATGAAGGAGAGACGAAGGCGAGACAAACGGCGACTTATTCTCGGCTTCCAGTGCGAAGAGATCCGATTACAGTGTTGCACATGCTGGATACGACGACTGCGTCACATTGACTGCTGCGATAAATGAGAAGGCAGCTGCAAGACTGATTGAGGCAGATGGAAGGGAATTATTCATAGGGAATAACACGATCACAAATGAACTAATCTGATGGAATATTTACGTCAAAAACGCTGTTTTTCTTCCAATTTCTGGTCTTCGATACCGGCATTATCAACAAGGTCGAAGACTAATTCGGGAAGTGCTTGCGATTCAAGTTATTCATGGAAGAAGGAACTTCTTTCCCTTCGCCCACTCAATGTTGAAGCAATTTTGTGGTCCACTGATGCAATTATTCTGGTGAAAAGTTTAAAAGTTCCGCCGCTCGGCTGCTCTTCACCCTCAATAAGTCCTCTGGAATAGCAGATATCCATGAAAAATTAATTTACGGCTCGGTCTCACTGATTTCGAAGATCCTGCCTCATTCACATCGTTACTTTCTGCAGAAACCAATACCAGGATAAATAAGGCTAACAATAGTCACTTCCAGTCTCTGACGGCGTGGGAAACGTCAGTGTTCTCGCTGTTTCCATGCGGCAAAACACAGCTGAATTCTGGCGAAGAAAAGTCACCTGGTGCATTGGGAAATGACGGTCGTTGATGGTGAGAGACGAGACGTGGCCAGAGAAGTTCTCCTTGAGTGATCGAAGACGAGAAGGAAGGAGATCGAGAGAGGGAATTCCACCCAGATGGACGGTCTCCCCATGGATGTCGAGATGCACCAATTTGCCCTGGAACGTATCGTTGATTATTCTGAATCCATAAATTGACAATGCAATTTTTTGTATTGTATTTTCTTAGTATTCCTCATAACTACCTACAAATACAATCGTTTTCTGTTGAACGATCGAACCTCAACGTAGTCTTTTGTGCTCAAAAGTCGATTTCATGATCGTTCTATCTCTCAATTTCCCAGGGGTCCGTGCCGTTTCGTCATCACGTATGTTTTCATTGTTCGTACCTTTTGTGCACTCGAGTCAGTCACCCTCTAATTCTCTTCAATTCTCCAGAGGGAGTCTATTGGTTCCACACCAGAGAAGGAATGAGCTCTCCCAATAGATTGGTCTTAGAGAGAGAGGGCTAAGCATGACTCGTTTGTTTGGGGGCGAGAAAGGGGGAATTCGTCAGTGAATGAAGAGCAGTCGTTCTCTTCTCGCACTTCCGGACACAGGAAATGGAATAGTTTCTCCCCCGGAAATTGAATGGGAGAGAATGCAAAGTAGGTTCTAGATTGATGGGATACCGTAGTCCGGAACTTCCGGGTAGAAGAGATTCAATGTACCGTAATCTCTCACCGGACTCTGTCCCTGCACGATGAGTCCATCATCGATCTGTATCGATCCATTCTTCAGATCTCGACCGAAAGTGACTGACGACCATCGATGAGTGTCCAGTGCTTTCGCTCTAGAATTGGAATTGTTGTTCAAATGGTTCCTCGATCAAATCACACTATTGGGTTTTCAGAATTGCCTGAAACATATCCCAAATGTGAAAATGATTGTCCTCAAGACATGCAAAAAGTTTGTTTCAGATTCATAACTAACTTCACATAAGCAATTCCCGATCCGAGATTCCAGAAGAAAGTTGGCTGATAAGCGATGAGGAAGAGGGCGAGGAAGTCAGCACTCTTCCCACTCTCCATCGGACGACCCCAGAAGAAGACGAGACCATCCGGAGTACTGAAAGTGGGGTTGTTATGAGATACTACCTCGTGAAAGAAGCTCGTGAAAAAAAGCCGATTTTGGTATCGTCAAACAAGATTTTGCTTTCGTTCTCTGATCTCAGTTTCCATTTCGTGCTAATTCACTCCACCATCAGATCCTTCCTTCTCTCATCCTCTAATCCATCTCTCTTCTCGAGGTTCGCTCCTTCGCGCATTTCGTGTTATGTTTCTGACAGCATCTGAGGGGTTGTCAGGGGAGTGCGAAGTCTAATTGGAAAGAGGAGAGAAAAGGGACTGAGGGAAGACACGGAATGAGGGCGACGAGGAGATCATAACAAGCTCATATTGTAATATTTACGGTCAAGTAATACTGCGAATTGGTGATTTTGAAAGAGGAAAGGCGTGTGAAAAGGGGACGTGTTGTTGTCCATCGCTGCACTGTTCAGGTGAATAGTCCCCCAGACTATTGGGCTGCGTCTTTGTAGTCGGAAAAAGAACACTTCACTATTTTCATACTCCCAGACAGGCCTTTGTAGACAAATTGCCGTGTGCGATGCACTATGAGAATTATAGAGCTTCACTCTATAAATAACGACCTCGATGCATCTGAAGGCTAATAATTAGTCTACCTCGGTTTGAGTGTGATTCTGATACTGACGGCGTTTCTCACGTCGATTCGAACCTCCGGGAAAGAAATCCGAGCGGAATGGGCGGTGAGGTCGACTGAAAACAGAATTCATTAGATCTGGAGCTCATAATTACAGCAGTACACTTCCGCAAGATGCACGACAACATTCCTTCAGGAATTCCTAATGACAACAACAAATTTGACACGGCATCCGGAAGAATGTGAGGAATGAACAAGACCTTGCATCACATAATTCTCAAGCTTCTCCTCTTTCTTCGCAGTAATTCGCTCTTCGTACTGTTGACACGTCTCCTCGATCTGCAATGGTAGAATATTATAGTTAGGATAATTATAGGATAAGTTAGACTGACCTCGTCTCCTCCCTGCAGATCCTTCACTCTCACAAGATCGTCGTTGAGAGCTGCAGATAGCAGACAACCTCCGATTGAAGAGTCGCCGTCACTGAAAAGATTTAATTTTGCGAATTTTGCTCATCATCAGTTATTGAAGAGCACAAACTCACGGTGATGCTCCGAATAGAACTCCTTTTGCGATCTCTGATCTCTCTTTCGCCTTTCTCGTAATCCTCTCGCTACCCATCTGGACATGGATTGAGCGAGAGTGGAAGAGGATTGAAATTGAGACGGAAGATCCTGAAAAATTGTTAGTTGTTTCTCAACAAAGGATAGCATTGAAGTACATCTGCTTGATAGTTAGAACATAGAAAGATGATGGTCTTGCCTTTGTGTAGTTCATTCTCGCTTTCAATCCGTTCTCCATCCAGCTTCACAATCAATTTCCCCAACTCTGAACTAAGCGAGAAATCGTTGCGTCGATCGGCAGCGCGAACGTGAAGGAGAATTCCATCGGGAGAGGTGGGAGAGAACTAAAGAAGATGCATAGATCATATTTTTTCCATTAGAAATCTCTTCAAGTTAAGTCGCTGAAACTCAACACATTTATGAAACGTACAGTAATGGTGACATTGGGTCGAATGGTAGTCTGTCTCCTCCACATGAGACCTCCCTCCAGTCGACGATCGATCGAATGAGTTACTGTAGTGCATGCAAATGGAATGAAATATCCATCAATGACCTACCGATAGACACACACTGCTCTCCCTCTTGTCTCGCAGTCATCACACATTCGCATGAACCACGACCAGAGGGGCGAAGAAGACAAGAAGAGTGGGCTGAGAAGATATTATTTTAAAAGTTCACCGTTTGATAAGTGTTTTTCACACTGCGCACAAAGGTTCTATATTGAGCAGGTCTCAATTTCATTTTGATTTTTTGAGAAAACTCACCAATCTCTTTGCAGTCGTTGTCGTCCTCGCAGATTGATCCCAGCTTGATCTCGGGAGGGGAAGTACCCAGTTCAGCAGTGATTGAAGGTAGAGAAGTGGTTGGACGAACTGCAACTTCGTCATGTTTCATCTTCTTTATGAAATGTCTTGCTTTCCACTACGTTCGATGTTCTCGACTTTGGTTCTCGACTCTACAACAAATAGCCAACCAGTGGGACGGGTTCGATGTCGGTGAGTGGTTGTCGCAGCAGCTTCTGTCGATGTGGTCGAAGGAGGATCCTCTACCTCGGAGCAGAGACCGAGATTGACGGGGACGAGGTCTATTTGACGGAGGCATGCGTGACTAAATAGATCAAGAATCGAATAAAATCCAGATTCCGAATCTCCTCACCGTTCCAGATGACAGGCATTATCATACGATCGTCCATCGCTGCCACACACGGGCATCGTGCTGGCCACGCCTCCTCCCAGAGGAGCGAAGTGGTGATCACACGAGGAGATGAGGGTCTGATTCGCTGGAAGGAGCGATTTTCTCGCATTCAGGGTGGAAATGGAAGTCAACTCACCCAGTGGACAGACGCAATGGCCCGATCTGCACTCGGCCCCGTGCACGCACGGTTCGATGTTGCACGGACTGAAGAAATGAAGAGTGAATCAATTTTTTTAGAGTGTGTATCATTGTCACAACTCACATTTCTCCATCCCTCTTCTCCTCCTTCGGTACGCATCCTCTCGAGGTGAGAATGTGTCCCTCGGCAATGCAGGAAGTGCACCGCTCACCACGCACGCCCGGCTTGCACTCGCACACGCCTGAGATTCATTGATCGAAATAGTAGATTCCAGATCTTTGGGGTTGGTGTTTGTTGATTTTCCCAAGATTCATAGTTTCCCTTCCATTACCGCCATCTGACCTCAAAGGCTAAATGAATGTGGTGAAACTCAACTAACCGCTAGACTGTTCGCAATCCGAACGAGATGAACCGAAGACGGAGCAGCCACATGCTGGAATGAATAGATTAGATAGGCTAACAAGGATTGTGAAGACAGCTTTTCCCGCTTGATTGCAGTGTTTCTGCTTACGTGTGCATGAAGTTCGTCCCTTGGCGATGAGATGGATGCCCCAGAAGCCGGGAGAGCAGTGAGAACAGCTGAAAGAACAATTCCAGCTCGGCTATTTCTTGGCTATCTACAGATATACCTCCATCAATCAACCTTCAGTTAACACACAACTCATCAACACACAACTACTGGCACTCACATCTTTCCTCCCACTCCAGGTCTGCATCTGCACTGTCCTTCCCTGTCGCACGCTGAGCCATACGCGCCGATTGGATTGCAGCCACAGTCTGGAGAGAGATCAAAGATCAACTTCTCTATTGTACTTATGGGCACGCACAAGAGCGATATTCATAGTGTAAGAATGGCAGACTGCTCACCTTCCTTCAATCCTCCTCCCTCTCTTCCTTCCTTCCTCCTCTCAGCCATTGCCGAGTGGCAGTGGAGCAGGGGAACGGCAGAAATGGGAGACTTCGCCTTGCAAGCTGCGAGGGCGAGACGGCAACTGAATGAGAGGTTGTAGATTGAGAATTAGGTGGGAACTTCTGAAAACGAGAAGAATGGGGGAGATTACCGTGAGGGATAGATGACTCCATCCGACCCGCAGACTTCTTCGTGGCCCGATCGAGGAGTGACACGATTCGTATCATTATCGTCCTGAACGTCATTGATCTTTGATCAGCAATGGAAAGTTGCGATAAGAATCACTAGTCACTCTCGCAAGCAGTTGAAAGTTAGAGAGATCGGTGGCGAGGAAAGCCATCGCATGCATGGCTCAGTGGTATCGCGCTCTCCTTGAGGTCGTGTTAGCGCAGGTTCAATCCCCACTATCAACGGACGTCTTTTGCGCACCCATGAAACACACCCAATCTCTATGAGGATCCACCTAGCTCACTCCGAAAGACAGTGTGGAGAATTTCCTGAAAACCTGAGAGATATTTTGTGCATTTTTATTATTTTTTTTTTAAATCGAGAATTTCTTTGCAAATTTACCTCATCACATTCGTAGGCGCACTCGCACTTGCCTCCTCTGCATTCCTCTCCGTAGCCACACTCGACCGAAGCACACGAATCTGGGGAGGAATGATAAACTTGGAATAGTTCCCTTTGCACGAGTATCAAAATTCCACTGACCACACTTGCCCGAGAAGGCGGCAGCAATGAACACTCCCGTTCTACAGGAGGCGGCTTGAAGATGACAGAGGGAGGAGTACGTGACTCCGTTCGTGCCACAGACTGCTGACAGCTGAAGGGAGAATTTCGTTCACAAAATCTTCTCATTGCGTGATCAATCAAGGTGGAAAAAAATTGAAGACCTCAGGAAAACTCACTGTGGTAGTCGTATTCGCAATGGGACAGACGGGACACTGGCAGGAAGCCGATCCCTTGATGTCGGAGATACACTCGGTGTAGAGATGGGAACACTTCAGATCGGAGCAACCGGCTGAATGAGAGTAGAATTATTCTTTGGCAAATCGAAAAGTGCACCACTACTCACCGCATTCATCATTGTACCGCACGAATAGTGCATCTCCTCCGTGCACACACGAAGCACGACGCATCTTGCACTCGTTCGCGTACGTTCGACCATCGGAAGCGCACACCTGGCAATTTGGAAAGTACACCGCGCACCATCTCACCATTTCAGATTCGCGCTGGAGACCTACCGGGCTGTACTCATCGGGACACTCGGGACAGGCGCAGATGGGCGTCTTGTCGTACGAGAGACGGCAGATCTGTGGAGGAGGACACGGGAAGGAGGAGCAGAGACCGTGGCCTGAGATGTTAGAGTGAATTCGATGTCGAGTTATGCGGAGACAAAGATCAACGAATGGACCCACCACACACTCCTTGGTGCTTCACATGGTTCCTTCTTCTATGCACACACGCCTCTCGCAGTAGTTCGCACTCGGAGTCGTATGTTCGATCGTCCTGTGATGATCCGATACAGATTCAAGGTTTTTTAAAAAAAATCGTTCATTACAGGATTTCAGACAGGGTGAGTACATTTCAAATTGCGAATTAGACCACTCACCGCTCCACAGACGGGTCTCATCACTTGGGGGCAGCTCTGGGCGCACTCACAACGAGCGACGTCTTCAACAATGAGTGAATCGCCATTTCGAGCATTCAGAGAGGGAATCGCTGAAAATGGTGAGGTGTGAGCAACTCGAATTGTCCAGATACTTTTCAGTTACCTTGCAGCTCCGCCTTTCCGATGACCTTCTGCACTTCGATCACGCAGCTCTGACCCCAGTGACAGCGGAGAGCGGTACACGGTGTACTGTCTGAATTATCATGATAAGAAATATTACGGATGGAAAATGGTGAATCGCACCGTTGCACGATCCCCTTCGATAGACTGCCAGCTCTCGATCGGTGCGACATGCTTCGACGCTCATGAGACACTCGTTCTGATATCTGAAGGAGGGGTCGATTATGTTTCACTCAATTCATTTGTACGATGAAAATCTTTGAAAATCATTGCTCGCCAGCCATCTGATATCAAATAAAAAAAATCATACGTCTTTCCATCAGTGGCACAGACGGGTTTGTCTTCGAAGGTGCACTGCTTAGAGCATCTGGAATGAGAATGATCAATCTTTCAAGTCTTGCAATTTTATTTTTCACTTCACCAAAAGATAAGAATGAGATAGAGAAGATGGGTCAAACCTGCACTGTGCTTTCCTTGTTCCCTCCTCTACTTTGCAGACGGTTCCCGGCTGGCAGGAGAGGGAGGAACACGGGTCTGAGAATTTTAAAAGTTTAAAAATAAGGAGGGAAGTAAATGAAGAATCGTTGGTATTAACTCACGTACCGCATTTTCCGAAGAATTTGAGTGTGATGTTCCTCTTGGTGTGACAGGCTGCGACTCGCAGTTTGCAGAGGGAAGGATAGTCGTCTCCTGACAAGTAAAAATTTACAACCTAGACGTCTCAAAATATCTCGAGTATTCTCATCACGAGTAAACTCTTATTCATCACTGACCATCACTGGAGCAGACTGGAGACGAGTCGACTGAGTCACCGTAGGAGGGACAATGGGAGGGACAGACACAAGAGGCAGAGAGAACTCCATCCTGAGAATTGATTGGATTGAGATGAAGTATGTTTCAAAGGGGATTCGAAATGTGGGCTTTGTCGAAAAGCCGATAGTTGACAGAATGTCCTTTTCTGACAATGAATGAAAAGAACCTTCTCTGAAGGAATGCACTCCTCTCCGGGGCCACAGCGAAGTTCGTCGCAAGGATTTCGCTTACCTGGAAATGCGCATTCATCAAACTGAAGAATATCTAGAATCATTATTTTCTCAATAAATTACCATTCAACAACTGTCTAGCGAGAAAGAAGGGACAGGTATCTCTCGTGGACAGAGTGATCGGGACGAGTGAGTACAGTAGAAGGAGAATCATGACGCCGAGGGGACGCCCCATCATCTGTCGTCTTCCTTCCTTCACACTTCACGGGTCATACACGGACCGGATGTGGGGGCGAGTCATTCTTGACTGCGGGGGGAGATCCAATGGACTGAGACCAAGTCCAACCAGCGGAAATTGAATCAGTTTCTAGCTTCTCTCTCGAGGGATCGAAAGGGAAGGATGAGAAATGACCCGAAGAGAAGAAGGAAGGAATATGGTGAGAAAAAGATGATGGATAGTGGAGGATTAGGAAACGAAGAGCATCGAGTAATGGCTTTTCCCTCGTCTCTCAAGTGTTTTGACGAGGGAGGGAGGGGATCCAGCAATGTAGTCTCCTTATGGCTCCAGCATTGTACTACTTTTTATTGTTGGTCTGATATTAATTCGTATATCTTCGACTCCTGGATTTCCTCGTAGTGAAGTGTGTCTGGACTCGTGCCCTCATTCCCCGTCTCGTTATTGTTTCGGTTGACTGGCACAGTCTCTCTGCGCAGTTCCTTCTTCTGCCACGGTCAACGCCTTGAGCTTATTGACAAACAGACAGCATGGAGGGGGGCTACCTGAGGGAGACTACCCATCCCCCTTCCCTTCCTATTCCAGATTAGTCACTATGTCTCATGCGTGTGTCTCACCACTAAAAGAGACTCGCCTCACTCTGACAAATCGGAAAGTACACAATGCATCGGGGGAGATTGTGTAAGTGATATGTGCACAGTGTGCACGAATGCAGGTGGCAGGAGTGATGGCTACTCGAGTTGGACAAGGGACGGATTAGGGGGCACTTGAGGAGGATCCGTTGCACGGGCATGTTTGACTATGAACAGATGATGAATGAATAAAAACTCGTCCAGAGTTCTCTCGGGAAATTTTCTAACTAATCCCTACGCGAGAACTCACGGCATTCTCCATAGTGCAGCACTCTCAACGAGTGGTCGTCGGATGCGAATTCGGGCACTCGTGGGGTGCTCCTCTCCTTCCCTTTGACACAGGCACGAACGGAGAGATGACAGAGGGACGCGTATGTGATGTGATCTGAAAAATGAATTCAAATCCATATTCTAAACCTGATGAGAAAGGACTATCGTTTTTGTAAAATCCTACATTTTTGTGGCATGGGTGAAACCTACTTGAATCAGGAATGTAACAAAAAATAAAGGTGAAAACTCACCAGATCCGCAGACTGGCTCGGAGAAGAGAGCACGACGACAACTCGATCGACAATCGCAAGTCCCGCTTTAATTAGCAAGAATAATGATAAATTTTCCCGATTTTTTCCGAAATTCGGCTTTATCTTCAGGAAAACTTACGTTGGATGGGAGCAACGCGAGCCGAATGGACATCTCTTCGTCTCGCAAACGGCTGGAATGAGATCACAGATCAACTTCAACTTAGTATTTCGAGATGCAAATACGGAAGAAAGACTTACTCGGTTTGGCTGTCCTTCGTTTTCGAACGGGTCGTCCTGAAATTAGAATATTTTTGTATTTCAAGTCGATTCCCTCATTCGGCCCCGGAGGCTTCACCTGGCTTCTCTCCCCTTTGTACTCTTTCCGTCTTGCCTCTCCATTCATTACCCTAATTAGGCCTGGCCGTTCCCCTAATAGGTGTTGTTGGCGGAGTGGAAGGAACAGATTCGGATGTGTTTCATGAGGCATTCAGTCCTTCCGGAAAGACTCCACAATCAGCTCAGTCCATCATATCGACCTTGATCGAATCCGGGGCCGGAAGTAGCTTTATACGGCTATTATAATAGCACCCGATAGCGATCAGTCAGTCTTCTGGGCCTGATCCACCCGATAACACTCCCGATTCTCCCCCCATTCTTTCGATCTTTCCGTTGCGTGTGTATCACTAGCGTTAATCGTCCCGCAACAATCGCAAGAGCTAACAAGGGCGCATCTCTTCCTTGTCCACTCGACGCTAACCAGAGGAAGTCCGTCGACGGTGAGGATGCGCGGAACAAAGAAATGGGAAGGGCGGCGCCTCAAAGGTGCGAAACGGCTTCCCGAGGGATTAGTGGAAGGGGCAAATAGGGAGCAAGAGTCACTACTACTTTTTGTCGAGAATCGAGCAGATTGGGAAGTGTCAATCGTCTAGACAAGCAGACCGAACTACACTGGATTGGAAGAGATACTATGGAGATCATGAACTACAGTATCCCTGTGACCTACCTGTGGACAGATAGTGAAGGAGGTCGAGGGCATGAAGAGAAACACGAAGAGGCGCGGCTGCGAGGTAGAGATGGTTACCTGAAAGAGGAATGGGCCATCTGAAGATTGGATGATGCAGTAGATACCTGTCACAGTGAGGGCAAAGACTCGGACGGAGCCGCGAGGCAGCGAGGAACAGGGCTGAAAATAGTTTCTCAACAGATTCTGCTGTGTTTTTCCATCCTATAAACCCGTTAATTTTCTTCTTTCCTTGATCGAAACATGATCAACCCAACCACTATCAATTCGATTGAAATTCGATCGAATTATTTTATTTTGAAGAGGGATGAGAAAAGAAAATAAGTTTTCTCCGAAGAGGAATTCGAGACTAGATACATTATGGATCGAGATTGTAAGAGATATGGTCTTTGATCTCAGGCTAAACTCACGATGTTCTTCGTGAATCCATGAATGTCGATCTCATTCCCTCCATCGACGTATTCCCTTCCCGAGTAGACGCGCTTCACGTGCACTTTCACGATCTGAATTGAGTTTTTCTGATGATGGAATGTAGATAACTGTATTTATTGAAGAAGTATAGCGATTCAAAATGCGGAGATTGTGCGATGCCGATTTCTTGAAGAGAACAACAAAGGATCACCTCCTGACTCTCATCGCTCTTGTCTCTACTCCTCGACAGCACGACTCCAGTCAGAACGATCGGCCATGAATGAAGAGTCTCATTGACGATCCGTCGAGAGACGTACCCACATCCCCTCCGACGGGCTACCACGGATGGAACCAGAGCAACCAGATGGTACCACACCACCAGCAAGGCCAGTAATCGCATCGGAGTACGGTAGATCAATAGTAGGTCATGGATGGATTGATTCAGTCTTTTGAGACAAGAATGTGGCAGGTACAGAAACGGAAGAGGAAAGGGCGAGGGTGTTTCAAGCTGTTTGGGTAAGCTCCGCCCACTCGAGTGGTGGTCTCCTCTCTAGATGTGCGGTAGTCTCGCGTGAGAGAGATGGTTCGGGCTCTCGGGTTTCTAGCAACGAGTGAAGTACCGCTCATTAGAGTAATGAGTAGTACTCAGGTAGAACATACATGTTCAGGAGAGAACAAGAACATTTTTAAAAAAACGACAAAAGATTTTCATTTTCAGACATTTTATTTTCTGAGCCTTATACTCTTGTATCACAAAAATTGTTTGCTTAGTAATTTTTCAAGTATAATTGTACTATTACCGTTGAAAAATATTCTGAAAAATGTGTATCTTTTAAAATGAAAAATAAAATCAGTTCAAGATGACTCGAAACGAGTACCGTAGTTAGGGAGAACATGGGGGAGTGTGTATGTTCCATTTTGCCAGCATTCCGGAATCCGAATTGATCGGTTTTCGCAGCGCCTGCGGCAGGTAATTCGCCTTTATCGATCGCTCCTTTCGATAATGGCTGATTACGAGAGTGTTCAATTAGTCAAGAATGAGGTTTTCGTCTATCGGATTCCTCCCCTCACCAATGCGAGAGGCCACAAGTCAGTTTTTACTTCTCTGTAATCGTGTTCTAACCTGTTTACTCTCGTGTTTGCCGTAATATTAATATGTTTATAGAGCGGCGGACTGGAAATTGGACAGCCCCGATTGGACCGGTCGCATGCGACTTGTTTCGGTCGCCGACAAGCTAGTTGTGAAGCTCGAAGACAAGTCAAATGGTGAGTAATTGGCTATATTTAGCTGTTTCCGGCACTTCTAACTTAAGTGTCATGCATTCTCTCTTCTCCCAATATTATTTTACCATTTCAGGCCAATTATATGCCAAATGCCCGATCGACACGTATCCCGGTGTCGCCATCGAACCCGTTACTGATTCATCCAGGTTTGTTCGTCTCGTAATTTAACAAAGAACGGATGGTGTCTAAGCTGAAACACTTTCTTGCTTCAATTTTTAATCGTCTTTTTATCTTTGTTTTCTTATTATATTTTCACGGCTTAAGTTTGTCTATTTCCCAAATACAAACTATTTCATTCAGGTACTTCGTCATCCGACTTCAAAATGACAGTGGCCAGTCAGCATTTGTCGGGCTAGGATTCCAAGACAGAAGCGATTCCTTCGATCTCAATGTTGCCCTGCAGGTGAGCTCATTCTAGCTTTCTTTTTTTTCGCGTTACATTACTTTCGTTGTTTAGTTAAAGTCGTTGTTGCTACGCGTGAAAATCTACATCACAAGTTATGAACATTTAACAATATAGGTTCCTGCGCCCTTCACGATAATGTTTGAGCGACAAGTCAATTAATTTCATTACCATTCTCGTTTAGAGGCGTTCAGTTTCATCGTTTCATAGTATTAGTCTGCGCGTACCTTTGGCTTTAATTATTCACAAATAATATCTCATACACGGCCGAAACGGAAGCCTGTCATATTGTGTATTCATCTGGTGTTTGGTATACCAATATCTATAACTGTCTATATTTATATTTTCGTGTCCTTGTTTGTATCCAATTGACGTGGACCCAACCCTTATTCTTTCTTTCAGGATCACTTCAAACACCTGAAAAAGAGCGAAGAGATGAGTAAGGAGCCGACTGGACCTGCCCTCGATCTCTCATTCAAGGAGGGACAGACTATCACCATCAATATCGGCGTGAGTCATTCATATCATTGTCCATGCTGGTGTTTTGTGTATATTCCACATTATGTCTACTTCAGAAGAAGAAAGACTCTGATGCCTCTGCTCCTCGGCCACGGGCTGCTCCCGCAGCAGGAGGAGGCTTCCCGCTTTTGCCACCCCCTCCTGGAGGTAGAGTTGATTGATTAGAGTAGTTCTTGAATCAAAAATGTACTTTGACGTGCGGCAAAAATAGGTTCAATCGATTGAATCGTTTCTGTTTGCGTGCTAGTGCTAGTGCTAGATCTTATGAACTAATTCAGGAATTCCCCTCCTTCCTCCTCCTCCTCGTAGGCAGCAATGAGTGATGCACACCCTGCATCGACTCGACGATTCCCGACGACGCACACCAATTTGTTGTTTCAGTATTATCCCAGGATATAGACGCAATTGAACAGCTAGCTCTGTACTATTCAATGTATTGTGTTCAGATAGATTTAGATTACTCTACTAATAATGTATCCAAAACAACATTCACATTTTTGTAAATATCGATTTTCGGTTGTGAAGGGTCTCGAACCTGATACGATTTCTGACCATTGAGACGGTGGGCATAAATTATTTGGACTCGTTCTATCGTTCTATGATCTCGGAAGTAATCGTTCGATCGATTATTGAATACCTCTGATTTGTATGGCTTCGTCACTTGCTTTTGTATCTCCGTCATGCCTACAAAGCGTAGCGCCCACTGGCTTCCCTTCTCTTCCCATGGCAACCTTTTCCATCGAACAAAGATTACTCCGACCTCTCCTTCTCTTCTCCGTCCCTTCCTCGTCTCTACAAAGATGGCTGAGCGTTGATGTATAGAGTGCATCTTATTCCCTTTGGATTGAAAGTCTGACCTATCCTCTGCACTACTCTTCCTCAATTTATTTACACCCCCGTTGTTCCCAACTCGGGCTTTATCATCAGTGCGTTACTGATAAGTTATCAACGTATGAAATCATTTAATCGATACCTTGCGTGCCGTCATCCCCGTTTTCCTTAAAATTTGTTTCCCTTTCCAGGCCTCGTCCCACGAGAGACGACGAGGGTTAGTCGAACTAGGGTTCTTCCACTCGATCTGTCTCGTTCGAGAATCACACATCGGAGAAGATGGCATCGTCTAGGGCGCCCGGTATGATTTATTTCATTGATTGTATGATCGCAAAAACGTTTAAATTTCCGTTTACTTCCTACTCAAAACGTTGTATCCCAAGCATCAAGTAAGCCATGAATATTATTCATGTTTTTCCAGTGCCCTCGATTCCCTCCCAAACTGCAATCAGAAGGCTGTCGAGAGATCTCCAGAAACTGAAGGTATGGGCAAATTTTTATGGAATCGACACAACTCTGATGAATAATCAAGCTATTCTTTTTCTGGGTCATGTTACAATGTTTGAATAAAGAACACAATCATAATAATTGAATGGCAGGAGGAGCCAATCGAGGGAATCGATGCACAGCCTTTGGAGGAGAACATTCTGGAGTGGCACTATGTCATCAGAGGATCCAAGGGAACCGCATTCGAGGGTGAGTTGAGGAGAAGAGACATTGCCATTCAATTCATCCCGAGAATATTATATTAGATATTAATGTCAAGAGAAGGAAAATGTGAGCACGTGCTCACCATGTGTACATCAACTATGGAATTGTGAACGAATAGGGAATAATAATATAAATCGTTTACACAAGCATAACTATCGATGTGTAACTCGCCAAATACGCTAATCAAATGTAAACCTGCAGGTGGTATCTACCACGGTAAGCTGGTCTTCCCGTGCGAATTTCCCTGGAAGCCGCCCAGCATCTACATGTTCACTCCCAATGGACGATTCCTCGTATGTTTATCCTATCATTTATAACGCGTTTGTTTGGAGGTTACGTTGTCAATTGATAGTCGGTAGAAAAAATAACTAATCAATAAATGATGCGTTATTTCAGCCGAATCAGCGTTTGTGTCTGTCCATCTCCGACTACCATCCGGAGACGTGGAATCCCGGCTGGACCGTATCTGCCATTCTGGTTGGTGTCTTTTCAGATTCATGGTCCCTCGTTTCTCCGGATTTAATTTCCTTCCCCTACAAACTATTAGAGTTTTTTTCGCCTTCTTTCAAGTACAATGTGACATTCGAATTGCTTGTACCATAGTCTGAGTCCGAAACTGCCCTCTCGCTTCATCGATCGCAACTCTACTAACCGGGTATGATGCAGGTTGGTCTGCACTCGTTCATGAATGAGACGTCGATAGCCACTGGCACGGAGACGACGACTCCCGAGAAGAAGAAGGATCTGGCTGTCAAGAGCTTGGCCTACAATCTCAGAGTGAGACACATTCAAGTTTGCTATCTAATAAAAATTCGTGTGCTTTGACAGTTCGAATTTCTACATTACACTGAGACGCCGACTTTCCTTTTTAGTTTTGGTGATATTTCTATCGACTTTAAACGAGTTCTTGTATTTTTCTAGTTGAGATATGACAGTAAAGAAACACGTACTCAGACCTGTCGTCTGAAATCAGCTTCATATTGTGGATTTTTTATTTCACAAGTTGCAATTTTGTTCAGGACTCTAATTTCTGCAAGCTCTTCCCTTCTCTCGTGACGGAGATCCAGTCGAAGGGAATAGAGAAGATGTCGGATGCACAGGCAAATGAAGAAACGAGCAGAACGATGCCTCGATACGCGTGAGTCGAAGGGGAAGGGGAAGTGTGAGGGTGTAGTTTACGAATTGCCACTCGATTCGATGTTGCTCTAGCTGTTTTCCTACTCGTGGTAGCTATCAAGTAGTTTCTCTCTGTCTCTACAGTGTGCAGTATTCGTGCAATCGCATGATTCCCTCCTCTATCATTCCCCCCACTAACCCTGCCGTCTCACCTTTCCCCGTGTCTCCTATCTGTCCCTATTCGGCCTTCGTCGTCCCGTCATCATCCCAAGCACTGAATGTTGTTTAGAATCCAAGTGGATGGCGACGATGACTTCGACGACGACGAATGAAGGAGACGTCTTCCACTCCATCGATGACACTCGACACTCGTCCATCTCTAACCCTTTCACTGACTAAACCCTCTGTAGATTGTAGCTTTTACTCCTTGTTTTAGTTCCGTGATCTCATTAAATGAATGCGTGTTGAATGCAATCTACAAATTTCATTCCTTCCCCAAATCACTTCAGTGATTACATTGCACATAAAATGTCCGTTTTTCTGTTCATTGAATGAAAGGTTTTGCTAATTTTGCTGGCTTGGGAATCAGTGTCCTGGGTGTATTTTTACATATCTTCGATTTTTTATGTGAAATTTTTAGCTGGTGGAAAGTGAACTTTCCTAATTACGACCCTTTCAGTCGTGCTGCGTTGAACAATGCTGGAGATGCCGACTTCATGCAGAACGCCCGACAACACATGATTCAAATGCAGAATGAAAGTGAGTCGAACGAATCAGTTTGTGAGGACGATTTGTAAATGAGTACCGTCGCCCTGCCTTGAACTCCAGTCAGATCTTTGATACAATAGTAGGTAACACGTGTTTTTTCGAAAAAATAAATTTTATTTGATATTATTCAGTGGAGCAGGCAATGCGAGCAGCAATGCGCGACCCTCATCAACCCCCTCCTGCAGCATTGCCGAAGTGAGTGAGAAGGATTTGAGTGAAACATTCATTGAAACTGAACACCTTCTTCAGATTGATCGAATTTGACAGCCGAAAATTACACTTTTCGATTTTTTTAGCCGTTAGCCTTTTCTAGCCTGAACACTGAAGTTCCATATTTACAAAGCCCTCTTCACAATAATTTCTTGCCCTTTCCAGTCCCATTCTGCCCGATGACTTGATGGTGTACGGCGGTCCTCGAGGCATGGTGCAGCCGGGACAGCCGATGCAGCAGCAGCCGCAGCCGGGACCGCCCCGACCCGCCATGATGGGACCTCCGGGCCCGCAGCACCAATGGCGAATGGAACCGATGATGATGCAATACAATGCGGTTCACGGCCGTCCCGCAGTCGCCGTGATGGGAATGCAGCAGCAACAGCAGATGCCGCAGGTCAGACCGATGCCGCAGCAGCCGCAAGTGCTGCAGATGCAGATGCAGGCTGGCCCTGCAGCCGGACCCCTGCGACGAGCTGCCGTCGACGATGCAGGAGGACTCAACCCTCCTCCCGCCAAAAGAATCCCCGATGTTGTCACTCTCGATTGAGTAGAGATCCCTTTCCCTGATGCACCGGTGTAGTTGCCTAATTGATGTAAGTAGTCTATCGCTGACCTCTATCGCCACCCTCGCAATCGCTTCCACTCACCTATCTCGGGTTCCTGTATCCATCCCACACGATCTATTGGGTATTGCCTTCTCCCTTCCCTGTACGTCTATTCTTCAGTCCATTCTTTCTTCCTTGACTGTCGTCGCTCCCGTTGAATGTAAATCACTTTTGTTCCAGTCTGAAGATATATAGTCAACCTCTAATACGCTACCATACACTACCGTACTCCGCAAGGATTATCGATTCTAAATTTGTATAATGCCGCTTATCCTTCTATCAGGTCATAGATCCGACCACTATATCGATCACATGTGTTGTCCTAGCGAGCGTATTGGTATATTATGGTAGTTCATGGATCGATTAGCTTCTCCTTTCCTTGTATGCCTTCAATTGTGCTACTTATTTTTTTGTCTCATATGCTATCATTTTATGATAAAGAGCTTGCGAAGATCTTCCAAATTATTCTATTCGCTGATAATCACGGGTTGAATTCCCGCTTTGTATCTTATTCATTTCTCCTACACTGTAGTAGTATAATTTTCAAATTTTTGTTGCTTTCATTTTTAAAAAAAAATCAATTAGCGTCTCTTCAAGTTCCATTCTTTCCCTCGATTCTGTCATTTTCCCTCATTACTCACTCCCTACTCGAAGGTGATTGGTCGGTTTCTCTTTCCTCTCCTTCGAAAAATTGTAACAGCTGAATTTCAGATGGTGGCCGCGTCTCCACAAGCCGTGTCTAGACTGAAGAAGGACTATGTCAAGCTCATGAAAGTACGACTAGTACAATAGCATTTTAGTATCTCGTTTTAGTTCGATAGCCGTGTATTTATGTATTTACCGTACCATTCCTCAGGAACCGATTCCATACGTGCGCGCAGCCCCTCTGCCTGCTAACATCCTCGAATGGCACTACATCATCATCGGCGCCCCCAACACACCCTACGAAGGTGAGTGGTGTGGATTACAAAATGCCTGATTGTGAGGGGAAATGTTGTGAAATATCTTTTTTTATAAACATCATCATGCTGACAATTGTCTGATGTCAAATGAAAGAATTGATCCGACACTGAACGTCTAACATGATCGTCGAGGAAATACTACTTCGACCTTGCGAAAGAAAGTAGAGATCAACAATTACCTTTTTGAGGCGGTCACTACCACGGCAAGTTGGTGTTCCCCGCCGACTTCCCCTTCAAACCGCCCTCCATCTACATGATCACACCCAGTGGACGATTCCAGGTGAGAAGATTTTAGAATTTTAGATTATGGACGAGTGGTTCTTGTGTTTCATGAAGTAAAGAGAAGAGAAATCGTTGGTTAGAGAGAGAAATCAAAACAGTGATCATTGTAGACGAACACCCGCCTCTGCTTGTCGATATCCGACTTCCATCCTGACACGTGGAATCCCGCCTGGACCGTGGGCACCATCGTGACTGGTGCGTTTACAAAATTGCCTCGCTCTAGGATTCATATTTTCTTTCTCATATCGCATTAGTAGGATCATTATACAATAATGATAAAAATATGTGTGTAAAGCAGTGTACTTTCCTAATTGTCTTTTCTTTTCAGGACTGCTCTCGTTCATGAACGACACGGCGCCGACTCTCGGCAGCATCACGTCGACGGATGCAGAGAAAAAACAGTTGGCGAGGAAGAGCAAGGCATTCAATGTCAAGGTACGGTAGGGACACGAAGGAAGGCGATCGAGAAGTGGTTGTATTGAGAAGGGATTACGGTATTCGTTGCAGGACCGCGTGTTCTGCGAGCTGTTCGAGGATCTCGCGGAGCAGATCAAGAGTGAGATGAATGCGGCTGCAGCGGAGAGAGCCGCAGCCGGCATTCGGTCGCCCACTGCGAGCAGCGAGGATGGAGACGGCAGCACGAGAAAGTACGGTACAGGATGGGTTGGGGTATCGAGGAATGGTTTTATTTGTCAATCTTTGTAAAAGTTGTTCATTTCAAACGAGAACAATGACCGAGTGTGAAAATAAGAGGAGACAAGGGAGTAGTTGTGTGAGTCTTTTCTCTCCCTCCACCTTTCCTAATGCTCTCTCCTTGCAGCTCCATGGACGGGGAAGGTGCAGCTGCAGCAGGAGGGGGCACTCGAGGCGTCCTCTCCTCTCTCGCCTCCAATCTCGTCGTCATTGCAGGAGTCGTGCTACTTGCGTTTGCAGTTAGATACGTGATTCTGTCGGCGCAGGACGCCGATCCCGCCTACGCACCCGGCGGATCCCGGTACGGAGGGGGAAGATGAGTGCAGGGTGTAGGGTGAATGTTACCAATTGCCCCCTCCCCCTTGCTGTATTGTACACAGGCCCGATATGTGATGAGCGAATGACCATCTGTTTTCATTGTACATTTATAGTAATGATGTCCCTTCTTGACGGCCATCTCAATTTGTCCCCCTTTCCTTGGCTAGCTCGATGTAATCACTCCCTATACCCCTTCCTCTTTTCCACTCTTGCTAATTGGACACCAATAATTCCCTTTCCCCAGATTGTCGCTACGGTTTCAGTACTCGTGTCGTCTATGTAACACGCGTCTTCTGAGAGATTGCATGACCTTGAGGAACCAGGAGCCGAAAGTTTGAGCTTTGACTATGGCAATTTTTTGTTAGACTATATTGGCGACGAGAAATTTTTGAGTCACAATTATTTGTCCCAAAACCGGGTTTTAGACATTCTCCGGCTCTGGGGCCGGCTATGTCATATCTCAGCTCCCAGACAAGCTAGGAGGCTGTACCCGGGCTCAAAAAATGCGGAAAACTATTCTGAACAACTTTGCTGTTGACAGCAAACCAAATGGAGAAATATTTCAATTCGAAAATTTTGAAAAGCCATTTTCAGAATCAGAAAATAAATTCTACTGGTCCGGGGACCCCCCTATTCCTTGTGAGTGCGATGCAGATTCGGAATCCCCATACTTGTATTAGTCTGTAAAAAATTTGACCCGAGGGCCTAGGCCG
>LS538003.1:416205-505686 GCA_900490775.1 Pristionchus maxplancki
CTTAGGAAGAGATTTGTGCACGATCAAAATATTTTATTCTCATTTTTATTTAGCAATTCTATTATAACTCAACTAGGAGAATCCAAAAATGATATTAAAATTGCAAGAAAGTGCATATTAAGTGTTTCAAAAATTTATTTTTCTGAAACGTCCTTTTCTGAAGTGGACATTTCCAATTCTGTTTCTTTGAAACGTCTTACCACCATAGTTCACTATAGGCGAGATAGTTCGCTGTCCCACAATAATTGAAATTGCTGACTAGTCGTTCAAATTACATTGAACGACAGAGTTAAAAAGGGTAGAAAGGGGGTATCAAAAAATAACAAGGTTAGCCGAAAAATCGAGTGAAAAACGTCGAGGTATGAGTTATTTTGGCCATTTTTTCATTGAAAGCAACAAGGTATGCCAATTTTCACCAGAAAACCACAAGGTATGAGTTATTTTGACCATCAATTCTGGGGTACTTTTTTTAACTCTGTTGAACGATATCCACACTTTCAGCGTCTGACGGTTCGAACCCCGGCGGCAACCCGCCCAACCCACCTCAGGACCCTCCCGCGGGCAATCCCCAATAGACTGGAGATGTCTAGTTACTGTTCTCCCCTCCAAAGCACAATCTCGTCGATTATATTAACTGTGATGAGTGTACCGATCTAAATGAATTGAATTATTTCTAGCTCAGTCAGTACTACACCCTTCTCCTTTCCCTTCCCTATTAGCTGTCTTACTCATTCGCGTTTGTCCATTATCCCAATACATAGTTGTGCATGAGTTTAGCGAAAAAGGTTTCAGTTGTTTCGTTTTGTTGGAAATAACGTTGAGTGTGAAATACGTATAATACCCGCCCAAATGTACTTCCTGAATGATAAATATCTTGGTATGACGCACAGTTATTTTTGAGCGAAATAATTCTTCTTACGGAACAATGTCATACATAACAAAGTTGATCAACAATAATTATTACAACAATGAAGCACTCACTCAACATGACATTCAATAATGCTCTCTGCTACAGTAATCTCCCTCTACCGTCCTCTTCCCCTTCCTCCTCCCCTCCCTCTTCCTCCTCCTCTGCCTCTTCCTCCCCGCCCCCTTCCTCTTCCTCTCAGACCCGAAGCCTGTCTCTGTTGCTGTTCTGCCGTCAGATGTGCGTGGTTGAGGTTTACTTGGTCCTGAGGGGAAGTGTGGGTTACGGTAACCAACAACGTTAATCGATAATTGACTTCCTCACCTTCGCTTCCGGGGCACAGAACAGGCAACCGACGAACTTAGATTCGTCCTGGAAATATATATATATATATATATTTTTAAAGTAGCTGCATTTTAAATGGATGAAACGCATTCGTCCACACAAATTACAACAGATTCCTCTTCTGTGGATTCCTTCATGAAAAATCAAACAATCTTCTTTCCAAAAATGATATCGTCTATTGAGGGATAGTCAGTCAACATTTGGGCAGGGAGCCTACCGTACCTTGAGTGTGACGGCGACTTCTCTCGCTCCGCACTCCTCACACTCGCTCTCCTTCAGTTTCATCTTCTTCGCTCCTTCATACGCTGTGATGACTGCGGGACAACGATTGCATGCGAATCTGAATGATGAAAGACCCGGTGGTTGAGAGTTTTAGTTACTCTCTGTATGGATAGACACAGTTTCCATACCTCCACTTGCCAGTCGATTGGGGATCCAGACAGAGGACTCCTTCGCAGCTGGGTGCTGTGCAGCCACAAAGACCGGAGGAACTGGAAACATCGGCACTCTTCTCTCAAATCACTATTGTTTCTCAAATCTATCGCACTTAATTTGTCTTTCGGGAAAAGAATGAATAAGCCATAATGGATTAGCAACAGTAACTCACATGTACGATTGGGGGCAACTGGGATGCGAGCAGTGATCGCAACCGTCGCCGTCTGAAATACAACAAATATTTCATGGTACTAGAAAAAAAAGTTAACGATTCAATGTTGAAAACTACCGTACTCTTCATGCCCTCGAACGGTGGATTGGAGGCGCAGAAGGGGCAGATCGCGTAAGAGCGCGCCAGCTTGCCGCCAATTCCCTGTCAGAGGGATACTATAGCTACCATACCACATGCTCTCTACCGAACCTGCCAGTACAGTAGGTCGAATCCGTCCAATGGGCATTGCTTATCTCCGAAGGTTTTTAGCGAGCCATCCCTGCCAGAGGGAACCGGGTACGCATCCTGCACTACTCATTGAACAACACTTTTGAAACCTCCATTCATCTAATCACAACTTTAATTATTTCAAAAATATTAAATTTCAATTTTCTTTCTCAACCCACATGACAATTGGAGCAGTAGAGACGTGCAGGACGAGATTCGACCAATTTCATGAATCGACGACACTTTCCACAACGAGAGAAGGGCTTGCCAGCCTCAGTGAGAGTAGTGAACGAGACTGAGAATGAGTGAGATTAGATTAAATATCGTAGCTCGGCGAGAGTTGCACCTTCATTTAAAAGGAGAAGTATTTCTGCTCAATCGTACCTCCGAATAGTGAGTCGACTCTGGTGACATTCTGGACGAAAAAGACGAACTTGCGACGGAACTGTTCGAGGGCGTGGTTCTTTACCTGAAGTGATGGATCAAGGACCAATCACAATCATACATCGTCGAAACCATAACACCAGTTGATGCCTAATTATTTGAGACGAAATAACATTCAACTCAGAGATCAAAGATCAATTGTGACTAACCGCCAGATAGTCTGCTTCTCCCTTCGAGATCAGATTCAGTTGCGTCTCCAACTCAGCACGCATCGTGGGAAGGACGAGTTCACTGAAAGACCGATTTGATTACCCTTTGTTGGAAAGAAATCGAGAACACATCGAACAGTGATATTCTCCATGTGAAACCTAACTCTCACGTGTCTTACCACTTACAAAAATGTTATAAACTTTAGCAAAAGGCTGACCGATCGACAGCCCAGTATCCATGAATGAGACAGACGCCCAATCTCGTCGGAATCAGACGACGACCAGATTCCACCTCCAATCACATCACATTTTCATGTATTGAACCCGCTTGTTTAGTCTTTTTCTTCTTCCAACAAAGCGGTCTCACCGTCACATAATTCCTCTGGCAGATGGTGTTAATATGGACGGGGATGGATGCATCCGTGCCTATTCCGTGCTTCTCCATCAGAGTGATCAATTCGGATTCCGTGAGATATCCAGGAGGGGAAGTCTCGCGAGAGACTATCTCGGCCGATCTGCCAATATTAGACAAGAGTTGAAATGTTTCACACACTTTCTCAGAGACGCTGAATAACTGCACAAACTTCGCATAATACATATTTTTGAAACCCAACCCATTCTAGATAATCCCAAACAAATGGAAACGGCAACCCACTTCAATCCCAGTTTCTGTCCCTTCTTCACATTGGGAGCTCTCTCGTCCTCATCGACTCCTGCCCAAGGAAAGGCAAGAGTGAAACCGGGATCGATCAATTGACGACCGAGGAACGAGAACTCCTCCTCTCCGCATGCGAGCCTGCAATCAATTGATCGTTACAAAACATATCCCTACTAAAATATGTTTGGGCTTCACATCGCTTTACCTACTGTACGTTCTCACTACGTAAATAAATCACTTCTCACAATTGGCTAAATTCGCATTGCGTGTGTCACTAGTAATCCTCGCCTCACTCACTTCACCGTCGTCACATCATACGTGCAGTTCCTCATGAGTGTCGCGATAAAGTGTCGCACCACGTACTCGTACACCCTGGCCGAATCTGCAATACACAACTTTCTACCAATATAAGCTAGTTCTCGATCATTCCTAATCGTGTTCCTATCGTACCTCCTCCGAGCACTGCTCCTCCTGCTCTCATAGGAGTGATCGGCGGATGGTCGCCCTTGTCGTCTCCACCTCGTGGCTTGTTGATGCCATCGGCGAGCACCTGTAGTCATTTATTTGAAGGACGACGTTTCGGAATCTTCACTGATCATTGCACACGCAATTACGGTAATCTCTCTCACCTGACTGGCGATCTTTCCCCACACTTTATCGCCCGTCTGCTGCATCAACGTGCCACGAAGGTCGAAGTTGGCCGGATATGACGTCGTCTCTGTGCGAGGATACGAGATGTAGCCCTGTGACGGCGACGTTTTCACGAATTTTCGGTACACCAACGAAAATTCAAGGACTTGACAATTGAGCAAAGACATTTGGGCAAAAGCATGCGTGGGCCGGCATCAGCCGAACATTTGATTAAGACGTTAAGTGTGTGTAAAAGACATTCAACTAGGCTTTAATGCCCTAATCCGTGCAGAGATGGCAGTGGGCGCATTGCATTACGCTTTATCGGCAGCTGATGCCGACCCACGCATGGAATAAAGCTCAATGCAAGCGCCGCACTAATGCCCTAATGCCTAATGCAGTGCGTCGCCGCTGCCCCGCTCCGAGAACTCTGAGCGGGGCCCTGCATCAAAAACTCGTTTGCTTTAAAAAAATCCCACACCCTGTTTTCGAAATTTGGAGCCCCATGCCACCTGTTTTTAAAACAATGATGGACCGCGCCCATGTAAGATCAAAAGTTAGACATACCGACGAATAATGAGATTCGTCGGCCACACCACACCACTCACATGAGTGTAGAGACTCTCGGCGACGTGCATCGTCGTTGCGGGCGAGAGGCCGAGGGAGGCTGAGGCCACACGCATCAGCTCTACCTGTATTCATGTATTCAATACCGTACTCATGACACCATATCACTCGGGGTATCAACAGTGTGCGAGGTCAGACCTCAAGAAATCGAACCTGCACCTACAATACCTATTCCACAGTATTCCTACCGTATTCAGTGCCTGTGGTCGTTCCTTAGCCGACTTCTTCGTCGATACGTCGACTACGGTAGCGCCTCCGGCCTTCTGGAATCGATAAAAATAAAAGAACAATCTTTTATTATTGTCAGTAGTTCCTAAGCAGTAGCTGTTCTTTAAAAAAACCTATTTCACATCTCGCATCACACCTTGATTCTCTCAAGGAACATTCCGGCCACTTCTCGATCGAATATCCTCCCTCTCTCCCATTCTGCTCGCATCGCCGTCTTCTCCGCGTCCTCGAACGTCGTCTGAAGAAAAATAATATTTACTTCGTTAAAATGAAAAAAAGGGAAATATTTTTCCGAGTTCATTTTTCCGTGTTGTTTGACATGACTATTCATCATCTACAAATTAAGAGAGAATTAAGAGATCTATATCTTGGGGCAGATTTCGATTATTTAAATATTCATTTGAGTGGGAATCACAATATTCTCTGACCTGAATGACCCAGTACGGCTCGGGCTTGAACTGAACGATCTGATCGTGACGAGTGACACAGAAGGCTGAAGAGATTGGTTATAAGATATTGTTAGATATTCACTGGACCACACAACTCCCATAGTTACGAGAGCCATTCCATGATCAATCAAGCGTACCCAGAGTGGGCGTCTGACAGGGTCCGAACGAGATGACAGAAGAGTCGAGATCGCCGTATTTGCCCTGAATGCGTTGATCATACGTGTAGTGCGCCCGAAGCACCCGCTCCGAACCCGAGAAAAGGCACAAGATAGCGAATCAGTCATCAATATAAGAAAGTGAAATTGAATTTGTTATTTCCTTTGGAATAAACTATACGCAACCGGCATTTACCTGGAAGTACTTGGTCTGGAATCGGGTGAAACTGCAACCAACACGGAGATCCAATTCCTGACGGGCATCGACAGCCAGGGCCTGAATAATCGAGGGTGAATAACTTGGATTGCTGATCAATAACTTTTGAAAGTGAAATTGAGATTAATTCAGGAGTGGGTCGAGACGCCACCAATACTGACGAAATAATAAGCATGTCGAGATATAGAGAATTTTTTTTAAAATTTTTTTTTAAAGCAGCTACTCTGGAATTTTCGAAATTGCGCTTGGCGCACATGAAAAACAAAAAGCGCCCTTCGTTCACCTCATTCTTATTCGGCCTTCCCAGATTCCTCATCGCTGCCTTGATATCTTTCTCTGTGATTGCTGAGAAGTGAGCACTGCAAAGAGATCAAAGATCAAACTAATCTCTTATCACATCTAATTGTATGAAGTAACTAATCATACTATTTATCTCATTCCTTATTCTTAACTCTTCCTTCTCACCGATAGACAACATCCATGAAGTCTCCTCTCGGTTTCCTCATCGCAGGTTGCACTGCGTCCACAACCTGACCATTCATCATGCTTATTTCATGTTTCTGAGTCTAATTATATCATCAATGCAGAGCACGACGCACTAATTGAGACTGAACGAGATAATTTAAACGAAGTGAGTGAACTTTCATGGGATGAATGCAGTTGACATGATAGTTCTTGTTAGTCTCAACGAGCTCTATTTCTGAAGAATCAAGATGATCAAAGATTAAATGCTGACCTCGAAGCAGATGTTCTCTCCTTCCTTATCACAATCCAACCACAGCACGAGATAATCAGCATTCTTCGCCTCCGATGCAAGATACTGCAATCACAGCATTCAAGATCATGCCGAATCCACTTCCCACTTCTCTCCCTTGTAATCCTCACATCATTCATCTTCATCTTCGGATTCGCTTCAATCTTCTGAATTGGTGCAGAGTAGAGCTCGCTCGGATCAGTCCTGAGATATTAATGCCGCTTTGAACCTTCTCCTGTCTACTTCTCCTCTCCTGGGCCGATTAGACTCAAGCAGAACCCTATCACGGATATCTTCGAGAAGCGAGAAGTCTTTGAGAAGGGGAAGCAATTTCAAGTCCTCACTTCTCCCAATTGTTGTACTTCTGCGGGAAATCGACGGACATCACGTGGCCACACGTCGACGTCACCTGCCATCGATAACTACCGTATCCTCAGCCCACCGTACTCACTTTGAAGTAAGCCTTCTGTCCCATGAAGTCGCCGTTGTACTCGGACACAGAGCAGGCGTTGTTCCAGCCTGACAATGAGAATTGTCAATCGATCCACCTACCCAACCCCATGAATTATCTACTTTACAACTCATAATGTACTACAGTACATATTTAAAGCACCTTTCCTCTTGGAGGCCTTTCCGTCCGAGAGTAATTTGGCGATGGAATCAGCCAGCATCGGCTTTTCCGCCACCATCAAGACGGTTATCGTCATCTGACAATTATCTATTGACCATCCCTTTCTTTATCGTAGTTCAATTTCAGCCAAGACACACATTAGATATTCAATAGCGCTTCAAACGCATTTTCCTCACAGATTAAAGTTCCAATAACGAACTCACGTTTATTACTCATTTTACACAGACAAGTGAAAAAAAACAATAGCCCAAGTACGGCTTAAAAGCAATTATAATCAACAACGAGTAAATCATCTTCTACACATGGGTACTACGAGAATTCATCGTCGGGTCTCCATGCATTTCCCGGTTTGGGTGGGTCGACATCTGCAGTGAAATCCAACTGTTCTCTCTTCACGGCTCCATTCTGGCCGGCACGCGGCGGCGGTGACTGCCATGTTTGCGGCGCGACATAACCTGGGGGCCAGGCGAAAGTCGCGGGTGGTTCCTGCTTCACTCGTTTGGGAGGAGACGCCTCCGTTGGCCAAGGAGCATGATGGCGCGGCGGCATGGGAGGAGGAGGGGCGCGCGAGGTAGAAGGACCAGTAGGAGACTGGTATTGATGAGGGGGTGGATGGAAGTGAGGTTGTTGCTGAGGAGGAGGAGGGGGAGGAGGAGGGGGAAGGGCCATGTAGTGCTGTTGTTGCTGTTGTTGCTGCACGGGTGGTCGGATCGGGGGCGGCATCGGTAGAGGGGGAAGCGGATGCGGATGCGGTGGCGCGACCGTCACATTGCTACTTCCGCGACCTCGTGGTGCTCCGCGTCCGCGTGTGGGCGGAGGACCAGCCGGTGCCCCGCGACCACCGCGTAGAGACATAAGAGGAGCTGGCGCTCCGCGACCACCGCGTAGAGACGGAAGAGGAGCTGGCGCTCCGCGACCACCGCGTAGAGACGGAAGAGGAGGAGGCGCTCCGCGACCGCGTCCGGAACCAAGCGGCATGAGGTTGGCGTTGGTGCCATCGTCGGACGCTCCTCGTCCGGATGACGCGCCACCGCGTCCGCGAGTGCCGCGTGTACCGCGTGTGCCCCTGCAAGCGGATGATGTACACGGAAGCACGAATACACAACACCAACCTCGTCGATACGCCTCCCCTCACTCCCGCTCCTCTAGTCGCTCTCATCGATGGTCCGCCACGAGTCGTCGTACCTCGTCCGCGTCCGCCACGCGACCCACGCGTCACTACGCCCGCAGCGCGGATGTCCGCACCGCGCTTGCTCGCGTCCTGCAATCCATTTTAGTCAGAATAATCTTACTCAATCGATAGGTTATGTTTCACACCTCAAATTACGCCATCATATTCCAATCACCGTACTCACTTTGCACTGTTGGCAGTGTATGTGGCCGGGCGTCTTGCTGTTCACTCTGCACTTCCCACACACCGTCGACTGTCTCTCCTCCACGGACACAGTGCGGAACGTCGCTGCAAGGGATTACCTTGTCAGTTATTCAACGACACAAAATTATTTTTTCGCTTCCAATTCGGTTTTAAAACGATTATTTTCGATAACTAGAAAACATCGGATAACAACTAATCTCATATCGGAGTTGAAACTCAAATGACGCTAACAAAATCGTACCCGCGAATAGCGCATCGAATCGTGGCATATTGTCATTGAAGTAGACGAACTTGCGACGAAACAGATCGACTGCGTGGTTTTTCACCTGAAAAATAATCATTGCGACCTAGCGAACGCCCGACCGTAATCTCACTGTCATGAAATCGGCCTGTCCATTCGCAATCATGTCCAGTTGTCGTTCGAGATCGGCACGGATCGTAGGAAGGACGAGTTCACTGAAAGGTGAGGCTTTTACAAGGGAGGATGCCAATTCGCAACGAAATCGAGTGCATTTTAACCGTTGCCCGCCACCCGGCGAACAACGAAGCTAGTTTAAGTAGTTTATCAGTTTATCAAAAACATCAGAACATTTTTCGAAATTTACAATTTTGAAACAAAACAAAAAAAGAGGCTTACGGATCGACAGCGTGGTATCCGTGGATGAGACAGACTCCGAGCTGCGTCGGAACCAGTCGACGACTCGCCGTATCAACCTGCAATCATTTATTTTCCAGAATTCACCAATCTGAACTACTGCATACATAATCTAATTACGTATAACTCTAGAACAGTTCTCACATCTCTCTCTCTTCCTACCTTGACATAATTCCTCTGGCAGATGGTGTTGATATGGACGGGGATGGATGCATCAGTTCCGATTCCATGGTGTTCCATCATCGAGATCAACTCTGATTCGGTGAGATAGGCGGGAGGAATCGTCTGTCGATCCACCACATCCGCTGATCTGGAAAGATAAACATAGAGTAATATATATGATAAATAGATAAATATGATATGAATAGATATGAGAGGTAATAGATATAAAACTTTGAAGGAAGAAGAGAATTTATGCCACTGGTATAATTCTTCCTGTTGCAGAAAAAAAAGAAATGTTACTTCAATCTCATCTGCTCCCCTCTCTCGACTCTCGGCATCCACACATCCTTCTCTGCACCAGATGCATTCAGAATCTGAAGAACGTGGCCTCATCACAATATCTTAAACTTTTTTAAAGTGCTTATTTAATGACATCTTTCTTCTGCCCCTGATTGTGACTAACCACAGTGAATCCGGGATCGATGAGTTGCTTCCCCTGGAAGGAAAATTCCTCCTCGCCACAGCGAAGTCTGCAATAGGAAACTGACAATGAGTTTGTGAGCAAGTGAGTTAGGAATAAAATCGAAAAATCATTGCGTGTGCCACTAGTAATCCTCGTCTCACTCACTTCGCCGTCGTCACTTCGTACACGCAATTCCTCATTAGTGTCGCGATGAAGTGACGCACCACGTACTCGTAGACGCGCGCATTATCTGAATATTGCATCATTATTACGTAATCAGCAACATGACGTCATCACTACCAAAGCCCGCCTCCTTTCTCCATACCTCCATGCAATGCTCCTCCATCGGATCTCATAGGAGTGATGGGTGGATGGTCACCCTTATCCACTCCGCCCCGAGGTCGATTGATGCCCTCTTGCATCACCTGAAAGGCAAAATTTGACCAGTCGGGCTTTCGGAAACATCGTTTACGACTTGCACAATGCACACCATCCCCTCCTCACCCTGCTTGCGATATCTCCCCATCTCCGATCATTCGTCTGTCTCTGGAGAGTCCCGCGAAGATCAAAGTTGGACGGGTAAGTCGACGTCTCCGTTCGTGGATACGAAATGTAGCCCTGCAAGAGTGAGAGCGACTTTTCCCAATCGGTACACCACGTTTTGCATTCCTGTCGAAAAATTGACAGGACATCTCATCTTAGTAAACGTCGTCCGTTGTCCACACCACTCACCTGCGTGTAGAGACTCTCGGCGACGTGCATCGTCGTGGCGGGCGCAAGACCGAGCTGTGTCGATGCAGCACGCATCAGTTTGACCTATAGTATTCAAAACTTATTGTTGCTAATCCCAAAAAAAGGTAATGCTTCCATTTTAAAGACATTTTTTATAAGTTTTAAAGGTTATTGTTAAAGTGTTACAATTACCTTTACAGAGCCTTATAGTTCATGTTTCATCAACATCTCATAACATTGGTTTTAAGCTTTACTTCAATATTAGTAGGGAAGAGTTTAAAAACTAGCCGTATTGAGCGCGGGTGGTCGATCCCTCTCCGATCGTTTCGTGTTGATGTCGATTACGATAGCGCCGCCTGTTTGCTGCAATGGAAACATCTCATTTATAACTAATTTTTATATCAATACAGTAATCCAATAATGAGACTACCGTACCCTTATCCTTTGCAGGTACATTTGTGCTTCTGCCGGATCGTGCACTCTTCCCCTCGCCCACTCTCCCTTCACAATCGAACCATCGCGAGCCTCGAACGCTGTCTGAAGAAGGTTCCACTTTGAAAACTAAACATTGATGTTTCACGAGAAATCTATCAATGGATACTCGAGGACGAGGTTTGTGTGAAGCATGCAACTCGCGAAATAAAAACAAAATACTAACTTGAATAATCCAGTACGGTTCTGGTCGGAAGTTGATGATCTCGTCGTGACGATTCACGCAGAAAGCTGAAAAATCGATTACTAGATGTAATATCACGCAAAAAAGGCCCAAAGTACCGTAACCCGAAATGAATCATCGATAAATCTACCATACCTAGAGTGGGCGTCTGACAGGGGCCGTACGAGACTGTCGACGCATCCAGTTCCGCGTATTTGCCCTGCATAATGGACAAAATTAGTAGGGGCAGATGCTTCATGGTTGCACAGGATTCATGTAACTAGCTAGCATTCAAGAAATCATTGGTAGATTCATAAGGAAGAAACAAAAGAAAGGAAAGAAATCCAAAAATGAACCTTGAAGAACTTGGTCTGGAATCGTGTGAAACTGCAGCCGACACGCAGATCCAATTCACGTCGAGCGTCCACTGAGAGCGACTGGAAGATATTCGATTTATTTCCATGGAAAAAACTCGACCAAACCGCAGACTGCTTCCCAACACATAATGTTTCACCGTTACGCCTCGATACCAAATTGGCCTAATCAACTGACCACATTATGATCGGGTCTTCCCAGATTCCTCATCGCAGCCTTGATGTCGTACTCGGTGATGGCAGAGAAGTGCGCCCTGAAGAGATCAAATATCAGAGATTAGATAATTGAACAATCAAGAACAATCAACTTTAATGGGGAAAGAATTCGCAGAAGCAATCAGAATCCCGCAATCAGCCAGCCTATATCATATCATTCTATGTTGCTACACTAATCTAACTGAATCAACAGTGGAACATAACTAATAACCAAATATATTTGGCCTATGGAAACAAGTGCTTAGTATCAAAATACCAAATACCATCAATATTACCTGTACACGGTGCTCATGAAGTCCACTCCACGGGGCTTCTTCATCTTTCCCTGCACTGCATCGATCACCTAAATTATTATAATTACAAATACATAATTATTGATAAAATCAATTATTGGGCAGTATAATCCGTTTACCAGGGATTGAAATGAGACAAAGATCAAAAGCTGACCTCAAAGCAGATGTTCTCTCCTTCCTTATCACAATCCAACCACAGGACGAGATAGTCGACGCCCCTTGCCTCCGATGCAAGATACTGGAAAAGTAACATTTGAGTTTCACTGAGATCTCAAATCCGAGAGGGCACTGTTTCATTCAATGATTTGAAGTACGACTCTGTAGCAAAAAAACCAAACCCACGTCATTTTTTCGAAAGGAAGACAATCTCAATTTATCATACCCTGTTCATCTGCATTTCTTTGCTGCATTCCACTTTATCGATGGGTGCATTGTATAATTCGACGGGCGGCACTCTGTGCCAGTTGTTGAACTCTTCGGGGAAGTCAACGCCCATCACGTGACCACAAGTGGACGTCACCTGAGAGGAAAATGACAAGTACATTGTTCAACATCAATAAGCAGCGCTTGAACGTTGTTATTGTATCTCTCAACATATATCGTACTCACCTTGAAGAATGCGGGCTGTCCCATGAAGTCGCCGTGGTACTCAGAGACGGAGCAAATCTTGTTCATACCTGCGAAAGCAATTTTGAGATTATTCTCATTCCTACGTCGAACAGTACTTGTTCGTCAATAATACGTATTAGCGGTAAAAGGCGCCTTTCAAAGGCACAAATCTAACTTTTTAATTCAAGCACAACACAATAGCATGAAAGCTCACCCTTCCTCTTGCTGCATCTTCCATCGGACAGCAGTCGTGCGATGGAATCAGCCAACATCGGCTTCTCCGCCACCATCAGGACGGTCACCGGCATCTGATTATCGATTGATTGGTTAATTACGGTATGATCTACCCTAATAACCGACTGAATAATCATCAAAGGGAGCGTAAAGGTGAAGTCAGATAGTTCAAGTGCGCAGCTAACGCTAAATTCGCATCCAGAATTCTCTCACGGATGAAAAATCTGTTTTATCCAAGGCTCAAACATAACAACGAACACCCGCTGAAGTGAATTAGCATCTAATAACATCAACAATCAGTGACAACGTGAGAATAACAAAGTACATTAGTCAACTGTGAAATAATACATAGATCAAAGATCATTCTACTCTCCTCTTCTCGTCTTTCTTTCCCGTGTCGAGTGGAGGCCATACCAAATCGACCCGCTCCACGTCTAACTCAACGATATCCACCTGCAAAGATCATTTATCAATTATGCAATATCGACCTTTTCGATAATTTTCAATGTTCTGTTTGATTTTTTTCCAGCTAGTGTACGTTGTCCGTTAAACGATCCACAAATGATGTTTTATATAGCTTCAGTGAATCACAAAATTAACGGAATGCAATATGCGCGTACCTCTCCCTTCTCGCACCCGATCAGATCAGCGAGAGAGGGTCTCGTCCTTCCGAAGTCTCCGTGCACAAACTCCTTGATGTACGTCCCTGCTTGAGTCTCCATTCTGAAGAGAACAGATGTTTTAATATTTTTATAGTTTTATATTTTTTCAGAATCTATAAAGCAACAATCAAAACACCAAATTCTAACCGAATGTGTAGGATCCGTGTGTGTGCGGAGTACAATATTTCTAATCCGCAATACTACCCGGCCCCCTTCTCACCTCACGAGGAAATGGTGTTCATCGACGGGCATTGTCTCGAGAGTGTAGATGGAGCGAGGACGGTCGAGAAGAGCACGACGTTTCATCACTCTGCAATTAAAATATTATAATTTCTCAAATTAGTAGAAGTCAAGAATTAATCAAATGCAGGAGAAATCCACATACTATATGGAATCGGTGAAACATAATTTCATCTTCATGAAATTAGACTCAATTGCAAATAATTGGAATGAAGAATAACCTGACAGGCGTCTTCTGGATGATCTCCAGTGGCTCAGTGCGAGTCGCCGCCTTCAGCACTGCTGAAATTAATTGATTTTATTTCCCATCAATATAAGTATTCCACAGACCATTATCGATCGGCAACGTACTGTAGCAGTAGGCCGTGTACAGCTTCTTCTTGTCTGGAAAATCACATTTTCTTTCTTGTTGTTGTTGTTATTTTCAGTTTCAAATGTGCGAAACAAATATCGTCCGAAATCACGCATACCATACCTTCCTGTCCCATACTCAGCTGCTCTGCTACTTCCCTTGATAGAAGGGCCAATTCAGAAACGGCAACGTCGACTGAGCACTTATTGATTGCCTCCCTGAGGGCGGAGAGGGTCTCGACACGACGATCACTGGAATACGGTAGGGTGGATGAAGAATATTGATGGAAACAGGCGGTAGTGAACAAGATTTCGTGTTTCACGATTACCACATATAACTGAAACAGGCAACGAAGCCAGTGTTTAGCCGATTTCGTAGATAAAAAATAAACAGTACAAATCCTTTCAACTTCTGTTTACCCATGCCCATAGCTAACCGATATAATCTTCGTAATGTTTCATTGGATGTAAAGCAATGTAACCAGTGATGAGCAACATTCTCGGACATTGGACGAAAATCGGGGCTACCCTCTTATATCCGACCACGCGCTCATCACTGAATGCAACAGTGAAATGTACGTACGGTCGGAGTGTCTGAGTTGTTCTGCAATTGATGAGATGGACGACGAATGGCCTTCCCTCTCCCAGCATTCTCACGTCGATGTCCTCACGACCACTCGCTACGAATCTGAATCATCGTGAGTGAATTTGATTCAAATAAAGTCAGTCTGCTCATTATAAATCCACTGAAAAAAATTATTCGCACCGTGTCTCTGTTGCTCCGAGTAGTTTGACCATCGGACCAGTCACCTTCTCGGATACCTGAGCATGGATTATTGATCAACATAAAACATCCCAGAGATAAAAAAGGCGGCACAAACAACAATAAGAAAGCTAAAATGAATTCATGATTATTCCATAACTGTAATATCATTCAATTTCTCACCGAATGCCCAGGGATAAGCGGAGTGTCCTCTTCCGCACTCCACGGTGACTGCGGCAGTGATCGCGAGTACTTACAGTACCTGCAAGGTTACTGTAATTCAATCAGTATACAATTGCTGAAAATCCCAGTGGTCTCTATCGCACACGAACAATCCTGCTCACCTTCCTGCAATGTAGACTGGATCTCGTTCGAAGGCGAATGAGAACTTGCAAGGGCGAGTCGGCGCCTTCTCAACGGGAAATGTGCTGCAACAATTAGCTTAGATACAATCACCAACCGAAGCCAAGTAAAAGTACTCACCTCGCCAGCTTCTCATCCACTCTTCCCAGCATGTTCTGGAGTCGATTCTTGGTGAGCTCTGGCTCTCCATTCCCATTCTCCTCGCCATTCTGTCTACGCTTCTTGCCCGATCGAAACTCCTGAACGGAAATACTGAAACATTTTTTATCACAATGACCAATAAAATTGAAGCTACGATATAAGCTTCCAGAATACCTGAGGGAATGCCTTCCTGAGGAATTCGGTGTCCGTCTCAAGGAAGTCGTCATTCTCGAACGTGATCGTCAGTTGGAGGTCAGACATGAGCGTGGGACGGAGACCGGACGCCTGCGTAGGAGCATTATCGAAGTGAAAACAATTTTGATTGACAACTGATCGTCAACTTCCTCCACGAAGACATGATGAACAATGTTGTCAAAACAAAAATACAAGCAATACCTGCCCGAGCTTGCTCAGATACGCGTTGATGTTGCGCACTTTGAAGGGAATATCAGCGAGGATGCCGTTGAAGGAGGGAAAGCGCCTGAACAAACGAGAAAAAAATATAGCAAGAATCTTCAAGGGCAGCTACTTGTTTTATATCCGGATGATTCCAAGCGCATATCGATATAATTAATTAAACTGACTCACTTTTTGATGATTTGCTCCCTGAGTGTCTGCGAAGTGGGCAGATTGAGTGCGAGAATGAAGGAAGTCGCATCGTACGGGCACGAAGCGAGGTGAGCCTCGGCCGCTTTCGAGACCTACATTTGATTATAGGTATTCTAACTGATAGAACAACGAACTTGAAAATATTTAACTAGTTAAGAACACTGACCTCATCGATGAAGGATGGATGGAGGATTCCGAAGCAGAGGGCGCACTCGAAGGATGCGTCTTCGGCCGCCACTCTGATCGAATCCTTCCCGCCCTCACCGGCCGACTGACGGGCGCACACTGAGCACAACGGCAGCGGGGCTGCTGACGTCATCTGGATAATGAAAGTAAATCCTAACAGATGCGAAATGTCGTCAATACAAATTAAATTAATTTGAAAATTTAAAATTTACGGCTCTTGAAAACCGGTGATCAGTAGAAAATTTGAACAAATCTCTTACCGTACTCGGCATTTTCGTAGTTGTCGTGAACTAACTTTTCAATTATTCAAAATAAATATTTTTACAAAAAATTATCTACAGAAGAAATTCAATGAACTAAAAAAAGATAATGCAATACAACAGTGAATTTTTTTCAAAAAATATTTGAAGATTGAATCTTTGAAAAAGAATCTTTTGTCTCATGGACGAGATGAGATTGTCTTCCCCCAATTCTCTCGTGCCCCCAGGGTCTTCGTCATTAAGTCTTGCGACATCTTCGATTGTTCTCCCTTTCCCTCCCTTCTCCCATTCGACTTCCCTTCGGTACACGTCACGTCAGTTATCCATTCTGGTCTCTGTTCCTCTCTGTCTTCCATCTGATTCTCCCCTTTCCTTCCCTTTCTCACCCTCCTCCTCTTCTTCTCCCTCAGTCTTCCATCCCGTGTGTCTCCCATTCCCCAACGGGACTCACTACTCGTTTCTGCCCCGTTCTTGCAACTCCTTTTTATCTTCATTAATTTCATATTCACAAGTATTGATTGTTGCTACACGTAAGAGTCGAGAAGAGTCTCCCCTTTCTTTTCCTTCTTCTCCTTCTTTTCCCTCTTGAATGGCATCTCGAATCTCCTCCTGAGTACTCTCAATTCTATCCCCATAGCAGTCTCCCACCCTCTCTTCCTTCCTCCTTCCATCACTTTCCCTTCAGTTCTCAATTGGCTTCATTCGCTTTCG
The DNA here is from genome assembly GCA_900490775.1 of Pristionchus maxplancki. Lineage (NCBI taxonomy): Eukaryota > Metazoa > Nematoda > Chromadorea > Rhabditida > Neodiplogasteridae > Pristionchus > Pristionchus maxplancki. Next base: position 433,328 of record LS538003.1, read on the forward strand.
GAATTCGAAATTACTCACTTTCTTTCGTTTTGTCGACGAGAATCTGCGAGGTCTCTCCAATTCGCTTTCGAGATTGACGAATTGGCCATTCTGTTCCACGTGCTACCCTATCCACCGTGGATAATTCGTAATCTCGTTCAGTTGAATGCGATAGAAGTCACCGTCGAACATCCCGATGTCTTCTGTCAAAGTGAGTCCCCCCATTTCACAACTGGGTCGGGTCGAGGGAAGGGGTGACGTGAGGGAGGGAATAGTTAGTGAGATGGGGCAAGCCATTTGTCGTGAGAAGTTAGGAGGAGGAGGAGCAGTCGATTGCGTGGAGGATTGGGGAAGAGGGACTCAATTGGGGGAGAGGAACAGAAGAATTCCCTTCAATTGTTGATGAGGAACACGAGTGTTGTAGAATACGACGAATGTGACGCAGCTCTAAGAGGAAATGGGGTTGAGCATGATTCGATAATTGATCTCTTCAGGTCGCAGTGCGGGTTCGACCATTCAATGGACGGGAACGAGATGCTGAGTCCAAGTGCTGTATCAACATGCAGGGAGCCACCACTAGTTCGTCCAATTTGAACCTTTTCGAAAATGGTCGATGTGAGAACCCAATTATTAGATACAAAGCAGCCGTTTTTGCATTGAAAAAGGACACATCATCGTGGCTATAACGCATCTCTATCCCTCGGACGGACGTCTTCCCCTTCCCCATAATTAGACCTTTTTGGCGCTCTCGCCCTCTAATGAGAAAGAGAAGTAGTGAGACGGGTTTGGAATGGGAATGGAATGGAGAGGAAAAGGTCATTAAATATCAACACGAAAAAAAATGAAATGGAAGATTGCGAAATGACGAAGACGAAAACAACGGCCAGTAGAATCATCCTTTTATTGGTTTATGAGACAGCGAGGGTTGTGGATTTCTCAATTCTCTTTTTTCAGCCATTCTGGGAGGAAGTTCGGATAGGAATCATTCCTTCAACTTCGATCATTCTTACTGGTCATTTGATGGGAAAGATTCTCACTTTGCCAATCAACAGCAAGTGTACAATGAATTGGGAGTCGAGATGTTGGACCACGCATTTGAAGGGTGAGGAAAAGCTAAAGAAAACACCTGCTGTAAACTATCTTAAGGTGAATGCGTGAAAAAAACCCATCTTAAATCCGAGAAATTTTCCTCTTTCTAGATACAACGTATGCATCTTTGCGTATGGGCAGACGGGTAGCGGGAAGTCGTATACGATGATGGGGAAACCGGGTGATGAAGTGAGTGAGGACAATTGAGAACGAGGCACTACAGTTGATCTTCGAAGTAGACACAAATTAGAATGCCAATGCCAATTATGTCAGGCAGAGGCAGGAATCATACCCAGACTGTGTAAGAATTTATTCGAGAGAATCGATGGAGTAGCAGATGCAAAGTGTACGGTTGAAGTGAGTATCGATCCTATTCATCTCGAAAGTTGAGTGAATTCAGGTGTCCTACATGGAGATCTACTGTGAGAGAGTGAAGGATCTTCTCAATCCCAATTCTTCTTCTAATCTTCGAGTGAGAGAGCATCCCTCTCTCGGTCCTTATGTCGATGATCTCACTAAATTGGCTGTTCTCGATTTTCAAGAGATTCTCCATCTAATGGACGAAGGAAACAAAGCCAGGTATGGAGAGGGATCAGACACTTATTTAACTATTTCCCTTTCAGAACAGTAGCGTACACTAACATGAATTCTACATCCTCTCGCTCTCATGCCGTATTCACTATTGTTCTCACACAGAAAGAAGAAGACGGGAATGGGATGAGTGGAGAGAAGGTACGGTACTTTGACGAAATTGATTGATGACTGAGTTTTTAAGGTTGCAAAGATATCTCTGGTGGATCTCGCTGGTAGTGAGAGGGCCAATTCAACTGGAGCCGAGGGACAGAGATTGAAGGAGGGGGCAAACATCAATAAGTCATTGACAACTCTCGGATTGGTTATATCCAAATTGGCTGAGGAGGTACACTGTAATGAGACTTACTGATCTTGATTGGCTTAATTCAGAGTGGAAAGAAAGTGAAGTCGAAGGGAGGAAAGGGAGTGATTCCCTATCGAGATTCAGTCCTCACTTGGTTGCTAAGAGAGAATTTGGGAGGGAACAGCAAGACGGCCATGGTTGCGGCTCTTTCGCCTGCCAGTATCAACTTCGATGAGACACTATCAACTCTTAGGTGAGTACGGTAGCTTTGAGAAAAGTATGGTGGAACAAAAAAGTGCAATCGATTCTTTTCAGATACGCGGATCGAGCGAAGCAGATTGTCTGCCGTGCAGTGATCAATGAAGATCCGAATGCGAAGTTGATTAGAGAGTTGAAGGAAGAGGTATGATGATTTATTCACGGAAGGTTTATACAATTCATTTGAGGTGCAACGACTACGGAAACAATTGGAAGAGAAAGGAGTCGTCGCTTACTCTGAGGAATCTTCCGTTCCCATTCCCAAATACTCTGCTAAAGATCATCAAAAGATCGAGGAACTGAATGTACGTGACGAGTGATGTTGAATGACATCACTAATAGGATTTATCGGGCAGAAAATGGAATTTGCAGGCAGCTGAGAAACTAATGAAGCAAATGAATGAAACGTGGGAAGAAAAGCTGAGACGAACGGAAGAATTGAGGAAGAAGAGAGAAGAGGAACTGAGAGATATGGGATTGGCTACGAGTGAACAAGGAAATACGCTAGGAGTATTCTCTCCGAAGGTACGCTTATCGATTGGACTAGGTCATGCAGTACCTATTGCAGTTGCCTCATCTCGTCAATCTCAATGAGGACCCACTCATGTCCGAGTGTCTACTCTACTACCTCAGCGATGGAATTACAAGGTGCTCCCTCGAGTTTGACGCGGAATTTTGAAACTTAAAAGTCGGATAACACATTTTTCGCAGAGTTGGCAGTGCAGAAGACTCAACCGATCGAGCGGACATCATCATCTCTGGAGAAGCCATCCTTCCCATTCACTGTGCCTTCAGACACAAGAATGGATGTGTTGAATTGGAGCCGATGAAGGTGAGGCAACTCATCATCCTCGACAATTTCATAAAAAATCTCTTCCAGGGCGCCCTCGTCTACGTCAACGGCCAGCAGATCTCGTCCAGTCAGATTCTGCACACTGGGAATCGAGTCATCCTCGGTGATCATCACGTCTTCCGATTCAATGACCCCCGAGAGTCGAAGATGAGCAGAAGCATGATGGCGTCCGTGCATGGTAGGTCATTTTACCGACCTTTATCATTTCAAGAACGATTTTTAGAACCTCTAGACTGGAAGTTCGCGCAGCAAGAACTCCTGCAGGAGCAGGGCATCGATCTGAATGAGGAAATGCAGAAGAAATTAGTGATGATCGAGAGTCAGTACAGAAGGGAGAAGGATGAATTGGAGATGAAGATGCTCACTCAGACCAAGGTGAGACGCGTCACTATTCCATTGGGAAGATTTATGGTATGCCATAAGGATAGGCCGTAGAGAAAAAAAGGCAGCGGGGGAGAAAATAAGAAGATGATGTCAACTGGAAATATTGAGAGTCGTTTTCTCCATCTCAGGAATACGAACAGCGAATAGAGAGTCTCCAGCGACAAGTGGATCTGGCGCAGTCCATGATTTCCAGTGGATCAATTCTAGAGGGAGAAAGACTACTCTCCAGTAGTCTGCTCGAGTTCGGTGAGTGGAATTGAGTGTTCATTTTTCAATTAATTTTCGAAATGATTTTTCTTTGCAGACAACGTGCAATGGTCTTCCGAGCAGGAGCGAGTGGCAAGAAAGGCCGCTCTCAAGTGGAAACTCCATCAGTTCACATCAGTGAGAGACGTCCTATGGGGCAATGCCGTCTATCTGAGAGAGGCCAATGCTATCAGCATCGAAATGGACAAGAAGGTTAGCAATGGAATAAGGACAAAGATCAAAGATCAATCTGCAGGTTCAATTCCAATTCGCTCTGCTCTCTGATACGATGTACTCTCCTCTTCCGCCTGATCTCCTTCCTCCCGGTTAGATTGATTGTCTTGACCTCATCAAATAATGCTCATTTCTAGGTGAAGACCTATCACATCGTTCCTCCCACTCCTCGAAGACAGTCGTGGCAGTGATAGTACAAGACATGAAGAATGGCGCGACGCACTATTGGAGTCTGGACAAATTGAAACAGAGATTGGAAGATATGAGACACTTCTTGGAGTGTGATTACTCCGATCCACTCAAGGGAGAATATCAGCAGTATTCGATGAATGGAGGAGGATGGATAGAGGCACTCTCACTCAACCCGGCAAGACTTCGACCCAATCGACTCACCATGGAACAGGTACGGTAGAGTACTGTAGACGAGTGGAATGGGATGGTTCAGGTGCGAAGCTCGTATGATGATGACGGTTCTCCCGATACGATAGATGTATTGATTGGAGCGGATCCATTCTATGATCGATTCCCGTGGTTCAGAATGATTGGAAGGTAACGAGGATTTTATCAGCAAACTCTGAAGTAACGATCGCAGAGCCTTCGTCTATCTGACCAATATCGTTCACGATGTCTCACTCGTGCACAAAGTGGCCATTGTGAACGAGAAGGGAGAAGTGAAGGGATATCTCAAGGTGATGATTCTAGAGATTATATCCATCCTCATCATCCACCCCTTCTTTCAGGTAGCAATAGACATGGAGGGAGTGTGGACGACTCCTGAGAATGGAGTGAGGCAAAGTGCTAAGCTTCACTTCAGACAGGAGGATTTCAAGACCGATGCCAAGGGTAAGCAAGGTACCATGAAATAGAAGAAATGGTTATTTTGCAGACATCGACATTCCCTCTCATCTGAAGAGGGATGAAGACTTCTCCTTCGCTATCTCGATCAAGCAGGCGGATGACGTCTCTCAAGACTATTCCCATGTCTTCTGCCAGTTCAAGTGAGTTTTTTTTTGCAGTTAGTAATCATGATAATCGTGTCATAATTTCGCACTTCTCTAATCGGAGAAACGAGAGAGTGTGCGAAATGAAGAGACGGTTACCCGTATTTCGAACTCTTCTCTCTTTTGGCACCTCCTAATGTCAGTTTTCTCCACCGTCACGATGAAGCCTTCTCCACTGAACCACTCCAACACTCGGGAGGGAAGCCAATCATGTTCAACCATACTCAGGTGAGGAATAGTGGATCATCTAGAAATCGTGTCATTCTCGTTTAGCACGTGGTGGCCCGAGTGACCTCTCCCTTCCTCCACTACATCCAACACTTCCCCATCATTCTCGAAGTATTCGGCCATCTTCAACCACAGGCCAGACCATCTATGGAGAGGAAAAGTAGTGCCATCAGGTAGGAGGGATTGAAGGAGAATGAAGGACAGGAATGGATTCAGTCGTTCGATCGGTTCTCGTCTTCCCTTCCATCAACCTTCCCTCTGCATCTCAGCACCCGTCAAGAGCATGAAGACAACTACAGTATCTAGTCTCAATGGGTACGCTATTTACAATCGTTCTGAAGCAAAATTCTTCATTCCAGATCCTCTTCTGTCCATTCCAAATACGATCTCCTCATTTGGTTCGAGATCTGCGAGTTGGACAACACTGGAAAGTATATTCCATCCATAGTGGATCATGCAGCGCCATTCGAGAAGGCAGGCCCTACCGATGGAGTCTTTCTGCTACATCAGGTACGACTTTCGGTTCAATAAATCCAATCATTCGAGCTTGCTTCAGGGAATGCAACGTCGCATCAAGATCACAATCTGCCATGAGAAAGGAGACGTCCGATGGACGAAGTGCCAGGTGGGTCGATCCTCTTTATCCCTCTCGTAATACAATTTTTCAGGAACTGGTGATTGGTCGAGTGCGATCCTCTCCTCTCTTCAATGGCCCGGATGCGGATATCGTCTCTATTTTGCCATTCGCTGGCAGTTATCTTCAATTTGCACACGATGATCGGTAACCGTTTCTCCATTTTCATTGTCCAACTAAACTAAAAAAATCAGAATCGTCTTTCAATTCGAGGCTGCGTGGGACTCTTCACTGCACAGATCGGACATGCTCAACAAGTACGAATTAATCTTTGATCTCCGAATGAAAATCCACTTCAGGATCTCGAACTACGGCGAGAATATCTTCGTCACTCTCTCAGCATACATGGAGGTGGATGGATGTCCGCAGGCTGCCGTAAGTTATCACTGATTTCACCCTCGAAAATTAGAGTTCGAAATACGGGAAATCGTTTGATCATTTCGCACCCTCTCTAACCGGACAGAGTAATAGCTGAGTGTGCGAAATTAAGAGACGATTTCCCGTATTACGAACTGTCTTCGAAATTCTATTATTTCGAGGGCTACTCATTTCTTTCAGGTGATCACACGTGATCTCTGTCTCTTCATGCAATCTCGCGATTCGAAGTTCACCAAAGCAGCCTCTCAAATGTTCCGATCCGTGCGTGGAGGAGGAATATCGAAGCATTCGGAGATGAATCGAGTACCTGGAGTGTATGAGATGATACTATGGCAGGGCAATGGAGCTGTGTCGCCTGGTGAGTGAATGAGAGACTTATTCAGAGGAGGAAAGAGCATTGAAGGCGCTGTTCGTCGAAGGAGGAAGGTAGTGGACACTTCATCTTCGTATGTGAGAGGAGAGGAGAATCTGGGAGGATGGAGACCGAGGGGAGATTCACTCATATTCGAACATCAAGCGGAGTTGGAACAGTTGCAGAGGTTACAACAGGTGAGAAGAAATATTGCAAAGGAGTAGTGAAAATATTGATGATTTCAGGTTGAACGAACACGGTTAAAACTGCGTCTGAGGCACAAACTGAAGAGCAAGAAAGACGATAAGGAACCTACGACGCCCCTCTCTCCCTGTGCACCGAAGAGAGAGATTCCCAATGAGGTGAGAAGGAGATGAAAGAGGTGAATCCAATGAGCGTCTCTAGATCACATTGACTGAGAAGGAGAAAACTATCGCGCAGAAGATCATCGGGTTGATCAAGAGAAAGATTCCCATGAATAAAGAGAGTCCGACAGGAATGAAGAATGGGAAGGATAGCGATGACAGTGGAAGCAGTACTAGTGGAAGCAGGTGAGAAATACGGGTAATCGTTTCGTCATTTCACACGCTCTCTTACCGGTCAGAGCAATGACAGTGTGCGAAATGAAGAGACGATTACGCGTATTTTGAACTCTGGAATAAAAAAGGCGGAGAATAAATAAAAAGTTAAAATTAAGATGTTCATCCAACCTCGACAAGGCGAAATCGAAGTCTGATTCTAATCTGGGCGAAGAAGATGAGATGGTTATGAAGAGAAGTATGAGTGGAGGAAAAATCGATGCTGCACTTCGTCTTCTTCCTGTGGTCAGACCAGCCTGAGAAATTCCCTGAATTATTACGTTTCTCTTCAGATAACCGAGCAACGCGTGGGCAAATACGTCGACAAGGCGGGATACATCAGTTTTCTTGACGAGAAGACGCAGGACTGGGTTAGTCAGCACTCTCTTCCTCTCTCCATAATGCGGATTGAGATGAAACAGTACGTGGTCCTTCGTCGTCCTTACATTCTTCTCTTCCTCGACGACAAAGATCTCGTGATTAGAGGAGTCATCAATGTCGCCACTGCAAGGGTCGAGTACAGCGAGGACCAACAGGCCATGCTCAAGGTAGGTCACGGATGGAGGAATAATGGAGAAAGGCCGCTTCAGAGCCCCAACACTTTCTCGATCTGCACTCCCCATAGGGGATTCTGGCTGAAGACGACGAGTCAGAAAGAGGTATCAACTGCCTTTCCTCCTTCATCTAAATCCTCTCTCTTCAGATGCACGATTGGGTGTACGAGATGGCTCCTCTTCTGGGCAGTCAACTAAGGCGAAACGCCAATTTGGCAGTGGAGAATCAGTGATTTCAAAGTTTTCGAGATTTGATCCGATAGGAAGAGACATTTACATTGTATTTGTTCCATATTTATTTAATTAAATCTATTTCAAATTTTACGAAAATGCTTTGTAATATTTATTTTGTGCGGTAGAAGTATTTATTTCGTTGTTTAGCAAGGGTAGATCTCATGCTGTGCCTTCTTCCCCTTCTATCGCTTCACTTTCTTTCCTCTTAGACTGATCTCTCCTCTCTCTACTAGTCACTATCCATTCCTTTGCTTTCATATCACATAGATTATAGCCAAATTGATCTCTTTATTTGTTGCCAAATCTAGATAGATCTGTCCCAGTGAAATAAATGCTTCTCTTTTCACGTCGACACAATACAAATATCTAAGATTGAACGAAGATACAATGATAATGTTGTAATGAAGAAAAATGGCCCAGGGTTGTGCAGCAAAACATCATCTTGCTTACCCCTCTCAATACCGTTTTTATAAATATGACAGATGATCGCAAAGTGAAGATGATCAAGTGGTCGACTGTAGGTCAAGTGTGGGCTCTTACTGAGAGGGTCGAACAGGATGGGGGTTATAGAAGGGAGATCTCGGGATTGAAATGACTCATTTGACTAACCACTTTCACTCCATGTCCATCCTCCTTTCCCTTTTCCTCCTTCCATTCGTCTTCTCTGATTATTCACTCGAATGCGAGAAGGGCCATCGCGTATCGGCCATCAGAAGAGCTGCGCTTCACAAAGGGTTCGATAATTCGGCATCGTCATTACTTCAATATTCTCCTTTTACAGCACCGGCCTGGGATCTCTATCGATTGACTGCGAGAAAATCGCATCTGAGAAGACCACAGTATGCACTTCTCAGCCATCGATTCCAAGGTGATTAGTACGGTAGAAATCCAATCATCGACGATCATCAGATGTGATGGCCAATTGGAGGGTTGCACGGGATCTCAGTGGTTGGGAGGCATAAACATCTTCGAAGTCGAGAATGCCACGAAGGCTGTTCTGTAGGCTGATTTGATTGACAAAAAGAGTAATCATTCATCCTCAGAATGGATCCAATCTGTTGTTCTTCCTCTGAAGTGCGAGTCGTCCCTGGTTCGTGCATTCACGATAATCTCAACGGTCCCACTCTTCCCTTCGATCATTCTCTCGTCGAAGATCTATTCTATCGGGGATTCCAGTGCTGGCATCAGACGCACCATGCCAATCAGACACTCGGTTAGCGAGTCATTTTATTCATCTCATCCAATTCGTTCTCAGTGGATTTAATCTGGAAAGTGGAGACTTGCGCCTTCGAATCCGAGCTATTCCCACCAATTGACAACGAACGTGCGTTCACTCTTCTCTCATGCTATTGGTTTCGCAGTTGTGAAGCTGTAAACGAACCAAAAATATCATTAGAATATTTTGCAGCTCTTTGCGAGGAGTGTAAGTGTGATTGTGGACCTCATTTCTGTGATGGAGGAGAAGCCCCAATCAAGGTGCACTTTCTTAATTCTTCCTCGTTTCCACCTACACAACCCTTCCAGGTAACTCACAAGAAGAAGATGGGAGAATGTGAATGCGAATGTTCCTGCAATTTCAAGTGTTTGTGAGCAGGGTATTCGATGAAGAAAGGCATCCGGAGAATTCATTTCGCTATTCCTTGAATATCTTTATTTTTTAACCAATTTGTTTGAGCTCCATCAACGGAAACATGCTAGCTTTGAGAAAAATGGTATTGCTCGGCAATATTGCTTACAAAGACGACATAAATATTTCAAAATTTCCCTTTTTTCACCCACGCTGTGTCTCTCCAGTTACCCTCGTCGACCTTTCCTTTTGATCGCAAGCAGTGCGCAATGCACCGCTTGCAAACTGGCTAAAAGTGAGAGAATACTGAGGGAGTGATTATATCCCCGAGAGATGATGGAACAAAGGGAGTGCCTTTGCTCCCTCGTCGTTCATCTCCTCACACGTCCCATGCCAATGGCCAGCGAAGTATCTCAGATAATGGAGAGGGTCACTTGCCCTTTCGTTATCTTCATCCATGAATTTTTGATCCTTGGCGAGTATAAAGGATAAGCGTGGGAGGGGGTGGGCAATCTCTCCTTCATCAATGCTTCGGATTCTTCTCCTTTCATCGTTGCTGCCGACAGTTGCTCTTTCCTGCGCGCCCCACACTCCGAAAAGTGAGATGTTCAGATTTTTCATTAACTGTACTCTTTTGAAAATAGAAATCGATGGCTTCAGCACGAAATTGCACGTTCGGAATGAATGAATGTGAATTCCTTCTTGCAGAGAAACCGTGCTCTCCCCTCGCCATTTGGGAATCATCGAATTGCAATACTCTTTGGGCGAGCACCGTTAAATGTGCTGATCCTATATCAAATTCTGATACTGAATTCGTGTGCGCCTCCGATCGACTGCCCACTGCCAAGGGACCGGTAAGAATAACCGCATTTTTAAACAATAATTTTACATTTCTATTCCAGACAACTCAGAAAATGCATCTTAACTCGGTCACATGCAACAGAAGCACCGGACAGTGGTCATTCGACGTACAAGGTGGGGCTCATTGTGGGTATTGGATAAAGGATTTATGATTCAATCTAGCCAAGTGACCTAAAAGTAAAGAAGTGAAGTAAAGGCTATTGATGTGTTTCAGATATGTGTCAAATTTAACTTTTTCAGGAAAGGGGGTGCAGACACAGAGTCAATTCGAGTCACTCATGGGCGAGAGCGCACTGCAGTTTAGCTGTGCGTCAACCTGATGACGTGGTTATTCTGTATTTGTGTCGTGGCCAACAAATAAATATTCCAAAAAAGACGTGTCTTATGTACTTTGTGTACGAGCATGACTGCTAAAATTGAAATTAACAAGCAATGTGTAACGAGAAAACAATGGGTCTTTAAATTTGATTTATACCTAGAAAGGACATCTTCAACGACGAAAAAGGCATAAACTGTGCAAAAGCTGAGCTTATCTCTCTCGCTTTCCTGATCGATGAGAGATCATGAGAAATAAAGTGAATGGCTCAGCTTTTTCACTGCCTATAATGACAGGAATAACGAAATGCTTAGAACCAAGATATTCAAATAAAACAACATCTCAACATGAGAAACTTTATTCATCTTCCATCTGTAGAGCGCTGATCACATGGTGAGTGGCTGACAGATGTCCGGATGAAATTCAGTTGTCAAAACAACACTTTCAATCGTTAAACGAGCATTTGCAATCGGTAGTCACCCAACGACGGCGTTTCCTTCCTTATTTCTTCGCATAATTTTCTTTGCATTTCGTTCAACTTCCCGCTAAGTTCGATGATTTTGCTGGGCGGTTCGAGTCGTTGAAGACGAGAAATCTGATGAAGATGTTCCACTTCTCTAGTCATCATGATCTAAATCGGATATTGAGCAATCAGGAATAAGTCAAATCACCACTTTGACGATCTCTCGCAGCGCTATTTTCTCCTCGTGATTTTTCGTCTTCTCAAGTTCCTCTTCCAATCGCTTCTTCTCGCGTGTTTTTCGAACTGATTCGTTATTTTTCTTTCGCATATCCTGAGCAATCATCAAAACTGAAATCATATCGATAAGTAAAAACGAACTTTATATTCGGGATCGCTCCTTTCCGAATCTTTCTTCAAGGTGTATTTCCTCCTTTTGCCTGGCACTGACTCTTCACTACTCGCTGTACTCTCTAATCTAGTTATTTCTCGATCTGGATCTAGCCGCTGGAAGATGATTAGAGTACTGTATCATCATGGAATGATAACTGACCTTTGGTGGTGGTGGCGGAGGAGGGGAGGGCTGAGGCGGGACTAACACTGTTATCGGAGCTCGTCTTATCACAGAATGCTCTCCATTTGCAAAATATGGGTTATTGGACCGGTAGATGTCATGGTACCACTCGTGACTGCCCATTTCGAAGACGACTGATATGAGTGAGAAAGAAAGAGAGGAGGTGCGGTGTCGCGTTTGTGATAAGAGATATCGATTGAATTGAAATCGGCTTCTAGAAGGATCTCTGGTTGAAGAAATACTTGAATATCCCTTAAAAATACCTGTAAAAAGTTCCGTAGATTTCCTATTCTATTATCGCCCATACAGTTCTGATCAAATGCAGGTAAATTTCGAAATATCTACCTTGACAATTTCGAAATTGCTGTGCACACTGCTTTCTCTAACCGTCTTCTCTGATGTTTCTCGAGTTGCAGTTGTTTCGAAAGAGAGTAAGGGATGCGTTGGCATTTTGAAAGTGACTAGTCGATCGTTATCACTCCTCTCTCCTCTCTCTCATCATTTCGCAAGGCAAACATTCTGCCCATATCATTGTTTCTGTCAATCACGAGAAAGGGAAAATTGTGACGGATGAAAGGAAGATGAGTCGTCGTTTCGAAAGAACACAAAAGGGGTTTGACCCGTTTCGGAAGAAATGAATCTGAAAATGGAAAGTGAAAGGTTTGATAAAAAATGTCATCAATAACAGATCATAACTATTTCATGCAATCGTTGTGTTCAATTGAGTAAAATGATCTAATAATTCTAATAGCCCCTCAGGTACATCAGCAACAACACACCGTCACACTTTGTCAATAGGCAGATGGAGAAGATCTCCACCAACTGAAATCTCGATCTCAGGGAGAAATTGCATGGTCCTTATTGAATACGAATTGATGTAAAGATTCCTCGGCTGACCTGAAAGAATACTCATTAAATTTGATGTGCGTTGTCCTCTGAACACGCCTAACGCAAAAATTTCGATTCTCCTTCATAATCCCAATGTTATGTCACATTATAACTTATGTTGCTGAAGGATCCAATCATGCAAAATTAATGGAAATGACAAAGCTGTAAACTTAGATAATCATATCTATTTCACATAAAACATAATTAGACAGAAGGAAGCTCAAAGACAAAGCGAACATCGTTATTGTGCCTGATTTCATGGAAAACTTGGACATCACAACCACTATTTACGTTGCAATCGTGATAATATCGATACAATGATCCTGTGGCAGACCTGCTCTAATTGTAGATTATAATGATGAGACGAAATTTTCTTTTCGTCGTGAAAATAAAAAAGTTCATATAATTTGGGAGTCGTCTATTGGATAGGAGATGCCACAGTGGGGTGTGAAAATAAGATAACGCGTTAAAAACGTGAGATAAGGTTGTTGACTGCGGGCAACTTTTCGAAATAAATGTCGAAACGTTAAACATCGCGAATCGGCATTGGGTGAGACGAATGCCTTGTTTTATATTATCATTCGTCGGTTTGTTCAAGAGTTTCTCGCGTTTCTCTTCGTTTCGGGAAGTGAATATAAAGTAATGTTGCTAATGTAATTGAGAGTGCGTTACTTCGACATTGCGTTACTTGGAGTAAGGCTGATTTAGAATTTAGCATTTATGTAAGTGTTTAAATATAACCTTTATCAAAGTGTTTCGGAGGCGCATGCAATGATGATTATAGCGTGATGAGATACACGTGTTTAAAACAATAGATTGATGAAGAAAATGAGATGAGTCAGTAATACAATAAACCGTGGGTACAATAACATAATAACTCGTCGGACATCATCTTCAAAGAATGATAACTGAGTGTAGGTACTGAATATCCAAGTATCTGAGAGACTTGAGAGAATATAAATATGAAAATAATATATTCAATTGTGATGCGAGGATGAAGGGCCAGCACTGTCCGAGAACACTTCATTGTAAAGCTCTTGATAGATTCTCATTCCGGTATCACTCAGTCCATTTGTCATCTTCCAAGCATTTGATTCAAGCAGTCTTATAGCGTTCTGTAATCCAAGAATTATTATCACAAGGAAATCGACGAAAAATCAAAATATCGCTGCAATTACCTTGATCATCTTATCCTTCTCCGCATTCTCTTCTTTCTTCTTCTTATCCTCAGTCTCTGCTTCATCTTTCTTCTTCTGTCTGGTCTTCTTTACTGCCACATTGTTTTTATCACGAATCTCCTATAGTTTATTTGATTTTGGAAATGTATTATAATTTAGATTTTCTCACTCTATAATTCGGATCTCTTCGTTGCTCGTCATTCTTCAACTCGTATGGTTTTCTATCCTTCTTAGATTGAGTATCCATGGATTGGGACGACTCCCTCTGCAACAATTACGCATCCTCCTAGAAAAAATTAATGAATTGTTGCAGCAACATACTGATTGGGAATCTCTCATGGAGCTGGTAGTGGAAACGGTCGACATTCTTCGATTGGCGACTGAGTCACCGTATCTTTGATCTGCAATCCACCTTTACTTGAAGACGTTTCGAAATTTAGGCAATTGAAGAAGGAGGGACGCGACAGCACCGGATCACTGCGCAGAGTGAGACATGAGAGGGTTCGAATGAGAGATATTGATTTCGCGCGATCTCTAGCCCGTTGCATGCGCTTCAGACACAAACCAAAAATCATATCTTTAAAATCATATCGAGTTTTGAAAGCGCAATCGCTGTCAGATAAGCATGTCCCTCCATCTAATTCAAGAGAAATACTAACCGGACCCATACATTGGATTGCCGTATCCTCCCATGCGAGTAGGACCATCTCTGATATCCCAATCACTCGAAGACGGAGGGGGATGCTGCGGCCACTGACGATCATCAAACTGCTGGGGAGAAGAATGCTGCAGTCCGTGCTGCGACGAGTAATTGTGCTGTGGAGGCTGCAGGTCGTGCAGACTTCCCGTCTCAATCATCGAATGAGATCGAGAATGGAGGGAACTCACTGGTGCACTCTGTAACCTTTGATACTTATTTGAATATGCGTCGAAACATACCTGAAAAGTGCGGTTGTCGATGTTTCCTTCCATCTCTTCGATGTACTCGTTGGGGTGATCAACCTGACGAAACATTATTATGAGAGCCAAAGTAAACACTGAATACCATGCGTCGATCCATGGCGGACTCTCTTGCAGGTACTGATCGACCTGAAACTAATCTGATGCAACGAGGTAATAGAAAACCAAGCTGGACCGATCACGTATGATGATGGAAGTGAGATAGTAATGAGAACCAGACAGCATAAGATTTCCAGCATCTAATATGAGTGCACTCTTTCGAAACATTTCTACAAACTGCAAAACTAAGGTTGATTTGACTCACCTCTAGTTGACGAAGGTTTCTAGGCGCTAGTTGACATAACAAAGCAAGGATGAACCGGGATGGAAGAAGGGACTGCCTGATATCTATCCTCTTTATAGCCTCAATCCACCCCTCTCTACATTAGTAGACCTCTCACTAATCTAGGAGACTCCCTCCTTCGCCCTGTTCGTGGTCGCATTATCATAGCACCGTGGTTAGATCCCTGAGTCAGAAAGCGCCGCTCTCACTATTGCACACTCTCTCATCGCCCTATTCAGACGCTATCAGTCCAAGAGGAGAAGCAAGGAAGAAGGAAGATACAAATGGAAGATGTGAGTATCTTATCTTCGAAGGGTCATTTTATAGTGACAGGCAGACCATTCTAAGAAGGATCGTGTGACTTCGTCATATTAGATTCAAAGGAGTGATGAGACATCTCGATTTTCGAAAGAATTTACGTAATAAGTGTATTTACATCAGTATCAAGAAATGTGAGATAGTTGCATGATAGTTGAGTTGCGGACCCGTAAGTAAGTAATAATTTGAGAGAACAATCAATAAAGTGCCAAATATGAATAAAGTATGGGGGCAGGTACTGTGAATAATGAGAATATGATCAGTAGTGGAAATATGAATGAAATCTATAACTAAAAACAGCTAGAACTACAATAAAACAATACATAGATGTTACAATTCAGTGCCGACTGAACGACCCGAAGTGTGGGGTACGGGGATGTGCGGGGAACTGCTCTCGGTAGACTTGATCGAACACTTCTCTGTGGTCAGCATCCATTCCTTCGCGTGGAATCGCTGCCTCAGTAGCTCCCATATTACCCATGTAGATCTGAACACGAACATTATTAATCACGCTCATTGCTACTCAAAGATTTGATGAAAAATCGATATATCATGCAGCGACTGACCTTTATAATGTCATTCAATATCTGTTTCTCCTTCTCGTTCTTCATCTTTTCCTCTTCTTCTGCTTTCTTCTTTTTCTCTCTTGTCTTATTAACAGATGCGTTGTTCTTCAAACGTTGAGCCTGAAAATCGATAATCTAATGATCATATTTTTGAGTCTAAAAGGAAAAAATAAAGCACAATTGACAATCAGATTCTCACTTTATACTTGGCATCATCTCTTTCATGATCTTTCTTCAATGTGTACTTCTTTCTTCTTTTATCACTGCCAGTCTCACTCTTTTGGGAAGACGTTTCCCGGGATCGAGACTGTAAAATGAATTTTTAATAATGGGAAGCTAATTGTAAGAGTAAACAGTGTAATATCTTACCGGTTGTCTCTGTGTCGAAGTTGAAGCTGCAGACAGGGGCTGTGCCTGTTGAGGGCGAGCGAATTCCTCTCCTTGTGGGTCGTAGTCACTATCATCTGAAAGAGAAGAGTTAGACATGGCGAATAGATCGATCGCAATGAATCGCAGTGATTGTAAATAGCCTAATTTCGAAATTCGTTATCAATCTAATCGTTGCGTTCAAAAAGACGAACCTCCTCTCATTGGTTCGTCTCCTCCTCCCAATTGATGAGGAGGTACTGGATTGTAGAACTGTTGATGGGAGTTGGCGTCGCCATAGCCTTGATTCGAGACCCACTGAGGATTCGGCTGACTATGGTCATTGTAGAAGGCAGGATCTTGAGGGGGCAGCAGTTGCTGCAGCTGTTGCTGGTGGACCTGCTGCTGCTGTTGCATCACGGTACTCGATCGAAGGACACGACCTCCTCTCGGCATCTCGTCGTGTGCCCTCTGGGAAACAATACAGTGTGACTCAAGCCGACCCTCCATTACAATAACGTACTGTGTGATGGTGATTGATCCCTTGTTCCGATGAGTCTTCGTCCTCGTAAGTGCTGTCGCTATCGTTACGATACATTTCGTACACTTGGTCAGATCGAGAGTTGAAGAAGATTTCCGAGTAGCCACAAGTCTTGACCGGCTAAAAGTAAGAAAAGTTAGAATTTATGTTCAAATCCTAAGAAAATGAACCAACCTGGTAGTCAGCCTCAGTAAGCGATGGGAGGTAGTCAACAATCTGCAAATGAAACGTAAACTTGAATCAAAGTTTAGATTCACCAACCTCAACAGATCCCTGCGATCTTGGCGAATGGTCTGTACTGTAATCCGAATCAAATGCACAATTCTTTTGCTCGAGCAGCTTCTGAAATTAGAATGATAACAATGATTTCACGCAATAAATATGAGAATAACATGCCTGAATATCGTAGAGTCTGGCTAGATTTCTCTCAGTCAACGAGTCAAATCCGTTGTTCATCACTGAAGTTCTCAGTCGTCGCACATCGAAGGGCGAATGGCCTTCTGCGGTCACAGAGGCCGCCCTTATATACCCCTGATCCGCCTCTCTACTTTAGCGACGCTGTTTTTAACGTAGATAATGGCCGGAAATGCCATGTTCACTATGTTAAGATTCGTGGCTGAGGGGGGACCGTTATGATAGTGGTAGTGGTTGCGTCGACAGAGTCGACTCCGCTCTCTCCCTTCCTCACACTATCTCTTCGTCCTTCTACGCTGTGTTATCAGGCGGGGGTGGAAAAGAAAGTGAGAAGGGCGGAATAGAACTTTCCCTTTGTCGAGAATTATTAAAGATGTAGTCTGTAACTCGATTTTAAATGAATTAGCATGTCAGAGCATCTCTCTTGCGAAAGTAAACCTAAGTATTATTTTCCACAGTCATAAATATTTCGTGTTTCTTACTTATTCGTTATTTGTAAGTTTTCCGATTGAGTTATCCGTTTTGCGAGCAAGTAGCGGAAACAACAGTGATGCTTTGAGAAATGGCTGCTTTTCCTGAAATCGCGTAATCCCCCACAAGGTACTTGAATTATTAGGGCTTGGATTAAAATGTCTTATTTTCTGATCTTCTGTTATGAATTTTTCTTTTAATGATTCATGAAAACTGCTCATTGGTCATTAATTCATTAGTCATTTTCCGTAATAGCCTGATCATCAGGAATCATAGAATACTCAACTGAACATTCTTCATCAGTTGTGCGCGGGTGTTTGTGTGTTCAAGTGATGAAAACAAACAATATTCTGCCGATCGCCGATCTTCGAACCAGTATAAATAAAAACTCCGCTGATCCAGTTATCTAACTCGAGATGTTACCCGTTCTTCTACTTCCCTTTCTCTGGTCTTTAATCCATGCCGATTTCACTTCCTTCCATCTCAACAATTACTTGAACCACTCGGTTTCTCCCTGCTCTGACTTCTACAGTCATGTCTGTTCATCCGAAATGTTCCTCAACGAGACTGCTCGATACAAATCTCAAATTTTCTATCGTGATTTGGCTAAGAATCTTGGCTTCATAATCCGAAATACTCCCATCGTGGTATGTGTTTCAATGAAATATAATTTCAATATGGGATCAAGTTACAGAACGATATTATTTTGGCACAATCAAGCGGAAATTGCTCATTCGATTCGATTCAATACAAGTCTAAGCTTCAGAAGAGGTTATTACATTTCTATTGTCCGACTATAAACTAGACAGATCGTCAGATGCACTTCGAACGTCGAGTGTTATCTCGATGAGTTCTATTACTTCTCTGATCTCTACAACGATTCGACCGACGAGGTTCACTTTCCGTGAAGTGGAATAACTCTTATCATGAATTCAGATCAGTGATACACTTCAATTCTTCGCTTCGCATACCGATGGAGTGGAAATTTCGAAATTAGTCGATGTTACTTCAAACATTGTGGAATTGTTGATTGAAGATAACCAAGATGAGGAAATATTGGAAGTTAGACAGAGAGAGAGAAACGAATTTTTTAAATTTGGATCCTTTTAGTCAGTAGTCGATCCATATTTCATTCTACTCGATCGCCTTTACGTCATGGATTATTTATCCCTAACGAAAACGAAGAGTGGCAAAGGATGGAAGAAACTGGGCGAAATGGTGACAAACATTCGCAAAATTATCGCCGATCGGTTCATTGTGAGTTCCCAATTATTCTAAGAAACAGTCTGTTTTAAAGGCAACTCCTTGGTTGAGCGAAACAGATCAATTCGGGTTGGATCGTCTATCTCAATTTCTGACGACTATCGACGAAATAACAATAATGGCCGATTTCGACGAATTCGATACTGATTTGACGTTCTGGAAGAAAATTGATCGCTACGTCACTTCAAAGTATTTCCAGTACAGCAGAAGGTTGATCAATACAATTGCGAACTGACTGTTATCTCCCCTTTCAGATCTACGGGTTGCAAAAGGTTCGATGTCATCCATCCTTTTGTCATGCTGAAATCTAAGATAGAAAGCAAAGTGGAGACTGATGAAGTTTGAGAAAGTGATGCCCCTTTGAGATACCATTGCTTGTCAGGAATTGCAACTCTATCATCGACTCACCTCTGGATTGGTATACAACGGCTTCAATCTCGTCGGTCTCAATGCAATCGTTTTACTCGCTCCTTCTTTCTACCCCATTATGGATGAGAATTCAAGTGATACCACAATGGTGAACACATATTTCGCATTATTTGTTCTTTATCTCAGTTTATTTTGCAGATTGCATACGCGGAATTTATTGCTCACGAAATGTATCACTCATTCGTCAAGAATGATTTGATCGACAACTATGATGTCTTCAGAAATGAAGCTAATTGCATGATGGATAAGTTTAATTCGAGCTGCCATGTCTGGGCTAAAGTTAGATTATCATTGTTAATATTTTGAAAGAAAAAGTGAATTCCAGAGCACTTGCAATAGTGGTGAGCAGACATTCGAAGAAGACGGACCGGATGTCGAAGGATTGAGAGTCGCTTATGAGTTGTTGAGGAGAACTTACAGCGAAAAGAAACTGAAGGTCAGCAGTCCCAAATATTGTGCTCAGAAATGATCATTCAGGAGCTCGAATACAAACGCCTCGGCATCACTCGAGAACAAGCATTTTTCTACGCGGTTGGAGTGCGAGGATGTGGAGATCCCGAATTCGATGATGTGAGCGAATGCCGCATTATCGAGGAACATTATCAAAATTCAGCCGTCGGACGAGCATTCGTCAGACACGATTCGACTGAACACCGCGATGTCGATGCTGCCCGAATTCAGTGGAGCATTCGGGTGCAAGAGAGGAGATGAAGAATACTCAGAAGAGGTTGGGAGAAGGACGATTCTCATCGTGACACGCGTTTACAGAGTTCAACCTGCTATTTGTTCGGTTCGCAATCTGGGATGGAGAGAAAGACTGAGAAAATAGTAAGTGAACTAAAGTTATAAAGTGGAGAAAAATCATATTCAGATGGGAAATAGCTTTGAAAATGAAGAGAACGAAAGTGAAGAGATGGGTGGCGTTGCGTAGAGCGATGAAGATATGAGAGTTCGGGCAGCACTTGTTTAGGATTAATTGTCGTTATAAAGCTCTATCCTATGTATTTATGCCATGATATCTTATAATTTATAAATTTGTCAACATCTATAGCAAACGTTTAATTGAAAATTATACGATGACACGATTAGATCCATGCTTCCGAATGGGTTCTGAGTAATCAATTCCTTTGTTCTCATCGACAAATAGGAAGTTATTGATAATTTGAAAGGCTTGGGCGGGCATATCCGTAGGTACGCTATGGCCCGATCCCTGAAAAGCTCTGGATATTATCCGTATCAGCAAATTTACAGTACCCTGACAGTGAGGACATCCATTGTCATGTTTCCCCTTTTGTATCCGATTCGAATTCCAGCAAAGTCACCATAGAACTTCCACGCTCGTTCGTGTCTTTCATTCTAAATAAACTAAGCCTATTATCTATTATTAACTTCCTTCATAATTATACCTTCAATGAATTGACTTCAGCAATCTTGGCAGTACACTGAATAGCGTGCAACGGCACTTTAACCATGTCATTGTCTCCATTGTAGATTAGGACACGGAAGGACGAACCCTATGAACCCAATCTGTGAATCAGCCTCTAGTATTCACTCACATTGACAAGCTTGAAGATGTCATCGTAGACAGGGAGAACGTTGTTGTCTCGTTTGAATAGGTAGCTTTTACTAAAGAGATATCGGGTTGCACGACTTCTTCTGAGATAACGTTTACCCCAAAACGGTCCATTTCTTCGTTACCATATTATCGCTGCCCGTATGAAGGGCAGCCTGTAATGTTGGACTATCGGTCAGTGTAAGACAAACTAAACAACCTGCACGTCCGCTCTGTTCATGTACAACTCCAACGCATGTTTTCCATAGCAAGCAATGCCATTTCTTCCAATTGGTCCATGATAATTCTACGATTTTCATATTCTTTGTTATTGACGAAAAAGAGTACCTCTGATTCCCACTGCTCTCCCGTGTAGCAGTGCTCATTAAAATTATAAGCTGCTGGACTACTCCACCCAGCAGTCTGCAAAATATTTGACGATACCATGGAGGTAAAACCCAGACTATCATCTCTACGAACAAATCTCTTGGACATGGCACTTTCCTAGTAGCACGAGGAAGGGCCT
This sequence comes from Pristionchus maxplancki, assembly GCA_900490775.1. Taxonomy (NCBI): domain Eukaryota; kingdom Metazoa; phylum Nematoda; class Chromadorea; order Rhabditida; family Neodiplogasteridae; genus Pristionchus; species Pristionchus maxplancki. The sequence continues at coordinate 454,779 of LS538003.1, forward strand.
TATTATAATTTTCGTATTTATTTTTGATAACTTCCTCAGATTGACAAACTTCCTCAGTAACGTCGTAGAGCATCGACGTAATTCTCTGGATATCTTCCTCCTCCAATTCCTCTCCTCTTTCATGTTTGATCCAGTTGCCCAACACTAATTTTGTGTATCTGCAATAAAAATAAGATATGATCATATCAATTCCTCAACCTGCTGGGCACTATTCCGTGATTCAGGTAATGCATAGCTTCTGATAGAATTGATGTGGTGTAGTTGAAAGTAGGATCACCAATAGCAAAACCCTGAACATTTTATTATATTTTAGATGCACCATTTCTAACTATACATTGAAGTTTGCATTCTCTATTTCTCCCAATGAGATTCCTGTTAGTAAACGGCGAGCGAGATATGGAACGTATATTCCTGACAGGGTGGCTTGGATAGATTTTGCAAATACCACTAACCTGCATATGATTGTCCGCTCAAATAATAATCGCGAGTCGAATATTTGGGATGAACTCTGAATGATGAACGTCGGACAGAGTTCGGGTGCTATTTCACCTAATCATGAAATCTCTGATTGCATTGAAATTTATCTCTGCCGTTTCCACATCGTTATCAGTGAATTTCTCTTCTTTATTTTGAGAGAATCCAACACCCAGAGGACTCTCCAGATAAAGAACATTAGCGTATTGATTCCACGAATATTTGTTGTATGCCATTAAATATTCATACACAGTCACTCGATACGGGCCGTTTTCCTGTGTCGAATTGTTTTGATAGTTTTTTTTAAAAATTGAAACTCACAGTAAAGAATCCGTAGAGAGAGGATCCACCGGGTCCTCCGTTGAACCAGATTACGAGAGGAGCAGTGGAAGGATCAACTCTGATTGCTTCTGCGAGTCTGAAGTTTAGATTTCATCAACGACAATAACAAATGCATTACACATAGAAAATTGAAACTTCTTCCTCATTTGCAGATCCGTTTAGATATCCGGAGAATAGATTGAACTTCGGAAATGAAGAAGTACCAGGAAGAGACATCTGATACGGATTTATGATGAATGTAAAAACCTATTCCAATTTCAGTCAACTAACCACTTGATGCGGATGAGGAAATGTTGGTTTTGCTGAAGTACAGTGAAATATTCCAAATATGAATAGAAAGGAGAGTAGAACCATCGCTGAAAAATGAACAAAATCCCCTTTTCTCGTTAAATCTACAACTTTAAACAAATCTAAAACTAAATCGAATGAAAAAGTTCGCAGAACGAGTATCGAAGCAAGAATAATGATCCAATTGCGCATATACTTAGTTTTATAGACCGGAAGAATGTACACTTGAGGGTCAATAATACGCTCTTATCTTTGATTCGTCATACTAGTAGATCAATGTAATGGCAAACGATCAGAGGCATGTTTACATCAAACTGACTTGCTCTTTTGAATGTAATCAATCGAGCAAATATCGCAACAGTAGAACGATGGGAGTGCGAGTAGTTTTAAAAAGGGGAAGTGAATCTGGGAAAACGCATCTCTCCTTCAAGAAACTACGGATTTCTTGTGAAGAAGATACAAATTTCATCGTTCGCTGGAATGAAATATGGGAGTGGGAAGGCCTTTTTAAAGAAGAACATTCGGTCTTTGTCTCTGTTTGCTATATCCTGTTCGCTCGTTGTCTTGAAGAGAAGGACAGTCTGATTCATAACGGACTTCCACGATTAATCATCTGGAAGCCGGAGAGTGCACCGCTCTCTCAACAAACGGAAGCAAATTTGCGCGTTGCTCACTGACGATACAATCAGTTCTAATATTCTACAATGATTCTATACGCAATTGAATTTATTTATTTTACAATAAGGAAAAATGGTGATCAGTAAACACCGAACTAGAATGAGTCACATTGATGAAATGGTAAGAAAAAATGATGAGTAAATTATTTTAGATTTTGAGATGTTTTCTGAATTGGCTTAGAATAGTTGACTTCTCCGTTGTCTTCAGCGAATATGAAATTGTTGATCATCTGGAAGGCCTGAGCAGGAAGATCCGTCGGGACACTGTGGCCTGCTCCCTGCAGGGATTGAAATAGATAGTTTCGAAATCAAAGAACATGCCGTACTCTAACGGTGAGTACGTCCATGGTTACATTTCCTTTTCGATAGCCCGTTCGAATTCCGGCAAAGTCATTGTAGAATCTCCATTCCCCTTCGTAGTTTTGATACTGCGAGGGTAGATTATTTGATTCGCATAAAACAAAAACACGCCTCAAGCGAGTTATTCTGAGCGATCATCGCTGCACTGTGAATGGTGTGCACGGGTGGAATTTTAGCGTCAGTGTCTCCATTGTAGATAAGGATGCGAAACGATGGCAATCGATCCTGAAAACGGCTTTTTTTATTTATTTTACATTCTTCAAATGTAATGACATATTTGACATACCTGAATAAAACTGAAGATCCCTCTGTATACATACAAGATGTAATGTAGGCGTTTGTATTTTGAATTTTGTTCATAACTAAATTTATCAACATAAATTAATATTGACGTAGACATTCGAAATTCACTTCAATCCTGTCCACTTTTGTGTTCCCATAGTGATGTTTGCTACATGAAGAGCAGTCTGCGAAAACCAGTGACTATATTTTCAAGTACTATTTTGATCAACCAACCTGAACATCGATTCTGTTCGTGTAGGACGTCAGTGAATGGCTCCCAAAACAGGCACTGGACTTATTCTCAGTTGGGTAATGATAATTCTGAGAAAATTTATACTAAATTTGTCGAAAATCGTACCTCCGGTGAAAAGTGAGGATGCCTGTAGCAGTGATAATTTAAATTGTATTCCGCATGAGCATTAATTCCAATATTCTGAAACCGGTTATGATAAATCTAAAAACAGTTATTGGCTTACATCAGTAATAACTTTTTCGTAGATCTTCATTAATTCATCGACAACATCATCGCTAAATTCTTCTCCTTTTTCATGTTTAAGCCAGCTGCCGAGTACAAGTTCTGCGTGGCTGAAACCAAATAGAATAATGAGATTGAATGTAGTTCAATTACTTTAGTGATACTAGACCATTGTTGAACAATTGCAGTAAACTCGCCAGTCTCAAGGTCATCAAATTGAAGACTGGATTTCCGATTGCGAATCCCTGAACTTTGTGCTTTAGAACCTCTATTGAACGAAATGTCAACTGTAAAGCATATGAGACAAAACCTTGCAGTTACGGTTAATTTTTCCAGACACTCCATCGATTTCCCTTTTAGGAATTTCAACTAACAAACGCAGAGCGAGAGCCGGAACATAGACTCCTATAAAAAAATGCATACAATCAAGAACACGATTTCGTAGTCAAACCAGCATAGGATTGTCCACTCAAGAAATATTCACGATCCTCGTACTGTGGATGAACTCTGCAAATTTTATTCGCCTTTCTAGAAATGAGAGGCTAACTAACCTCATCATAAAGTCCAATAACGCATTGTAGTTGATTTCAGTCGCATCTATATCATTCAAAGTCATATTTCTTGCTCCATTCTGCGAGAATCCAACACCCAGAGGACTTTCCAGATACAGAACATTCGCGTATTGATTCCACGAGAATTCATTGTATGCTAATTCATCGCCACTTTCTGTCATCCTATACGGTCCGTGCTCCTGAAGAAAGAGATTTTCTCAAACAGTGATTCGGCTGACCAGAAAGAATCCGTAGAGAGACGAAGCACCGGGACCTCCATTGAACCAGACGATGAGAGGAGCAGTGGATGGATCCACTCTGATTGCTTCTGCGAGTCTGAAGGTTGGTTTAGAAGAATATTGAGATCCCGTAAATGCATTACACATAGAAAATCGGAATTTCCTCTTTGGTTGATGATCCGTTTAGGTATCCGGAGAATAGGTTGAATTTAGGTAGAACAGGTGCTCCTGGCAGAGAAAGCTGAAAGTTTCATGTGAAAAAGGAAAACGTATTCCGCTGTCATCGTAATTCACCTACCACTCTATCGGGATGATGAAGTGGCGACGGGTTTAGGAAGGATTGTTCTGATAATGCGAATGATTCGAGAATTAGAAGCAAGAAGAGGAGATCCATCCTTAAAAGATCATCAACGCGTTGAGTTCAATATGCTGATAAGTGAAATGCCGATCGAACCACTACAATTTTCTTCAGAAGCAGCTCCTAGTTATCTGTTTTGCTTGCTCTTTCTTCTGTTTGTGTTCATCGTCTCGCTCGCTCATTTGTGGAAAAGGACAGAATGACTCAAGTCTGATTCGTAGCATAGGGCAGTCTGATTCACGACACTTTTCCACTCCGGGACTTTCTCATCCAAAAGAAACACAGAGCAGAACACAGTGTTAGGGAGGACGTTGCTTTAGTGATCCGAATACATTAATCTACCCTTCTTTCACGACACTCTCCTACATCTGCGGAAGCTACTGGAAGTGGAGCAGAGACAACAATAAGAACACAACGACAATTAATCTTCCCTAATGCATCCACGATAAACGATATATTCCCATTTAATAATTATTGTCATTACATTGCAATACTCAGATTCACTATCATTTATCATTCAAGTCATCATTTATTATTCTTCCTCAATTGACGCCGATCGCCACAGGAAGTTGCAGCCATTCCGCAGCAGTTGCCATCGCCCAACCACTGAAAAGAAGAATTAGGAGAAGTCAGGGTGAAGAGAGAGGCTGAAGGATACGGTAGGTGGCGTGGATACGGTAACTTACGCAATAGCTCCACAATTCGATGCGGCGGGAGAGAAGCGAGTGTCGGCGGGATCGATCTCTTGAGAAGTCAGGCAGTCTACAATTCATAGTATCAGTACCGTAATCACAGCATACCGTAATCCTAATACCGTACCCGCATCGAGTTGAATGGCAGTGGTAGTGTCCTTGTCGAGGGGGCAATCGGGACGATTGTTCTGAGCCCAGATGGTCGGTTCCACAGCCTGAGCGGCACCAGGCAGATCGAGTACGGTCTGAGAGGGATACGGTAGATGATAGGTCAAGGTACGGTACTGACATCTCTGGCCGAGTACTCCTTGGACACTTTGATCTTCAACGACTGCACACGTTGCTTCAGATTCTCACTTCCCGAATCAGCGATCCACTCCCTGGAATACGGTAGATTACGATAGATGAAGGAAGGATACGGTATCTCACTGGATGCACTTGTGATTGGCAGTCGAATAGGGACGGGCATAGACGTTGACGGAATGAGATTCATACTGTAATCATTCCAGAGTGAGGGAGGGGTGACGAGTGGTCGGTGGAGGAGACACAGTATCCACAGACGGCTACAGTACTCCTACAGTACCTCAAAGAGAGGAATGGCCGTGGTCTTCACTGTAATATTGACGGGCACGAAATTCCTCGGCTTGATCAAGATATTACGAGCATCAACGGAGATGACTGCATTGCTGGTGGGAACGATCTGAAGAGGATACGGTAGGGATGCATGGATCCAGTGGGGGTACTGTAGCCTGGGGTACGGTATACCTTGAGAATGTAGACACTGCTTGTGGGATTGCGGATGAGGACACGGCGAGTGGTGGGAATGTCCTGAGTAAGGGATACGGTAAGAATCCTGAGGGTATCCAAGGGTACGATAAGGATCCTCAGGGTATCCAGGGGTACTGGGAGGGTATTGGTTCCTCACCGAGTGGTTGAAGACGATCTTGTCCGGATTAGTGGAGGCCATTTCGAACGAGTAGGGGAGAGAGGGGTCAGAGGGAGGTTAGAGTAAGAAACGAAGTGGAAAAAGCGAGAACATCCCTTTTATAGGGAGGGACTGGTAATCAAATGAGATTGGATTAATGTGAGAGAGTGAAGGAATAGTGAGAGCAAAAACAACAAAATATTTCGACCCTGGCAGGACTCGAACCTGCAATCTTCGGATCCGAAGTCCGACGCCTTATCCATTAGGCCACAAGGCCCACTGGGTAAGGCAAAGGAGCACGCGACTAAATACTAAGCCGTTTGCGCGCACTCTCGACGGACTGCATTTCATTCACAAATGGGCACAGAATAGAAGTATTTTCGTTAGCAAAAAAAAGAAGCAGCAAAGAATGAAATGTATAAAAGAACGCACGAAATATCTTCCATTGATTTTTTCGCAGTGCCACTTCTTTGATTCAATTTCGGCTACTGTTTTGCGAGCAGTCGATGAAAACGATAATACACCTTGCTGTCTCTATCTTTGAAGAAGAACTATCTACATTTACGAACCTGGTGCAAACTTAGAAACTCGACATCAATGAAAGACAGTACTTGTACTGACTTTCCAACTGGAGGAAGAGATGTCAATTCTGAGTAACTTCTGACAAAAGAGATCCGGTCAAGTCAAAATGAAAGAAAAACCGGAAGTGAGTATCATTTGTAATTGGAAACACTTTTTTCCAAAATAAAAGGTGCGTGATGCTCAGAAGATACCATCTATATTCTTCGGGGCGATGTTCTTCCAGTGGATTCTCCTTCCAGCCTTCTGTTCACTGCTTGCTAGTTCATCTCCGAAATTTCCACATCCAAATCTAGTGGTCAGTACATCACTCTGTCCATCACGTGTCCATTCTAACTACAGACAAACTTGCCTGATGCCCCTATTCATCCGGAATTTCCCATGTATTCTGGATTTCTTAACGCAACTTCGGATGGAAACTCCAGTCTATTCTACATGTAATGAACTCTCAGTAATCAGCTCATTGCTTCCCTTTGCAGTCTCGTGGAAGCCATTCGAGTTGATCCTTCCACTGCCCCTCTCCTAGTCTGGTTCAACGGAGGACCAGGAGGATCTTCCCTTGCCGGATTCTTTTTGGTGAGTAAAACGCATTCAATAGAAACTACTGCAACGCATCAATCAGGAACATGGACCTTTCCGAGTGACTGGAACAGACGGGGTTCTAACGTACAACGAGTTCACGTGGAATCAGTATGCAAATGTCCTCTACTTAGAATCTCCTCTAGGAGTGGGATTCTCTCAAACTAACGAAGAAAATTACACAGAAGACGATGAGACTGCTGCTGATAATAGCTTTTATGCGCTGCAAGACTTTATGACGAGGTATAAAAATTGAGTTCATTATCCCAACTCTCAAGTCAATATTACAGAGTTCATCCTAATTATGCTCAGAGAGATTATTATTTGTCTGGACAATCGTACGTCGGAGCGTACATTCCTTGGCTATCGCGCCGTCTCTTACGAGGACTCTCTAATGGAGAAATGAATAACCTCAATTTCAAGGTACGATCGACCGCGAATTGTTTTCTTGATTGAATCCTTCTACCTCATTTTAGCTGTTCACCTTACCGAGAATTTCCAACAGAATTTTTTAGTTGTCTACTCTCTCTTATCTTGTGCTGAATATAATTTCCAGGGGTTCGCTATTGGTAATCCTACATTCACTGATTCAGCCTTGGTGATTGGAGATTCACTCGCATATCTTGTAAACGGCGTCATCCCACAGAAGTGAGAACTTTCTGTGTTTTCAATCATCTGTGATATTGCCAGCTACACTGACATGTTGTTTGATGCTTGGAAAAAAGTTTTAAAAGGAGAAGGATTGGACCGAACATTCGAAGATATTGAATTAACTCCACTATTGGAAAAAGTGATGAAGGTCAGAAAAAATATTTAAAAAATCAGTCAACGAGATTTATTGTCGAATATACTTTTTCGAAAGTGTACATTTATTCAGTATTTCAACGGTTCTATGATCTACAATATCGTTGATCATTGTCCGCTTCCTACAGTAGATGCAGAGAAGGTTAAGAAGTACCACCGTCAGGAGAACGGTCAATCATTTTCGTGTTACGGAGCAAAGGCTTTGGAAAAATATCTCAATAGAAATGACGTCCAGGTTTCTAATTGTTTGATATGCCGTAGAATTAATTTATCAGACGAGCCTGCACGTAAAGAACCAGTTCAAACATGAAACTATGTGGATTAATGTGAAGTTAGTTAAGTCCGAATTCGCAAAATCTTTAAATTCTCATCACAGCGAAAAGTTGTACGTTCGATATAACCGTACCGCAAATACACTACCAATTTATAATGACATCATTAGTCTGCTAAATGTGAGCGAAGAAAATATTTCTAACAATAAGGTTATAATTAACGTCTGCAGAGGAAATCCTTCCGTATGCTGATCTACCACGGAGATACGGATGCCATGCTGCCTGTTGTCTCAACGGTTCAGAGCACCACCAAAATAGCTGTGGACAATAATATGACTGTGAGACATTTTAGAGCTGTTTACATTCAAATTCAATTTAAAGGACCAAGGGTTTACTCCAGCTTGGCATTTCTTTGGTGATTATGCAGGCTCACGAACAGGATATCGTAGTATTTCAGGGAAAATATCGTTGGACGTGCTAACAGTCAGGGTGCTGTTTTTCGTTCGTTCATGGGATGTATTTCAATGGTTTCAGGGAGCCGGCCACAGTGTTCCCACTGCTCTACCGGATCATGCATTCCAAATGATCAACAACTTCTTATTCACTAAAGAAGACGAAGCGATCGACTACTCCAATCCCATTTTGAAGCATTAGAACCATGCATTTATTGCAAGACGCCACGATAAATAATTCACAATAAACATAATTCGGAAGTGATAATCTATTTTAAAAAATATTATGATACAAACAATGTAAAGCCTAGTGAAACAACAGTTTTTGTAACAGTTGCAGCAAATTTATTAGAGTGAGATTGTTTAGATAGGTAACATTTGAAAAAATAATGCTTTCGAATCGGAATGGAGTGAAGAAAGAAGAGAAAAGGTTATGACGAGAAAAGTTATGATTAGACGATTTATTCAGAAATCTTTTTAAAACTATCTATTGAATTATAAAGGAGCATTCGATCGTTGCTTCTGTTTGCACCATCCCGGTTGCTCGTTGTTTCTTAGAGAAGGACAGTCTGATTCATAACGGACTTCCACGATTTATCATCTAGAAGACGGAGAGAGCAACGCACTCTTAGCAAACGGAGGAAAATATGTGCATTGCTCACTGACGATACATTCTGTAATTCTACACTGATTGACAGGCGATAACTTTATCAATTAACCAAAAACCATTTTTCAGTGCTTTCGAATCGGCTTTGAATAGTCGATTGCGTGATTATCTTCAGTGAATATGAAATTGTGGATCATTTGGAAGGCCTGAGCTGGAAGATCCGTCGGGACACTGTGACCAGCTCCCTGAACAGAAAAAAACTACTTGTAGAGAACAAAAGAGGTATTGATTGTACCCTGACAGTGAGAACATCCATTGTTGTCTGTCCATTCCTGTAGTGCCTCTGTACTCCGGCGAAATCGCCATAGCAGTCCCAAGATTCGTTTTCCAGCTCCTTGAAAACGAGAATGTTTAGCCATGGCTGATCTTAGTTCCTTGTGTGTACCTCCATTGAGTTTGCCTCGGAAATCTTTTGAGTGTTGTAGATAGTGTGAACGGGAGAGATCATTATGTCTGTGTCCCCATTGTAGATTAGAACGCGGAATGAGGATCTCTGAGACTTGTAAGTTAAAGTTGATGAATGATGATTGCTCACGTTGACCAGACGGAAGATGTCATCATAGACGGGCAAGACATCATTATCACGGTCAAAGGAGCGTGAGATTAATTTACTGAATCAAAAGATGAAAAGTAGCTTGATATTTCTGGACCATACTTCATATTTTTCCACGTAGTGCCCTCACTGATGTTTGCGTGAATTGCTTTCTAAACAAAAAAGTAGAATGTGTGTTCAAAAACTAGATACAAAACTGACTTGCACATCGGCTCTATTCAAGTATGATGCAATTGAATCACTGGCGAAACAAGATATTGACTTCTTATCAGTAGGAACATGATATTCCTGAAGTTTGCACATTTTATCTTTTGTGAACATCGTAAACGAACCTCGGAAAGAGTTTCGGTGAAACAGTGTTCTATAAAATTATAATGCTGAGGGCTGTTTATTTTTACGTACTGAAATGAGAGACCATTGTTCGTATTTGATTACTATCAGAACGAACATTCTCGAATATATGGAAGAAGTTATAGATAATGTCCTGTTCATCTTCATTGAAACGCGCTCCCTCTTGAAGCTTCGCCCACAAGCCAGAAATACTATCCGATTCACTTAAAATACGTTTAATTTAGTTTTAAAACTGAATAATATGTTATTCACTTGAGTGGCAGCAGCCCATAACTGTAGTATTGCATTATACTAGCTACGTCGAGGCTGTTCATTTCAAAGATAGGATTGCCAATAGCGAACCCCTTCAAAAGTTTCGTAAATTTTTTTTCTGTCTTGAAATGCCTTGAAATTTTTATTCTCCAGTTCTCCAGATTCGATTCCTTTCAACAATCGGAGAGCAAAATGAGGCACGAATGCACCTGTGTTATGCAGTCCCAGGTTTGAGATTAAATAGGTAAATAAGTGTAGAACCTGCATAGGATTGTCCACTCAGATAATAATCCCGATCGGCGTAATTGGGATGGACACTGCACATTTTTCCGAGTTGTTAATAATCTATTATTTATATTGTAGTATTTACCTCGTCATTAAATCTTTAAGGACATTGAAGTTTATGTTAGCAGCATCCAAATCGTTCAAAGTCAAATCTCCTTCACCGTTCTGAGAAAAGCCAACGCCCAGGGGACTTTCCAGATAGAGAACATTAGCATATTGATTCCATGAGAATTCGTGATAAATCAGTGCGTCTCCTGATTCAGTCACTCGATAAGGACCGTGCTCCTAAGTTTAATTATAATGCTTAGCCAGTAAATTGGTATTCGAGATTAACAGAGTCTCACCTTGAAAAATCCGTACAGTGAAGATCCTCCGGGTCCGCCATTGAACCAGATAATTAGAGGAGCGATAGAGGGCTCAACTCTGATTGCTTCAGCCAGACTGAACATAATTTCGGACCTTATATTAACCATTTTTGTTGTCATACACATAGAATAGAGGTGCTCCAGTGCTGTTAGAAGATCCATTCAGGTAACCAGAGAATAGATTGAATTCGGGATAAATTGGGGCGCCGGGGAGAGAGATCTGAGTGGTTATTTGTTCTCATAGAATATAAATGCGCAAAATGTTGTTGACTTACGATTTTATGGGGATGAGTTTTGATGGGAACTGTAGAAGCACCGTACAGTAGAGAGAAGACGAGAGGGAAACACGGAGAATTCATTTCGAAATGCACCTTCAAATTGGAATTGCCTTTAAATAAGCACGGCAAGATCCGTTATGAATCAGTGTCAAGAGAAGTACAAATTGATTCATAACGGACCTCCATTTATCATCTGGAATGCGGAGAGTGTACCGCACTCTCAGCAAACGGAATCAAATCTATCAGTTCTTTGTACAATGATTTCATACGCCCTCGAGTACTCGAAACAGGGGTCGTAAAATCGACTCATTCGTGAGTCATTTTCGCCACCAACGCACTATTAGCAAGCGGAGGAAAATATGCGCATTGCTCACTGGCGATACAATCTGTAATTTTACACTGATTGACAGGCGATTACTTTATCAATTAACGACATTTCAGTGTTTTCGAATCGGCTTTGAATAGTCGATTGCTTGATTGTCTTCAGCGAATATGAAATTATGGATCATTTGGAAGGCCTGGGCTGGAAGATCCGTCGGGACACTGTGACCAGCTCCCTGATAAAATACATTTGTGGATCGGGCGTGGAGAACAAAAACAGTACTCTGACTGTAAGTACGTCCATAGTAACATTTCCTTTCTTGTAACTCCTACGAATTCCTGCGAAATCACCGTAGAAATCCCATGCAGTGTCTCGCAGATCCTGGAGTGAAAGCATGAACAGCCCTCGAATGATTGGCTCTCTACTAAGGCTCTTCTCAATGGACATGAATCCTAACCTCCATCGAATTAGTCATCGCAATCTTTTCCGTGTTGTAAAGCGTATGTGCGGACGAGACCATAACATCCGTATCTCCATTGTAGACAAGGACACGGAATGAAGAGTTCTGTGATGTATTACGAATCGCGCGTACTCTGCATTTCTTACATCAGTGAGACGGAAGATATCATCGTAGACATGAGAAACGTTTCCATCACGTTTATAGTACCTATCCGCAATATCGAGGCTTAAATAAGAGAAGTTATATTGTATTATCTTGGCTGTACCTACTTGATAGCCGTCCAATTCATCTTTCCCGCACTTGAGTTGCCAACGTGAAATGCCGTCTTGAAGTCATAATCATCCTTTGACAACAGTAATGCAAACCTGGACATCGTCTCTGTTCATGTATGATAGAAGCGCGGCTCCTCCATAGCACGATATCGACAGTTTTTCGGATGAAACATGATAGTCCTGGGACTGACGATTTCACCGATGTCGTGAAGCAACGGTACCTCGTACGAAACTTTCTTATTGCAGTGCTCCGCGAAATTGTAATTCAGAGGGCTGTTCCACGTGATTGACTGAAGGGAGGAATCTCAAATATAAGTTTGCAAAGAACACAAACTTTATAGATTATGATGCCAAGAAGTTCATTCATTTCATCAACTTCAGATGCTCGCAATTTCTCCCCCTTTTCAAACTTTAGCCACATGTTCAATACTATCTCCATGACGCTGAATTAAATTATACTAATTAGTCTAATAAACAGATAAAAGAAATAACCTAGAAGGAACTAGTCCATAACTGTGAATATGCATGAGATTAGCCAAAATCCTCGAAATTCTTTCGATTACTGGGTTTCCGATTGCGAAACCCTGATAATATTTAATTGATGTTGTCATTATTATTTAAAAAAGGACTTTACTTTGAAGTTGATATTTCTCATTTCATTCGACTTAATTCCTTTCAATAATCGACGAGCAAAATACGGAACGTAAGCTCCTAAAATTTTGTGAATTGATGCGAAGAGGTCTGCATTACAAAACCTGCATACGACTGTCCGGTCAGAAAATACTCCCGATTAGCATAATTAGGATGAATTCTATAAAAAAAGTGAGCAATTGAAAACTCAAGAGATTTAATTGTGTATCTATCTATATACTTCGTCATGAAATCTCTCAGCGAGTTGAAGTTTAATTCGGCTGCATCCAAATCGTTAAGAGTCAAATCTCCTTCACTATTCTGAGAGAATCCAACGCCCAGGGGACTTTCCAGATAGAGAACATTAGCATATTGATTCCATGAGAATTCGTGATAAGTCAGTGCGTCTCCTGATTCAGTCACTCGATATGGACCGTGCCCCTAAAGAGAAAAATCGACGATTCATTCAAAGCCGAACCTACTTTGAAGAATGCTCCGAGGGATGACCCTCCGGGTCCTCCATTGAACCAGATTATGAGAGGGGCAGTGGACGGATCGACTCTGATTGCTTCCGCGAGCCTGAATTGTTAGATAACGTCGTAGATATTCAGATCTTCAAATACACGTAGAAGATGGGTGCTTCTGTTGCATTCGATGAGCCATTGAGATGGCCAGCGAATAGATTGAACACAGGAGAAAGAGGGGCTCCGGGAAGTGAGATCTAAAAACGATAAACCTATTCTGGAGATTGTCGAGACATTTAACTAATACGTTGTGCAGTGTCGGGAGCTAGGGATAAAAAATAGTAGTTATTTTTCAAATTCCATAAAAAATTCAAACGGATATATTGATAAACAAACAAATCAATTGGAACTGTAGTTTCCTATCCTGCACTTTAGCAAAGTCTCCAAGCAGTTCCCCTGGACATACATTTCCCTGAATTAATAAAAACATACGACTTTATGAGGATGGTGGTCGGAGGAAACGGAAAATGCGCGACCGCTGAAGAACGAGAAGGTGAGGAGAAAGAGGAACATCTTCGAATGTATTTTTTTCGAGATATTGATACCTTGAAATAGGCACCGAAACTTGTTAAGAAAAATGACTCACTGAAATTTTTTTCCATTCTATTAAAACAATGCCGTCTGGCATTTCTAGTGGATGTGGAGAAAAAATTGGGAGATGCAGACAATGAAAGAGAAGCTCCCATAGATTCGCAGACTGGTTGCTTATGTTTTAAAAATCCTACGCCCAGGGGGAACATTCGTATATTGATTCCATGAGAATTCATGGTAGGTCAATGCATCTCCTGACTCAGCCACTCGGTTAGGGCCGTGCTCCTGAAGATAAACATTCGACGATTCATTCAATACTGAACCTTCTTTGAAGAACGTTCCAAGGGATGACGCTCCGGGTCCTCCATTGAACCAGATTAAAAGTGGGGGCAGTGAAGGGAGCAACTCTGATTGCTTCTGCGAGACTATTGTTCCTTCTAGGTTTTTGTCGACGTCAGCATACACATAAAATATAGGTGCTTCTGATTCATTCGAAGAGCCGTTCAGATAACCAGAGAATATATTGAATTCGGGAGAAAGAGGAGCTCCGGGAAGCGAGATCTAAAGATGAAAATGCTTCTGGAGATCGATGACATAACAACGTCAGACTTTGTCGGGATGAGCGATGGGTTCTGCAGAAGTACTGAATGGTAACCAGTAAACGAGTAGGAAGCAGAGAAGATTCATGCGGGAATTACTCCGTTCTCTCCTCAGACGCCCTCTTTTTTTGCCCCATCAATCTTATTTCAAAAAAGATAGAAAGCTCTCGGACGAAATGGAATGAGATCCATACGCATTCTCCGATGAGGCGGTCATGATGAACTTGAAAGAATTGAAAGAAAACGAAGAAGAAGGATATCATTTACTAAATGTAAGACGACGAAGATTCAGATAAGTTCTTGCTCGATATCGGAATGCAACTTGAATATGAAGATATATCGATTTCACGAAATCTTTCTGTAGTTTTCAGGAAAGGAAATATCGAAGGAAATATTGAGGAAAGCATCTGTGAATCACAAATTATTCACCGATTTCTTTGTATTGGCGTTTTGAGAGTTGTTATTTGACACATCATCTCTCCTCGAGTAGCGGTAGAAAAGGATCATTGTTGAGCGGAATCAAACATTTTCAAAGATGATTCCATGGATGTTCCTACCAATCATCTGTTCAATATTAGCTAATGCAGCTCCACTTTCCATTCACCCTAATCGTGTAGTAACACGAGGGCTCAAAATCCGCGCACACATACATTAGAAATAGGGGGAGAGCGGTCAGCGAGAGAGTGCTAGCGCCTCTCTCCCTCCGCCTCCCTCCGCCCCCTGTCTCTAACCCGGCGTGACTAGCACGCGCTCTCTCCCCATACCGCATGCCCGTCCTACTGTATCATGTTTTCCCGCAAAAAGACGTTTGAATTTAATATCGCTGGCCGACTTTTTGTCCACCCTCTGAGCCCTCGTGAGTAAGTTCTTCTTGTCTTTTCTCATCATTGTTTTCTCTGACAGCTAAACTTACCTGGCGCCCCTTTACACCCCGAGTTCCCACTGTATTCTGGATTTCTTAATGCATCATCGGATGGATCCTCTAGTCTATTTTATGTGTATGAGAAGAATTTATCCCTCTAACTTCTGCTCCGATCGTTTTAGTCTCGTGGAAGCAATCCGAGTAGATCCTTCCACTGCTCCTCTCGTAGTCTGGTTTAATGGAGGACCCGGAGGATCATCTCTCGCAGGCTTCTTCACGGTAGGTTACAATGGGAGACTCGAGGGCAATACCAATTTCAGGAGCACGGTCCCTATCGAGTAACGGAAGGAGGGGATGTATTAGCTTATAATGAGTTCTCATGGAATCAATACGCCAATGTTCTCTATCTGGAAGGTCCGGTTGGAGTTGGATTCTCGATAAATAAACAAGAGGAAATAACGCTCGATGATGAGTCAGCAGCCGAGAACAATTTTTTCGCGCTACATGATTTCATGACGAGGTATGAAGCAGTAAACAGTAAAAAAAGAGCAAAAGTATACAGAGTTCATCACAATTATGCCCAACGGGACTTCTATCTGACAGGGCAGTCTTATGCAGGTAATGACAGGAAATGTGGCATAGGCAATTACTCAATCTAAAAGGTGCTTACATTCCTTGGTTGTCTCGGCGACTCTTGCGAGGAATTGCAAGTGGAGAATTGCAGAATAAGAATTTTAAGGTGTGTTGTATTGAAATAACGTGAACTAATTAAGGACCGTACAATTTATTTGAAATCTTTGCAGGGCTTTGCAATTGGTAATCCGGTTTTCGAAGAAGCAGCTAGGAACGTCGCCACTGCAATCGCGTATCTTACCTATGGCCTTATTCCACAAAAGTAGTTCAAATTGGCTCGCAGATGCATAAAATCATATTCTCAGGTACAGTGAACTTTTGTTTGAATCTTGGCAGAAGATCTTGAGAGGAGAAGAGTTGGACATGGGCATTTTGAAAGAAATAGCTTGGATGGTGCGCAAAACCATGCAGGTCATTTGTCCACAAGTGCTCGTTATGTCACATCTATTTCAGATTTTCAACGGCTCTGTCCTTTACAATATTGCCGAGCATTGTCCGGCTGAGGTTAATACTGAAGTACTGATTCATATACTTCAAGCATACAATACAATATTTATCAGTCGCTTTCTGGGCGCTGATCAAGATGGACTTCAAGCATAATCTAATTAATTTAATTAAGCTGTTTCATCGCCTTGAGAAAGGAAGTTCATATTTATGTAATGCAGCCTCTAATGTCCAGTTATACCTCAACAGATTAGACGTGCAGGTAAACATACGTTTTGTTCATCAGTGTTTCAACAGTTGTCAGACATCTCTGCATATATCCGATCAATCGACTGGAGCAAGAAGATGGGAAATAAGCAAGTGAGTAATGCATGTTACAATAGTAAATAAACGTCAAAAACGGTTCTCCAAATATTATTGTAGCGATGATATGAACGAACGGTACAATCGCACTTATAACATGCTTCCAATCTACAACGAC
This sequence comes from Pristionchus maxplancki, assembly GCA_900490775.1. NCBI lineage: Eukaryota > Metazoa > Nematoda > Chromadorea > Rhabditida > Neodiplogasteridae > Pristionchus > Pristionchus maxplancki. The sequence continues at coordinate 471,637 of LS538003.1, forward strand.
ATTATCCAAGAGGCGAATGTAAGTGATTAAAAACCACATTGCAAATTTTATAAAATGTTGAGGATTCATTCTTTCGAATGCTCATCTACCACGGAGACGTTGATGCAATCTTGCCCGTTACTCTCACTGTTCAAAGCACGAATAAAATTGCGGCAGACAACTCTCTTATTGTTATAAGTCCACTTTCTACATCATTCTAACAATATATTTACAGGACCAAGAATACAAGTCAGTCTGGCATTTCTTCAATGATTTCGCTGGAGTTCGGTCGGGATTCCGAAGCAGTTCGGGAAACGTATCTTTGGATATACTGACTGTCCGAGTACTGTATTTTGTTCAACCATGAGCTACATTTTAATCGTTCCAGGGAGCAGGCCACAGTGTTCCCACTTCTCTGCCGGACCAGGCATTCCAGATGATCTACAACTTCATTCTCACTAAGGAAGACGAAGTCATCGACTACTCCAAGCCAATTATGAAGCACTGATCATGCATTGAGCAGACAAGGATAAATAAATATCACAAACTCTCTTATTAGTGAAGGAAAATGATTTCTAAATAAAAATATGCTGTTCACAATCTCTTTCTTAGTATCTCTAGAATTTTTTTCGCGATTGCTTCATAACCGGGCCGTAGTCTCGTCAGTCCCTCCTGGTTCAAGTGACCGTCTCGATCGCCGTAGTAATGATGGAGATTAGCAGCGTTGTAGCTAGTAGAGTAGAAACATAATACATTTTTTTAAACAAGTAATAATTCTCACAGTGGACACGAAACTGCATCGCACATCTGTTCAGAGACATTATTGAATAGGACGGAAGGGCCGGTCATCGATCGCATAACATCCCACTCTTTGGTGTGCAAGGCATTATGTGCCTGCCAATTCTCATGAAAAAATCCTATTAGTCATCAAACAGACCTCTTTGGATATCTGCATATCACTAAAGTTCATCTTGCCCCGCTGCAATCTTCTTATCATCGTCATTCTCGGGTCGAGAGAGAATCCGAAGTAGTCACTCTGACCATCGATCATTACGACCTTGGAGTGAGCTCTATAACAATTTTGTTATTGGAAAAGGAAACATTATTCGCTTGCTTGAGCAGCTTCAAAGTAGTCCCCACTTGCTTGAGAAGTTCAGCCTCCGAGTAGATGAAGAACCCCGGCTCTCTGGGGTAATCATCAGAAGATGGTGTACGAAAAATTCCTCACTTTGCAATCACCCATGTAATATCCGGTTTCATTTTTTCAATAACTGTGCTAAATGCTTCGCGGAACCTCGTACAGTTCGATTGCCAGGTGAGAATCGGACATCCTAAGAACATTTCTCTCTGAGGGTCTTCAGTTTTGACTCACCTAATTCCGTGAAAACTCTAAGTTGGCGGAATGATCCAGTTACTACTTTTGCGATCACAGGCGAAGCTCTGAATCCGAACGAATTCCCCAGGAGAAGGATGGAAAGATTGCCAGAACCGCGCTGAATACTCTTCTTGATAAGCTCAAATACGGTTTTAAAAAATAGGCACTGACAACGAGGTAGCTGTACTCTCTGTGATTTGGTTCACTGTAGTTTGTCCACCTTCAATTTATATTTCACTGAGGCAAATCTTCTCTACAACCCACTCCATCGCTTCCTGATCTTCCTCGTGCGGTGGAAGGCGATAAAACTCGTGGTCCATAGCCCATGCCATCGCTGATGATCGAATATCGTCTGCATTTGAGATAAACCACGGGAGATGTGATGGTTTAGCTAACCTGGAGTATCATTCCGCACAAACGCCATTGATTTAGACTTCACGACAAGGATGACTGCTATCGCTGCGTATATAATTGCAGTGTAAATGAAATTGTTCTTGAAAGTGGCTCGTAGACGATTCACATCGTGGGAAAGTTTGAGAAGAACAAAGAAGAAAATGAGCATAATGAGAACGAGAAGCGCCGCTTTTCCTAGAATGAAAAGGACTGAGAACTTGAAAAAGTGTGATGTTTACCAATTCCATCGAACATCGTCGAATACTGGAAGACGACAATCACTGGCCAATGAATCAGGTAGAGCTCGTACGAGTAATCCCCTACTAGGGTGAGCAACCTGATACAAGTAATTAATTAGAAGGAATTAATTAGAAGATCTTTAGATTCTCTCTCACTCACCCACTCGTCAGCACCCGTGACTGGCACACTTCCCCAATTAGAATTAGCACCGCCGCGCAAGCGGAGATCTGCAACTTGCATGATTTCAGAGGAAACTGTAAACTGACCACAATTTTATCAGCGCCAGTCGACAGTCCCCCAAGAACTACTACACTTATGGTTGTAGTACAACAGAAGGAAAGAATGGAGGCTCCTCGTTGTCTATTTTCTTGAATAATAATACTGTCGCGATTATCAGAATGGGAAGATTCACACCGAAGAGTTGTCCGAATCCCTCCGTTGAGTATGCCGTCAGGAATCCGAAGAGAAACTGCCAGATACGACAGTGAAGCGAGTAGAATCGGCTGGTGGCATCGGCAATGCCATACAACACCAGGGACACTGAATACTATGTTATCTCAAGCAGCCCGTTCACAATTACTGGCTGCCAGAATTAACGTCCTCGCAACTTTCGCTTTCGTTCCTTGTGTTAACGTAATGATATAGTGAAGAAGAGGAGCGACGAGGTAGAATTGAATCTGATTGACGATGAGTTCCATTTGATGGGATTTATCTACTGCACCTCTACACCGAGAGACCACGTGTGAAGAAATTGAGAAAATTCTGACGACTGCAATATTTCTCAATGTTTGCTTGAATGAAATGGACAAAACCTGTGCCCAATAGTCTTTCGATTCAAGTATCTGATGAATATTTCTAGCGAAAATCATGCACCATCTAGTGGAGATTGCAACGTCAGCAAAATCTGTTGGTGCGAAGAGGAATGCGGCACAACTCTGATCAGTCACAGTTTGTTATTTTACAAGTTTTAAGAAGCTCTGACCACTACAACGAGCAGCATCGCGGCGTAGACTGGGACGATACGAATGAAACGACGTTTGTAGAAGTCAGTGAGAGAAGGATGACGCGAGAGAATACTCGCGATGAGATATCCAGAGATTATGAAGAAACTGAACGTTCTCTTTCGCGATTTTCTGTTGAAATAACTAACACATCGACACCCAAATATCCAAGTGGGAATAGAAGAGGACGAGTGTGCACGAGTATAACAGCAATAATTGAGATGCCTCGAAGTCCCTAGGATGAAGTTATTTCATCAAAACATTACAGTCGAACGTACTTGGATGTCCAGCCGCTTCTGATGCTTTGTGCTGCTCTGAAGACCATTTATGCCTGCAGGATGCGGAAGCATGAAAACAGAAGGATTCACTGGGTGTGGGGGAATATCCAGACGGAGTGGAAAAGACACGTGCATTGCTATCTCTGCCCACGAATCTCCGCAGGGGGTAAGTGCGATTCCCTCGTATATTGGTGAAGGAACAAGAGCGGACTCCAAGAATGAAAAAAATGAGTGATTATTTTCCCAATCCACAACCGCTGTTTAATTTGAATACTCCCCACATTGAGTAAAGAAGGGGAAATAATTATCACAAAATCATTTAGCACAGACAGATGAAATTTAATAATTTATCAAGTCAACAAATACATTCAATGACAACAACAATCAAAATCAACAAATCGTTTCCTATCACACACTCGATTCTTTCTTCTCCTCTACCGTACTCGTTTCACTCGGCTGCTCCGCCCACTTTGGTAGGGGCGTACTGTAGTTCCATTTCGCCGTTTCGTAGTTCAAGCAATGGAGGAATATCCGGAAGTGGTCCATCGGAACCTGAAAATTCTTCTTCTTCTTCTTTTCATTCTTTCTCACTTTATCGCAGTATGAGCTCATAACGTTAGTTTCCATCAGACAAAAAACATGTCATTCACAGAATTAGTCTGGCCCTTTCACTGACCTCCTTCTTGGTGACATTGCAACTGAGACAGACTGGATCGTAGTCGGGTCGCTCTCCTCGAGAAATCTCCGGCACGTCCGCTGCCAACTCAAGCTGAAATCGACGGAAATCACGGAATCCGAATTTTTCGTTTTATGGTCAAAACACAAAAAAATATTAAATAGGCACAATGCGCAAAATCAAAACAGTGCGGAGCAAGAAAAATTTTACGCACGTCTTTCATATTTTCCCAAAATACGTTCAAATTATTTTTAAAAGTGAAAGCAACCGGATAATAATCTATAGATCCAAATACCCTGAAAGTTGTCACACTCACTGGATTCTCAAAACTAGTCTTATCGAAATTTTGTGCGACTAAGAACTTTGACTCTACGGTGAGATAGAAAAGCACTAACGATCAGATGGCGGAACGGCAATAATTCTTTTCAAGCACAATACTTGAATAGAGACTTACCTCATCCTGCGTCGCCAGTCGTTCCATCTTCCCTGCGTAGTCCTCGTTCACAGTCTCGTGCCAGAGGGAAGCCTTATGCGCTGCCTGCACACGGGCTCCCAGCTGGAAACGAACAGATTACGGTAAATAGATATCGATCGATCGATCATCCCTCGTCCCTCTACCGTACCTCTTCATAGGACATTCCGAACTCTGCTCCCTTCCCGCCGTTCGGCCAGACATCGGGGCAGTTGTACAGCTTATCGTTCGCGATCGGGTAGCCTGAAATGTCAACATCAATAAATATGGATGATACCGTCACCTTGCGACTCTGAATCCACGCCAACTAACCGAGATACTGCAGGTGGACGCGGATCTGGTGCGTTCGGCCCGTCTCGATCTCTGCCCGCACTACGCTCTGATTTCCGTCCGTCCACATCCTCCTGCAAAGTGCTAGCCATATTGTGGTGTGATGACTTGGCCCGCTTGTGGTGTCTACATAATTTTATTCGAAATTTACTCACTTGAAGCGCGTCAGAGCGTGTTTTCCATCTGGCCGGATGCACTGAATGCCCATGCTCACCACCAGTGTCCCGATCGGCTCCGTCACTTCGACTTCCTCTCTGGGAAAGATCTATTAATCTACGAATTACGGTAATAATTGAAATCAATCGATCGATAATTCACCGTACTCTGGAAAGACGCCCTCCACTTTGCACACGTACTCCTTCTTCCATTCGCCATCCTTGAGTGTGCCCTTGAACTGAAAGGAGAGAATTGATCTTTGATCTCTACAAAAAAACAGAAATATGAATCCACACCTCCCGATCCGTATCGTAGTCGCGCGCGAACATGAGAATCCCTGAGGTCGTGCGGTCGAGCCGGTGCAGTACTGCAAGAGATCAAAGTTCAAAGATCACTCTCTTACCCCTCAATCCAGTGATGCCGTAGCGCACTCTCAGTTGGCCTAGCACCGTGTGAAGTGCGTACTGCCCGCACGCGTGCACCTTCAATGGAAAATTTTCAATTTTCATTTAATTTCGGAATTTGCGGGAATCTTCAAAATTTAAATATCTCCCTGACCGGCATAGAGGCTGGTTTGTCGATGACGAGCAGTGAAGGAGTGTCCGCCACGATTCGAATCTCCTCGTCCAGAATCTGTAATCGATCGAACCTCTATTTGATCTACTCCACTCCCTGTACTATAGATTTCCTTGACCCCTTTCATCCACTTTTCTCAACGCCTTTTGAAATGTTTCCTAATCCTCCTAATCAACTTTGACAAGAACAAAAGACGAAAATGTGGGCTGGGGGAAGCCTCTGGAAGTAATTCTTCACCCATTTATCCATAGGGAGATGCGCGCGCTAATGAGTCGATGTAATCCATCGGGTAAGGAATTTCAGTCGAGAAGCCTCTTTTTCATGCTGCTCTTGAGTTTCGTACGTCGACAGACCGACTGAGTCAGCTTCTACTCTCAATTCATCTGAGGGAGGACGAAACCCCTTTGTCATCATCGAAAGTGGCAAGGTGAGTCGCGCGAGAAAATTGCCCTTTTTCACACCTGACCAACCTCGCCATCATTCCGGAATCGAACAAAGAACTAACGAGAAAGCAGCCAACTATCGATTAGACTACCGTAGTCTGTCCGCTACTCAATCGATGCCGTAATCAACTCACCGGGTGTTCATGCCGATGTCCCCAATGCTCGATGGTATCGTTGTTCTGGATGACGTAATCGACGTTCTTCATCTGTCGTCCATTCACCCAGATTCTGCCCAGTCGAGTAGCAACGCGCTGCAAAATTACTTGGTTATTTCAGTTAAGATAGAATTGCGTCGAATTGCTTCCAACAAAACAATCCCATTGGCCTCTCACTTTTTCAACGCTAACGATCTCCCAACGTCTGGACTTGAAAATGTCGCCCATTCCGCATGTCACATCTTTCCATCAATCAAGCTTTTTCTCAAAGATGAGCTCATCGTTAGCCCAACTTTCTACGCATATCGCTTCCTATTCGGAAATCTGGATTCATTCAGCGCGTTTCTCTTCGCCTGCACTTCAAAACTCATCACTCCCCGTAGTACGCACTACTTTCAAGAGAGAAGTCGTGAAATTTTCGAAAATCTGCCGTTATAAGCTCAAAACATGATTTGTAAATCCTTCTCTTCCGTTATTCACGAGTATTCCCCCACTCCAGTGCTACCTGATTCACCAATCCAATTAACGAGCTACATCACGCGATACTTCCATTCACAACAGTACTCATAAACGGAGATCGTTACCAACTACAGTCTGCTATACCATTCCGGCAGTTAGTGTCACAGTACAGTAAGGATGGGTATAAAACATCATGCAGTACTGGCTTCATGTCATATCATCAGAACACTCCTGTCCTCTTCTATTCATCTCTCTCACTTCTTCCTATTATGACGCTTGAGCTATCTTTCCAATCTCATTTGCCCTCCTCTTCTTCCCTTTCTCTCCATTTCTAGTGCTCTCTAGGAGAGGCATCTGCTAAAACTCGCAGAAGACTGCGAATATTCCCGCTTCTGAACTACATCACCACTAATATTTTCGATGCTTTTATAGTTGTCTTTCGTCATTCGCAGATTCATTAGAGATGTTTGCCACAAATGTCTCAAGTATTCTTGAAACATTCACGAGAACTTCTTTTCCACTCGTTCATCCATTCGTCCTTTCATCCCCAATAGACCCTCATCATCTTAGTAATTCTCAAACACGCAATCCTCCCTTCCTCCAAATGAGTGTACTTACTCACTACTTCCACGCGAGATTTACTGATCCCTCCGACTATTTTCGGGCCTTTTTCTAATCAGCCCTCATTCACAACGTCTCTTTCCGAAATGATGTAGAATCCTCCTTCCCTTTGAAAGGTATCTTTCAATCATCCCCATCTCGTAGACATGCTATCATCTTACGGAACCTCTCCTCAAATGAGCACCTTCCGTGTATCTCATCGGTCGTTCACTTGAATGCGCAAAGGGATTGTCTCCCCTTCCTTATTCCTCTCATCCTCCCATCAGCCATCTCGGCAAGAGAAGGATTCGAAACCCCGCCTAGACGCCGTAAAAAGAGGAGCGAGAGACGATCCTCAAGCGACTCACTTGAGCATCACCCACGCTCTCTATTTTCCCCTGATGCCGATCTACAATCGCATCATAGGACATTTCTCCACTGTAGGTGCAGACTGTAGTCGATTCAATGCAGTTTGTCATTGTATCCGCCCCCTCCAAATCGTTTCTTCGTCTATCCATTATTCTCCGTTTCGGTCTGCCTCCTGCTGCGTCCATCACACGAATTCGTCATCTTCCACTGATGGATGTTCTCATTCTATTTCCATCTTCACCACTCCTCCTCCATCCATTCCATCCACTATCCATCCCCTCTCCCCATTCCATTCCCATTCCATAATCCCGTCGGATTCCATCTCCTTCCAGATATGGAATCTTCTCCTCTGCTCACGTCAGTCCGTGGTCTTTCTCTCATCATCTCGTAAGGCCTAATTAGGTCATCTCTTTCCTTTTTCGAGAGCGACTCCAGTTTAACTTGGCTTGCGAGGTTCCTTCTCTCTAGTTATACAGTACCCTACATCGATCAATTATCTTTGGAATTTATTTTAAGTCACCAGAATTCAGTTTTCACACCAAGCACATTGTCATTTCCTTAATTTCACTCTTCAACCTACACACACTAATAGTACGTGCCTCAGCAAGAAATTCAAGAAGCGCCGCTGCAAGAGACGACGTGAAAAACCACTCCTCTCCTAGTCGTTTCCTTGTCAGAGAAATGCGCGAAAACTGGGAAGTAGTTCTCCTTCCCCATCGTACTACCACTAAGACGAGAGAGGTAATTAGTGTCCTCGCCCCCAGTTCGCGAAAAAATTCTCACTTTCCATGAGTCACATCTTAATTTACGCATGTGTGACCTAACAGAAAAATATCACAACAGAAAAAAAGTTGTGATCTCCGCTTCCCATGCAATGATATCTCAGATCCGTTCACAATAAGGTCATCATCATATCTATTCCCGTCTCTGCTATATCTAGATACATCCCTCTGTCGTCCTCGTCTCTCTTTTTTCCCTCTAATCACACCATATCATCGCCCATCGTAATCAGCACCTTTCCATTCCAATCCGATCATTACCGAATCAGCTTCCTTACGTCCTCAGCCCCCGAAACCAAACCTCCACTCGCCACTTCCTGTGAAATTCCCCGATAATAGGGAAACCCTCCTCCCTGGCTAAAGCTCCCGGAACTTTGCCCAATTCATCACCATTTTCCCATATTTCAAATAGACTTCCGCACTTCGCTAGTGCCTTCTTTCTTCTTTCTTCTTCATTTCGCTAAAACAGCGAAACGAGAGGGAGAGAAGGGGGACTTTGACAAGGGGTATAGAGGTGGTAGTCCACTCTTCCATCTAAATTTGCGAGTCGTCTTTTCAGAGCCGAGAGCCATTTTCTAATAATTGGCCTAACAATAGGAACGTTTTGGTTCGTATTTTGCGATCAGATTCAAGCTCAAGCGCGCAGACTCCGCCCATATTTGGTATCCCCATCGAAGAAGCCTCATCTCTTCCCGATAGCACGTTGCCTCCCAATGAGCATGCTCATTATTTCTAATTCACGGAAAATGTGTTAATTCGAGCGCGCTGCTTACGAAAGGAGGTTGGAGGCCAGTCTTCACGGGGATCCTTTCACTTCCGTCGTTTAGTTTCTCATGGACATCAAGTTTATGCGTTTTCCAATGAGTTTCAATCAAAGCTCTGCATCTATGCCGCAGAAAGCGCTCATTTATTAGGATTCGTGCGGGCCAATAAAAATTCATTTCGGAACCTCCTCCCTCTCATCTTCAATAGTGCGAAAAACTCTCTGCGGCTTCCCCAGTTCTCTCTATTCTTCACGGAGAATTCGTTTCTCAAAACAAACCAGTTGAGTGTTTTGAATCAAAATTCTGAACCATGTATCCCCGCAGTAATCTGAGACTGAGATCTAGCCAGTTCCTTCTCTCCTTCTGTGTCCCTACTGCAAAATATGAGGCCAAAATAGAGCCTGGTCTTATCAGATCCCTTCGAAAAGGCGTGCCATCTCAAAGTGACGCCGCTTATTGAGAGAAGTTCTGCCCCCCTGCAATCCAAATCTCCGCCCACTGAAAACATCATCCTCTCGCGCTCGTAGAAAACAAATTTCCTTTTATCTCACGCAGCTATTCAAATACGAGCGAATTCGTGTTTCAACCAAATCGAAGTTTCACCATGTTTTGCATGCATTGTTGTTCGGTAACTGAAATCTACACCCACATTTCTGCCGATCAGAACCCCTCGAAACCACTCTCACTTTGCCTTTCGAGGTATAACGAAGCAAGAAGCAAAACAGACCTGACTGGAAAGAGAGCGGCCAGACCTCTCCTCCTTCCTCCTGTCCCTACCCCTCACTCCCTCCTCTCCTCCCAGGCTGTGGGGTCGAAAAATAATCAGTCAACTCCAATTTCCCGACCGCTTCCCTCTTTGTTTCCTCTCTCTCAGCTGACGATAGATAGTACTCCCTTTCAGTTTCCCAAGACCATCAGCCTACCGGCCACTACTCCCATATTTGCCCCACCTATTTCCCATCAATCACGTCGATTTTTCTTGTAATTCTGTGCCGTTCGTGGGCTAACAATTGGGAGAATTACCGCGAGCCCCACCATGCTTTCCCACTGTGACTCCACTGATGGCTTTCTAGGAAGAGTGAGGAGGAAGAATAAGCAGACGGGGAAGAGTGTTTCGCTGTTTTCTCGGAAACCTTGCAATGAAGTAGCCGTTGCATCCAAGCAAGACTAATAATAGGGCACGGTTTCAATAGCGTCTAGCCCCATTCTACATCTCATCCGCAATCACTTCCTTATTTCTCACACATCCATCTTTCCATTCTTCTCCTTTTGAACAAGCAGTTACAGTTTCTGCCTCGTGCGATGCTCCCTTAGAAAATCCCCCCTATCCGCGAGTGAATTCGGAAATCAAATCACTGCTTCTTGAGTTTACGCGAGTGTCCTGTATTCCCTCCTTATTCTCCCCAATAGGTCAACAGGTCTCTCAAGCTTCGAAGTTCCTACGTAGACACCGATTTCCCGTTTAGTCAAATCGCCTTTTCTACCTGTTTTCCACGGTGGCAGCGCTTCATTTTCTCGATCCTTTCGACCTATGAGGCTGTTGCAATTAGCGCTTCTGACAGAGAACAGGTCGGGATTAGGGGAGGGAGAATACAGAACGCGTCGACCGCGTGTCTACCTATACTCACTTTTCACTACTCATTGTCAGAACAACGACAAAACAGAAGACATTCGGATACTGAATCATTCATAGTTGTAGGGGGAAATCACTCACGGCATAGTTGACGTTAGTGGAGAGGAACTCCTGTGAGAAGACGTCGACTAGTTTCCGACCGAACCATCGTCCCTTCGCCCGAGTACGGTAGACTGTCCAGTAGGGCGCGAGGTGGCGCACGCCTATAATCGCAAATATCAGAATAAATCCCGCGTCACGGATATTTTCTTTAAAGCCATTGTTTCAAAATTATTAATCACATAGATCTGATCTTCTACTAGTGAACTTCCGCTTGCAATGGTACTCATTGCGACCCCATTAGCGTGGCTCTCACGATCCCCGTTCCCTATCACTAAAAACCGTGGAACTTGAATCTAATCTCACGACAGTCTCACTCCTGCGCTCTTATTCCTCTTCCCACCACTGTAAAAACGCCGCTAACTAGACACCACTTTTTATCTCCCCGTAAATATCAGCGTTCTTGCAACTGGTCTCGAGGTTCCAAGATTGTGCTCCAAACCTCTAGCATGGTCGTGATTTGCTCGATCGTATTTCCTATGCTGCCCCTTCTCTCGCATCGCCGCTCAGAACACTGTTTTCCCCCATGCATCTGTGTCTCATTCAGTGACGATTCGTCAGGCTCGTCCTCCTCCCTTTCCTAGCTCCGCATGTTGCGCCACTTTTCACACTATCCCGTTAGAGACAGCACGGAATAGCGAGAATGAAGCTCCTCCCCCGATCGACATGTTGCTAGAGTCAAGAATAAGCGACGGCGCTTCTATGAACATTGAGTTGTTGAGAAATGTTTTGTTGCGTTTGGAAGCTATTCACTGCGTCTATTCAATCTCTTACTACTCCCTTCTTTCCAGTCTATTTGCTGATCTTTGGGGGCTAAATTCCATCCACAAGTGCTTTCGATTAGCACGTGTGCTCTGGTCACAGACAATCACAGACAGACCCATTTTCCCGTTCATATTAAGTGCACGATCATGTAGCACAAACTTTTTTTTCTGTCTGATTCACTTACTCGATTCGATTGTTTGCCATCGATCAACAATCAGAACAGAGTGCATCTCATTCGTGGGTCTTAGTGGCCTCTCGTTTATCACCCTCTCAGGAAAACTGCCGTCCATTAGACATCGCTTAGTCTCCATCATTTGCCATTCGTCGCAAGAATAGCAACTTAGCCGAACAACAAAGACCGAGTTCTCGTAAACCAGACACGCTTGTCCAATTTTCTACAACTAGATACCCAATTCCAACTTTCCCAATACTTCCTGACCCCTCATCTTCCTAATTTCGCTGTACATCTCTCCTGTGCTCCTCCTAGTCCTTCAGCATAATCCCCTATCATTTCTGGGAATTCCCCTGTCCTTTCGTCTCCTTCCCATTTGTGAAGACGGAGGAGGGAGATCTCCTAATTCCCTCTGACCTACACTCCTTCCCATCTCCTTTCTTCCATTCTACATCTCCTCTTCTCGTTCTCACCCTTTCGACACATTACCATAATGAGTGCTAACAAAGGCCCGCGGTATTATCTCCGATCATTGCGAGACCCACCCCGAAAAATAACATGTTGTTCATGGTCCCTTTTGAGTGTCGTCATCATCATTCAGGGGAGAACGTCCAGATAAGGTCCTTCTCCAGACATATCTCTTAGTCTTTCCTTCCATGTGATCTCTTAAAAGAATTTCTAAGAACCCCCGCATTGCGAACGGTCGGCATTATGGAAGAGACTTGAATGATTTATCACTTTTACTTCTTTAGTTTTCCACTTCCGACTCTACGTCTCTTTCCCTTCTTCTGTTCCCACTCCTTCCCCCTCAGGCTATCCCGTGCCCCCGAGGGCTGAGATCACGCCAAATTGAGATATCCTGTTGTTTCCTCGTCGTCAGAAGGAAGACTGACCTAATATCAGCACTTGAATCTCGACGCGCCAATTGTCTCTTGACCTATTCTAAAGAACGAAGATATTGACTGGCTTCATTCTGGAGATTCGTGCAGAAAGTTCACTATACGAAACCGAATCCTCATCAGTGGGACGAAAACATACCTCTCCACACCACTTTTCGTATAATGTTTCCTCGTTCCCATCTAGGCGTATCAACTTCCTTAAACGTCTCTATTTCGCCCTCAGATAAAAGAGCCTACCCCACGATAGAAATAGTACCGAGCAGCTTCGATTACTGTCCATTCCCCTCAATTTCGTTTTACAACAATGTCCTTTCGTCTGTTGTCCCATCTCAATCGAATTTGAGAACGGTCTCCATATCAATTTTCTCAGGAACCGTTTCCATTCCCCTTCGTCATTCCCCTCTTCTTATTCTAGAAATTCCCTTCCATTGAGAAGGAGTCTTCGAGTGGTTTCCTCACTCTTCTCCTCCTAGTCGATACCCAAATCCTCTACAGTTAATCCTATCCACCGACGGCCACAGACGACCGAGTCTTCTAAAGCCTTCGAGCGAGAGCCATCTCTTTCGTCGTACGCAGCGACAAAACAGACAGAAATCACCCCCAGGAAAATGGGAAAGGTAGACGGGAACTATAAACCCAATGTGGTTTTTTGTGCGCGCCAGAACTTGTTCCTGGATTCAATCATCCATAGAATAATCCGAATCTGGGAAGGTCTGGATACTTCTCTCACGTAGACGCCGCCTACGATTCGGACAGTGTGCATTACGGTGATTGTCTGGCTCATCCGTCTATCCATTTCCTCCTCCAATGACTCCTCTTCCCATTATGCTCCGGAACCACAGAACAACAACACGCGTCTTCTTTCATATCCTAATTTGCTTCCACACATTGTTACGTAGTATTTTGCCACATGTTGACTAATTGTTGTTGGTTTATCCGTAGTAGTAGTAATAAAAATTAAATTAGGGACAACAAAGGTGTTTAGATGGAGACCATCCTAATCCCCGCCACATGCCTTCCTCTGTCTTGTTTTCATCTCCTCTCTCGGTATTCCATACGGCACTTTCGGATATTCCTCTTTCCTCCCCTTCATCTGATTAGCGCTGTATATTTTCTCGCTCCCTCGTTTTTGTATGTTCCATTCTCCCTCTCAATCTCCAGATTCCCTCCAGGGATCATCCGATTATCTCGTGCACCCATCAGTCCTTGCACCTCTCATCTCGGTTGACATTGCACTACACAAATGGCATCACATAATTCACGTAGTATCTCGCTATTGCATCCAGACACGCAAAATTAGACATCACTTCCAGCACTAGCGAACATCATTCAGCCATCCGTCGCTTACGCTTGAACATAACGACGATATTGACACCAAATACCGATTAACCTACCGTATTATAGTGTGCACATAACACCCTGACCCATTTACACTTACGCAATAACTGCGCCCATCAACTATGCATAGGTCGTACTGCAGATGTAATGCCGTTAGGAGCACCCACAAATTAATGCATACACTGTACGGTCAGGCTCTCTTGTAGCAGAAAAAAACATAACATCGTTAAAGAGGAAGAGAAATATAATTGCACTGACCATTCTTGACTGTGACGGGGACATTCATCGGAATGTCGTCGTCAGCGTCGAAGGCGAATTTCGCCTGTCGAGATACGCGCTCCTTCTTCTTCGTCACTCGATCGATTTCCTCAAATAGCTATCTGACCTACCGTAATATACTAGTCTTTGTTTTGATCTACCGAGTAATTTCACTGATAACAAAAATTACTTAACACGAATAGCAAAATATAATAAATACCTTCTCAACTCGCTTTTGCTCCTCTACCTTCTCTATAGGAGCCTCTTCTTCCTCCTTCTTTTCTTCCGTAGACTCCTCTAACCGGGCTTGTTTCGCAGGGGCCTCCTCAAAACAAAAGTCATAGCTGGAAGAGCGCCTTCTAACTAACCTTTTCGTTCTCCGTAGCTGGGCGCTTGCTAGCGATCTTGCAATCGTCAGAAACGTTCGTTGATTCGTTCTCGGAAGTGATAGAAGATGTGCAGCCAGTGTCAGACATGACATACGCACTCAGAAGAACATCCGAGCCTAGAATCGATGATTCCACGTCTAATAGGCAAACAATTAATAGATTATACAATCAAATAACGATACAACAAAAATAAGCAGAAAAATAAACTTTTCGGCAATTTGCCAAAGGTTGACGATTCCACTTACAGTATGCCCGATTGTTCAATGTCGCGTGTCTCTAGGTCACATTCGTACTTCGATTACCGTACTTCTTCTTTATTATCTTTACTAGTGTTATTATTATTATTATTATTATTTGTATTTGTATATTTTTTAGATTATGGATTCCTCTGAGATGCAAGTGCAACAAACGCCGGAGACGATGGTCCTTGAGGATGATGGACCACTGCTGTGCTCCGCGTGTCAGGGATCGACTGATCCATTCTATCAGGTAGAGATTGTCTGGGTACGGTATTACCAATCGATATTGCAGACGTACAATCTGATAATGTCTGGTTGCATCATGTCTCTCATCGGAATGATCGGACTGTGTGGAAACTGTCTCGTGGTGCGAGTCTATCTATCGAGGTGAGGAGTTTTCGCAGAAAGAGCACGCACAATGCATTTTTATCACGTTCGGCTGAAATGGTATTCGTCGTTCTCAGGACACAACGAGTGCACTCGAGTTCGATCTACCTCGCTGCCCTTGCCTGCTCAGATTTCTTCCTCATTCTCACAGCACTCTTTCTCTTCGTCCTCGAGGCCTGGAGACACCACAACCAACCATGTATCAATTATCGATTACTTCTCTCGTAATCCTTTTTCTTCCAGTCGTCGCTTGGCTCTACGTCAACGGGACTCCCTTCGTCTTCCCACTTGCATCCGTCTTCCAGGTGAGTCGCGGTGCATCTGGGAAAGAGCAGAAATGCCTCACGCAATGGAAAAATCGACTAGTTTTGACTCATTGGTAATCGTCGCTCTCTCACTGCAGACATCGTCCGTCTACTTCTGTGTCGCTGCTGCAGTCGACTGCTTCATTGCTGTTGTGCTGCCGTCGCTGAAGGAAATGTGCTGCACTCCACAGTAAGTCTGATCTTTGATCTTTTACCTCTTCCACTTTGTCTTCAAAAATCATCCAATCAATTCCCTTCAGTCGTGCCCGTATCACTGTCCTCACCATCATGGGTTTCTGTCTTCTCTACAATATCCCACACGTCTTCGAAGTGCACAAGGTACCGTAGTCCTACCGTATCCCCATCAATCGATACACTCAGGTTTCGTGCTGGGACGACACGGCGAACGTGACCTCTTCCCAGATCTGTCCCACTGACTTCAGACAGAACGTCCTCTACTACACTATCTATTACACGTGAGTGAAACATAATTAGATAATTCATCGAAAACTTGGCCATTTTATGTAGGAACTTTTTATTTCATAAAATAATGGCGCGAATTCAAAATTTGAATTCTCAGGTACATGTACACTACCTTCATGGCGGTCGGCCCCCTCTGCCTTCTCATCGTCATCAATATCTGCGTCGTATTCATGGTCATCATCAGGAGCAAGTCGAGACCTCCTACTGGTAAGAGTGAGAGAGGAGATCAAAAATCAAAAACTATGATTTTTTGAATAATTGTAGTCATCAAACTCGTTTCAGAAGAACCCGAGGAATCGGACCTGACTTCTCTCATTCTCGTCGTTTTCTTCTTCATCTTCTGCAATTCGACCGCTCTCTTCGTCAATTTCCTCGAGATGATCATGGCTGCCAATGCCACTGAGGTTCAGTGAAGATTCCGAATCCGATCCCGATCTAAAAAGATTCCGATCTAAAAAATTCGAAACGTTTACAAAAACAAGCTCAAAAAATCATTACGTTTCATGACCTGCGAAACAGCTTTCGTAATGTGTTTCGCCGCATCATTTAATTCTCTGATTCTTTCTAGAATGCAATATCGAGTAGATTTTGTTTGACAGATAAAACAAAATCTGCGACCAATATATTCAAGAGAATAATTGCTATACAATTCTCAGGATAATCCTCCCTCTT
This sequence comes from Pristionchus maxplancki, assembly GCA_900490775.1. Lineage (NCBI taxonomy): Eukaryota > Metazoa > Nematoda > Chromadorea > Rhabditida > Neodiplogasteridae > Pristionchus > Pristionchus maxplancki. Next base: position 488,321 of record LS538003.1, read on the forward strand.
CCGTCTTCGTTTATCTCGTCGATTTCTCGAATCTTCTCATCGTTGTCAATGGAACTGCCAATTTCTTTTGCTATCTTCTCTTCGGGGCGTCCTTCAGAAGGACACTCTCGGAGGTCAGATGAATAACCAATTCAATCCATCAGCTCTGACTCTTTTGATCTTCCATCATTATCCATCATTGATGAAAAACGGCGAAATAAAAAAATCTCCCTTTCCAGATCTTCAATCCCCGTCAGAAACTGAAACTTCGTGTGGACGAGAGCAGTGAGATCATTCCCGTTGGATGGAAGACTGAACCCACCAAACTCGAGGGAGCCTCTCTCCTCTGATCTTTGATCTTTCCCATCCATCGCCCTCAGACATATCGATCGGTCTCTCGATCTCTCCCATGTCTACCGTACCCCATTCTCCCCCATTCCGAACGTGGTATACTGTACACTGCTTCCCATCCTGCACTACTACGGTTAGCCATCGATCATTCATTTTTGTTTTCACAGTTTCATTTATTCATTCTTTGAACATGTAAACTTGCGCGAATCAGATAAAGTTGAAGCCATCAACTAAATTTCTAGAGCAAATTTTTCGTAAAATTGAAGGACCGGAAGAACATGGGGGCAGGGGCATCGATCCCATCCGGAAGCTAGTCCCATTCACCCTTCGAGCGAGTCTGGTACTAATCAGATCAGGGCGAGAGACCACTTCCTGCTAGGAGAGTGCAGACGGGCAGAGAACGATAGAGACCACGTCGAATCGAGAGGGAGCAGAGAGAGAAAGAAGGGATGAGAGAGTGGATGGATAGGAGAGAGTGGGAATGAAATGGGACGAGATGCGAGGACTGAAACGCGGCTGTTCATCTCCATCCATCGTCCCCCTTCCCATCTCCTTCTCGCCTCGTCTCAAATGTGTCATGTCGGAATAAACTTTAGCCCTCGGGTCGTCGTACTCTCCTCGTTTCGCGTGCTCTCTTGCCGACAGGAGGCCGAATCTCTTCCCCGCTCAGACCAATTTCCTCCTTCCGCGCAATCTTCCCTTCTGATCTTCCATTTTAGTCTACTCGCACTTTATTGCACGACAATCCCCCGATTTCCAGTAGATTTCCCATTTCGAACGCGGGATTCGAAGTCCCCCGAAACGAATTTATTCTGAATCGTGAAAAACAGTTTTCCGGCCGTTGTTTGTTTCTTTCTCTCTCGGGGGATCGAATTGTGGCAATCAGTCGTCTTCCCCTCAGGGCAAAGGAAGACGACCTAATAAGGCTACTCTCCCTCTTCCCTCATTCCCTTCTCTCTCCACCATCTGAGAACACGGCTTTATCGCACTGTCGGCTCACTTACTCTACAGTGGTTACTGATAACTATTCAAGTAGTCTTCGTGCGATTTTTTCCGCGTTTCGGGCCTTTATCTATCATCTTTGAGAAGTACAACCATTACCTCTGCTCCCATCAACCATTCCACGCAACTGTAGGTTTTGAGTCGAAATTCTGCCTCAAGACCTACTCTAAATCATCGAGCAAAAGCCTTCATCGTTAGTAATTCCTCTATCGCTTGCTCTCTACACGGCTAGAAAAGAAAAAGACCGTGTGAAACGAAGAGATCCACTCCATCTCCTCTCATCATCTCCTAATCATCTCTCCCTTGAGTCGTGCTGATTGTTCGATGGTTCTCTTCTTCATTCGTTTCTTACTGTGAGGATGTCTTCTTCTTCCGTCTGGTACCAAACAGGAAAGAGGACGGCCCACAATTTGATTGTCGGTTGCTGATTTCATGGGTTCCCGTCGGTCTTCCCTCGTTTCTCTCCGTCAGTTACAGATACTATTAGGGAAAGTCGCTGATTCGCTTTCCCGTCGCGCTTTCTCGCAACTTTTCGCGCGCTTCTTTTGACTTCCTCGTTGTTTCAGATTTTTTTTCAAATTCCATGAGTCACGATCCTCCTAGTTTATCTGAAACTAATCCTCATCCTTCTCTTCTCGATGGAACTTGATCAAATTATCCATCTGGCCCATTCATTGTCCATCATAGTTGCGAAGTCCCCTTCAATTCCTCTCTCCATCTCATTTCCCTTCTTCTTCTTCGTCTTCCCTCCAACTTCTGTCATTATTACAATTATCACTGAAGGAAGTCGTCATCTCTCAGTTATGATGGATGGATTGGTTATGTCGGAGTGGTTGAGGCACTCCGATCGAGAGAATAGGAGAGCATTCCCGAGACTCTTACGTTCACTTCTCGAGAGTCACGAGCGTTTCAGTAATCTGGATTATTTATTTTGAAAAGACCGTTCTTGGTCTCAACCGATGGTTGTAACGAGATAAGGCGAGAAATTCATTCTGATTTAATGCTATGATTCATAACCAATTTCCGGCTGCGAATATCGCTGATACCGCAGAGCAATGCCTCTGTCGCTCCTTTGTCAGTTATTGTTGTATAATTCTTTCGATTACTCTGGTAGTGATAATCTTCGGAATCGTTCATCATCCTCAATTTGCTCTTTTATCTCTCTGTTTTGCTTCTCCTCTCGTGAGAGGGAGAGAGGACTCCAACTGATCACGTTTTCTTGTTTGTTCCCCTACGTCAGAATTCCTTCTCACAACTCTCATTGATCTGTGACCTCATCATTCTTCCGCTGATCATCTTTCTCACTTACATTCTTCATTTTGCCTTCTTTCTTGTCGTTCAGACAGACGGAGTGAGCATTTAGAACGAATAGTGTCGGGTTATTCTTCCCTCACGAATAATTTGTCGCACTTGCTTTGACGAAGCGTAGAAATAATAATAATTCGTCGACGCGCAATTTTAAACTGTTTACTATTGCCTACGCAATTTAGAATAGCTTCGCTCGCCATTTGACTCCGACTGCAACCTTCTCACGCCCTAATTTCTTTTTCGAAATGAATGTTTTCACGTGAAAAGATCCATCAGATCTGCTGAGATTCTATCCTACACTTATCCATACCCCTTCTTCTTCTCTTCTTCGTTCATTTCATTCATTCTTGAATAATACGTACTCTTGTAGTTTTAAACTATTTCGAACTCTTAATTCAGCGATCAAGACGGCTCATCGTCAGTATCCTCTCCTCCTTTCCTCCTTCTCTTCCTTCCCTTTGAGTGCACCCCTCGACCCCCCACAAGAGAGGCACCACGAGCTCCCCAGCAGAGAAAACTGGTAAGAACTTCCTTCCAGTTCCAGAAAAAAGATAATTTCAAGCAGTCTGAGAACAAAAGGACTAGTCTAGACATCGTTCCCCTATCGTTCCCCTATCAATAATTGCAGAGGTGCCTGGGGGCCGGTGCTCCTCTGGGATGGGGACTGCGCGATGTCTCGGTGTGGCTGTGGCAGTGCTGCTGCTGCTGTGTGCTGCACTTGCTGCAGCTCTGATCTATCTGCAGCTGAGTAAAGAAGAGGAGGTCTGCCTCACTTCGGGATGCATACAAACTGGTTAGCCATTTTAACATTAATTTCGCAACGATACTGAACAGTTCTGCTATCGAATGTTTCATACGGTTTGTGAAACGCATTCCATTCGCAACCATTTCATAAATTTTCGGTTTGAACGCAAACTTCTCATATTATTGGAGCTCAGATTTTCAAATTAGATTCCCTATAATATAGGCAGAAAATTGAATATAAAATGGATGTTTCAGCCTCTGTAATATTATCCTCAATGAATTCATCTGTCGACCCGTGCGACGACTTTTACGAGTATGCCTGTGGAGAGTGGATCAAGGTAGACCAAAGACTACAAACCAGAGAGATCAAAGATCAATTTCAGGGCCACCCCATACCCGATGATGCTCCTTCTGTGTCTAATTTCGAGAATCTAGGCCAAGATTTGGAATTCGCTCTGAAAGGTACGCGCGGTTTACATTTCTCGTCTGCGCATTCGTTGCTATGACTGCTTGGCGCAATGGTAGCGCGTTCGACTCCAGATCGAAAGGTTGGGCGTTCGATCCGCTCAGTGGTCAGAACTTTTTGCCGATTTTTACTCTTCTTTTCAGAGTTGCTCGAGGCGAAAGACCCGAACGGAACAGTGATCGACAAGAATTCGGCCATTTTCAAGGCAAAGCAGTTCTACCGATTGTGTCTCAACGAGTGTGAGCGTTGATGTTGTTGTTTTGATAGTATTGATGACGTCATCGATCATGTTTCCCTTCGAGTGAGAGAGTGTGTGAAAGTGAGAGGGACAATAAACCGAGGAAGCCTCTTTCACATGTGCTGCGCCACTGTGTGTCAGAGGGAGAGAGATGTAACATTTGTTCGCCCCTCTCTCATACTCTTCGAGACCTCTGGACTATGGCAAAAACGACTAGGAGTGTAGGATAACGTAGCGAAACCACGTGAAACATCACCGGAAGTCCCATCAAATATCAATCATTTCAGCTGAGATCATGGACGAATGGAGGAAAGTATTCGATGAGGTAGGGAAAAGAGGAATCGGCCAGAGATCAAAGATAATCTTTAAGGTGGTCAAAATGTTCGGTGGATGGCCATCCCTCGGTCCTCACGACCAAACAATGAGGATTGAGAAGCTGTATGCTACGATGGTAAGAATTCTTGTATTCTGTACTTTTTTCCATTAAAATATGAATGTTGCAGGTGTCCAAGTTCAAGGTTGACTCACTCTTCAAGGCAACCGTCCAACCGGACGACAAGAACTCTGAGAGACACGTCCTCCTGGTTGGAATACTTGAATTTACCGCCAATTACTCAATATTTCGAAAACTGACATCATCAATGGATTCATTCAGCTCGACCAACCCGCTCTCAATCTGTTCGCTCGAGATTTCTACATTGCTGCTGACAACGATGAGAGACTCGCCTACATGACTCTAATCAGGTTGGTGGTGTTAAACTGGCTTAAATTCACTCGACTTCTCATCCATCTGATAGACATCAGTGCTCTAGCAATCAGTATTATACCGCGATCATTTCAGAGACGTTCTTGTCCTCCTGAAGGCTGACGCTCAAACTGCCACCAGAGACGCTGCTGAGATCATCGAGTTCGAGACCGCCCTGGCCAATGTAAGAAATAGATTCTATTGTATATTACCATTCTGAATGTTGCGAGAGAGAGCATCATTAATTTTCACTCAAAAATGTTTGATAGATATTCGAAAAAACGGCAAAAGTTTTGACCACTGAGCGGATCGAACGCCCAACCTTTCGATCTGGAGTCGAACGCGCTACCATTGCGCCAAGCAGTCATGCCTTCCAACGCTCGTAAAAAGTACTATCTCTCTCGCACTTCTTCGAGATAAGAGTGTATCTCTCGAGAGTGTGAAGATGCTCTCCCCTTTGCATGCTCTATCGTTTCTCTGTCCGGATATAGAATATAACAAACTAGGAGAACAAATATCCGTACTCTAGATCAGAATGATTCACCGATGAGATCGAGAAGTAGCAACTGTTGTAGAGAAAAAGTGTCTATGCGATGATCGCGTAAAGAAATGTTTCGATAAGTGGCCGTTTCCCTTCGTGATTGATTGGCTCTTAGAATCGCACTTTTTGCTGTCGGAAAACGTGAGAAGTCAATGGGGCTAAAGTGTGAAATTAGATGGGATAAAGCAAACATTGTGATTGGGAGAATCCGAATCAGAGAAAAGGATAGGGTAATCAATAATTGTAGATCACAATGGCCGAGGAGCAACGACACGACATCGCTGAATTGTATACGAAGATGACCCTCGGACAGGTAGGTCATCCCTCCTTTCCACACTATTTCTCACTTTTGATTATAGATGACCCGGGAGCTTCCATACTTCAACTGGAAGATGTTCTTCAACGAGGTCTTCGCTGACATCAAGACCAAGGTAGTGCTGTATTACCCTTCCACACCTGAAACTGCAACCTCATGAAGATATTTCATTCTCTACTATCGTCGAGCTTCTCGAATAAAAATCCTTCAGAACGGCACTGACATCACTTTCGACGACACGACGGAAGTCGTTGTCTACGGTGTGGAATTCCTTCGTCGGCTCGATAAACTTCTCCCCCAGTTCCATTCGAGGTCAGATTTTGATTTTTCTTTGAGCAGCTCCGTTGAACACTCAAATGTTACAAATGCGAACGAATCAACTCCAGGAAAGTGGTGAACTATCTCTCGTGGTGTTGGTTCTTCAAGACGATGCTTCGTGACCTCCCCGATCCCTTTTCACTCACCATCTTCAAGTTCTACAAGAGTCTCAATCGTCAGTTTACTGTGATCTCTGTTTTTATTTTGCTGCAGGAATGTTGATCGAATAGCAGAGAAGGCGAGTACAAAAACACATACAATATGTGTATTTGTTCGACGAGTAGAAATAAGATAACAACAAAAAGTCCATTAGAACTGCACCTCAGCGAACCTTACCGTCTACAAAGTGATCAATTGTTTTCGATTATCCTATGGAATATAATATTCACGCCATTGCAGTTCTGAACGTGCAGAAGGTTCGTTGGCACGGGTGCGTCACTCGGATCAATTCCCTCATGCCAATGGCCACTTCCTCCATCTACGTGAAACACCACTTCGACCATGAAGCAAAGGAGCAGGTTGGACTTTGATCTTCCCCCATTTTCATCTGATCTTTGATCTCTCCCAGGTGGAAGAGATGATCTCGCTCATCATGGAGGCCTTCACTGATCTCCTCGAGTCGGAAGATTGGCTCACTCCCGAGACGAAGGCTTTCGCCAAGCAGAAGGTTAGAATTTGAATATTTCAGATTCCCGCCGATAAATTTGAAATAAATAAAAATTGGGCCTTTCATGAAGACACTTTTAATTTGTTCCATATTCGCGCGCCAATTCAAACATTCAATTTCCCAGGTGCAAACGATGAAGCAGAAGATCGGCTATCCCGACTACCTCAATGACTCAGGAGCTGTTGATGTGTGAGTATTTATGATTAGTTCCGGAACGAGAAAATACGTCGTAATTCTGTTGACTCATTCAAAAATGAAGCCACTTTTCTTTTTCCTGGATTTGGCACGTTCAATTCGATAACATCCGTAACTAACTATATGCAGTGAGTACAACTCCTTCATCGTCTATCCTGGTGACTACTATCGTACCAAATTCAAGTTCTACGAAATGTACCAGAAGGACGTACTCGAGCGAATCGTCCAGGCTGTCGATAGAGAGAGGTAAATAACGGATCAACGATCAAAGATCAATCCAACCTTGCAGATGGGTGGCCGGTGCTGCCCTCGTGAACGCCTTCTACTCACCCAACACCAACGAGATCAGTGAGTAATGTGGTGTGTCTGGCTCCGCCTTTTCCACGAAAACTCAATTGGGCTAATTCCGGATTATTGGAATCGTTAGTCGCGCAAAGTGACGAATCGGATGTTTTCTATTGAGGATGCGTGCATAGAGAGGAGACTATAGTTCACGGAACGGTCTCTAGGCTAAATAATTCCGCGAAGTAATCAGTGGTGCACTAAAAACTGCACGCGTAACAGAAAACGGACACAGTTCTCCACTCAGAAAAATTGACGAGTGAACTGCAGAAGCTCTTCGCCATTTGAGATTTCCCGTGAAAGTCCACTGATCGCATTACTCGGATAGTACGAATGCATTTTTGAGAATTACAATTATTACTTCTCGGTAAAGAAGTAAAAATTAACACTATTTCAGTCTTCCCTGCGGGTATTCTCCAGCCCGTTTTCTACTCGAAACACTTCCCCTCATCGATGAACTTTGGTGGAATCGGAGTCGTTATAGGACATGAAATTACCCACGGATTTGACGATAGAGGTAAGTTATTTTATTGAATGTGTGAACAAAAGGTTAACCGAGTATTATTGAATCCTATCCCGTCCCTTCCATATGATGAATCAGTGAAACATATCCGAATTTGCGGCGTTCTCGAGAGTTAATGGAATCAGTGGTAAAACCCAAATTCATCGTCAGGTCGTCTCTACGATAACATGGGCAACATTCGTCAATGGTGGGATAACATCACCATCACCAAATTCGAGGAGAAGGCCAAATGCATCGAGGACCAGTACAGGTCTGTGATCTTTGATCTCTGATCTCGGATTGATCTTTGATCTTTGCAGCAACTACATGCTGAAGCAGATTGGGTTGACGATCAATGGAAAGTCGACCAAGGGCGAGAATATCGCTGATAATGGAGGACTGAAGCAGGCTTACAAGTGAGTTCGTCAAACTACACATTGTTGATGAGGAAAAAACACGACTTCGAAAAAACCATTTGACTGGAAAAAGCAATAATCCGTTGATGATTCAAAATAATGCGAAGTGCAAAAGGCAAACGGTTTTTCGATGAGAGCATCCCCGTGTCTACCTAATCATGCCTCGAACAGTTATGGTTTGAAAAAAGGAGTCTAGACTCAACCTGCTCCCACCAAAATGGTCACATCATTCGCACAGAATGCGTGACTAGTACAGTTCCCTCGAATAAAACTCTTCCCGGAACAAATTCTTCTTCTGCGGAAGTTGTGCTGAGCAGAACTTCGTGAACGTTCTTCCTGCCCGAAAAGCGACCATTTCCTTGTCAAAACAGCCTTTAAATATGCTATTTACTCTCAAATTCTCCTCTTCTTTTGTTGCTACCATGCTTATTCTTTCATTTACATAACAAAGATTTCTAGGGATGGTTAATTCATTTCAGTGAATAATTTTAATTTCCAGGGCATGGAAGCGATACGAGAAGTCTCACTCTAAGCCCCCTCGTCTCCCGGGAGTCAATCTGACTCATGATCAACTCTTCTTCCTTAATTACGCACAGGTTCGTTATAATTGGTCTTTGATCTCTAATCCTTTCGTCTTCGCAGATCTGGTGTGGCACGATGAACGACAAGGAAGCAGTGAGGAAACTGCGAACATCCGAGCACTCGCCCGGTCCCATTAGGTGAGGAAATCAGCGTATTTCAGCGTATTTCATGCCAATAGTACTAAAACTGCATGAAAAAGTACCTGCGACAGTAGCTCAAGGGATTCTATTTCGCTTCCACTACCATCTCTGGTGACGGCATTGTAATTTCCGTTGTCGAAAGTCGGATACCGTTCATTTCCACCGTGAAGACAGTGATGCCGTATAGCAAAAGTAATATATCCCACGCAGGCAAAAGCGTCACAGATCTTTTGCTACGGTAGCTAAGAATACGTTTTCGCGACACAAAGTATGCTTCCGAAGCTCGTTTAGACTATGCGGGATCCAAAAGGGCTCCTTCTTGACATACTTTTACCGATCCGTAAGATTCGGAAGTCTGATGTCTGAATAGTCACATTGGAATTGGTCCGGATGTCTGTGCGAGAGGCTGTTTTGACACTCGGGATGCGAATCAAAAAGTGTTCCTCAAGTACTTGTTATCCTCATTAGGCATTTCGAAATCTCCCAGACAACACAAAAAAAAATCATGAAAAAAGGAGACCTGACGCCAGTAGACACTCGGAGATTGAAATTCAACTGCAGAAATAAATCAGAGCCAGACTAGTCTCTCACAGATCAATTTTCCCACAAAGCTACCTGCAAAAACATTTACTTTCAAGAATATTCCCATCCAGATCTAACTCAGCTAACAAGATATCGAAATGAAATTGAAAATAGCAAACAACCTTACGTCGTTCCTTGAACTTCTTGCGTGGAACTCGCCATGTTGTTGAGGAAGAGTCGGCACTTTTCTCGCGTTCCCTCATCACCCAAACTGTAATGAGGAAAGTGTGGCACGAGAAGAGAAGGAACAGCTACTCCGAACTTTTCCCGATTAGGCTCCAGATCCATTTCGTTTACGGTTTGGAGAGAAGATGGAAGAAGAAATTCGTTGGAATAATTCAACGCAGTCTTCGTGACTGTCTCTGTTATGATTTTTGATGCTAAATGTTACGATACCGAGTAATTAGTTATTCCGGCCGTCCACAATCTCAGGAGACCAGTTACTCACCCCAAGTTTGGCAGAAAAAAACAGTGAGACTTGCATACCTCCTCCGCTCTTTACTTATTTAGACACACTGTATTTAGTCGACTCTTACTTCCATCCAAAAACAGATTGGAAGGAGTGGAACAAAGGGAAACTCCATTGAAATTTGAATAATCAAATAACTCGTCACTTTCGGGGAAATCAGAGAAAGCGCAACTTTCTTCTGACCAGATTCTTACTGAAAGACTAGACATGATTCGCATCATTTCATCAAATTCTCTTGCTCTTTGCTATTCCCACGAAACCCGATATTCGTCACAGTAATGAGTGTGGGCAAAAACTGAAACATTCGACGATCGAATTTCGGATCGTTCTGAAACCTAAGCGCACCTTTCCCATCGCCCACTAAATTCTCGGGAAGAATTATTCGTTTTGAAAAAAGCAACATGGAAACGAAAAAAAGGTTCAACCTATCGCTATCTTTTGAAATTCAGCAGCACTTTTGTATTACGATCCACATTTATAGTTCCACCACAGTCCGAATTTTTCAGGGTGAAGGGCCCTCTCTCAAACTCGGTCGACTTCGCAGAGGCGTTTTCGTGTCCCGAAGGATCTCCAATGAATCCTCGAAAGAAGTGTCGTGTCTGGTAGATGTCCTCTCTCCCTCTCTTCTCCCCTTGATCTCTTCCCCTTCCTTTCTCTCAATCGTTCATGACGTTTCATCAGTGAGGGTGGGGGCGTGTCTTCATCTGACTCCGCCCCCTTCCTTCATCCCCTTCCCTTCCCCCTCCTGGCCTCTCATTCTAATCCGAGTGACTCCTCGTTGCTCCCTCCACAATGCATCCCTGTATCAGTCTTATCCTCTGCTCCCTTCTTCTTCTTTCCTTCACATCAGCTCAGCCCAATGCTGAGGTCAGTTTACTTATTATTCGAGATACTTCATTTAGTTTCCCTTGTTATTGTTCCTCGTAGCGCACAGTAATCACTGTGGTGTCCCCTTTCCGACACCAAATATTATTCTTTCGTCCTAACCCTCCATTACTTCCCCCTATCAGGTTCCGGTGTTTGTCACTCTAGGTCTGAGCCTTGCCCTCCCCTAACAGTCTTCCCATCTAGTCGTCCTTCTGGGTGCTCCTTCCCTTCATCTACTCTACACCCCACTCTTCGTCCCCCTTTGCCATTCCTTTCTCGCGTGCCAATATACTCGCAATTCTTCTAGTCTCTCACTGTAAATCCCAAGCAACCACAACCTAAGATTGTACACGAAAAGCATCGCCCTTATCTACAATAAACTCGCTATAAAACGTATTTTCGGATGACATTTCGGGGACGAACTCAACGAAGAAAAAACTACTAATTTGGTAGCCACTGGTGAGAGGGGCGAATAAATTAGAAATGACCCCTTTATGAGGGGCTACTCAGTAGGGGAAGGATAGTTACTATTGGACTGGAAGAAGAAGGAGGATGCAACTAGGAGTTATGGGAAATGTTGCCGAATTTCCGTGTTACGGCCGAATCCCACGCATTTATTGACTAATGACTGTGAAACACGCGAAATGTTTCACGAGAGGTCTCATCCCTAGACTCAACTGTGGAAGAGTTTAGGGCGTTTTCTCATAAGTCCAATTGGGTAGATAGGTGAAAATGAAATGTGTTTCAGAAAATTTTCAAGATGAACTGTTGGACACATCTGATTGATATTTGACAGACTTTGATCTAATTCGAATTGAATTCCCCACAACCTCACAATGACGTCCGGTCTCTGAAGTGTAGAGTACTCCGATTCTCCGAAAAAAGTAGTTGAAGTGTTTCCATTGTTCGCGACCCTCCTCTCACTCTCCGCAATTATGATGTGGGAAGTAATTATTCCATTATTTTTCCCGCAAAAACTGCAGTCGGCCTAGAAAATCGGCGAATTCGTTCGACTAATCTCTTTCCATTCTTCTCACAGTTCTTACACTACAGCCTAGAAAAGAGGAATTTCGGAGATCCCTTATTCCATTGCCCTTTTGTATTGGCCAAAAAGGGAAGTGACAGCATCTGTTGATTTCTTTGGGCAATTTTAACTCGATTTTGGGCACCAACTAGTCAGCACGTAATCCAATGGAATCTCCGTTGCAACAGTCGGATGTTAGTCCACCATCGCATTATTGGGGTGTCGCCCATGGGAGAAAGGCCAGCAAAACAGGAACTAAATCAAATGAGAAAGTAGCTGAATCGGGGAAAGCACGACATTTGCAAGCGGGTTGCGAGCACGAATTGCGTCATTTTTTGGTGATGAAAGGCTGCTTCAAGTGTTTTTACGGTGGTCGTGACAGGAGAACACTAGACCAAGTCATGGGATTCATTCATGACAGGTGAAAGTCTACAGTAGATAAACAGTACTGCGGTTCAGAGATCGCACCTGGGATAATTAGAATTGTTGCCTCACATCGTATGGCAAAAAGTATGTAGGAGTAGATCAGACGGATCGTATGAGGTAGCGCAAACACGAAAATTATTGGTTATGAAGAAATTATCAGAAATTTGCAAAATTCATGCAAGTCTAGTGCACTTTCGTGGGTCCGAGCAAAACAATGACGAAATGAAGTCAATAGGGACTGTGATGTCTGTACAAACGTCAACGAATTCGTTAAAAACCAGCCAGGAATAGAGTGAGTTTCACAGAACACATAACATATAAAGGATACAATTCCTCCCAACTGCAATCGATTCCATAACTGTTCGAACCAATATCTCAATATTGCAGGCGCAAGAGCAGTTGATGCAGTCTCACTTCGGCGGTCGTCCATCATACTACGAGCCCTACATGAGACTCTCCTCGAGTATGTTCTCGCGTAATCTGGGTAATCCTCCTCTCTTCCCTACCATTTTCGTGTCATTTATCCTCTGTCAGTCCTTCTGGTCCTTGTAATGCTTTGCTTGATGTCCATGTCTTGCTAATGTCTAAATTCAAGGCGGGAATCAATAAAATTCTTTTCCTTGCAGACAAGCGGGACGCGTCGTATGGTTGGCACGAGTGCGAGTTCTCGCCCCTTTCGTGTCTGCTGCGCCGTCGACGATCTGTCTAGACACGCACCACGACCACCCAATCTCCGGCTCCGTGGGATTTGCCGGCTCTCTCCGGCGCAGTTCCCGGTCCTTCGATCTCTTATCTCTCTCCGTTGACCCTTCCACCTTCTCAAACGAGCTCATTCCCCTCTCTCTCTCTCTAGTACGAGGAATACACGACACAGCATCCTTCCCTTCCTCTTCATTCGTTGATCTCGAGTTGTTCCCTATCGATTCTCAGCTCCTCCCCCATCATCTCCTTCTTCCTTCCGTTGTTTGTGAGTGTGAGTAGAAGTGAGGGCGATCGTCCCCCATTCTCTTTGTTAGCACAATAAAGGTTGCGAAAGCACTCGACTCTTTGTTATCATGCAGCACGTCTTCTGCTATGCAGAATGCAATGAAGGAGTGTACAAGGAAGCATCGTAGCCCTCTCCCATACTCCCCCTCTACTACTCATCCCAGCCTCTCTCCCGATGCACAACAATGATTGGCCTTGTTATTGGCTGCGTTAGGCCTATGGACGACGAGTGGGAAAAGTCGGCGACTGACTACCGTAATCCGTCGCAGTCGCACGACGGATTTCCGGGGATGACGTAATGGGGTCAGGAGTGATGTCGTCCTTCCTTCGCCCTACTACGGTAGCTGTTGCGGGGCGGCAATAAAAGTGTCTGGACCTCGTATAATCGGCCTGATTAGTAACGTTTCCTGAAGGGGAAAGAGGGCTGCCTTTACGAGGGCAGTTATCGTCAATCATTCCATGAATCGAAGGGTCGGGGGACGAATTACCCCCAGAGGACTGATGAATACTTTCCATCGCGTGGAAAAACAACTTACATCAAGACACAAGGGTGACGTATCGAATGGGAAAATCTGGGGAGACCACCGAGATCCTTTCTGTGCAGAAAACACCCCGAATTCGTAATTTTTATCGTTGAAATGGTGAACATCAATGAAACTGGGAAAGGAAACAGTAAGAATTGAACACTGATGATGCTAGTAAACGGATGCGTCATTGTCTCGATATGAGTGGGAAGAGCCGAAGTGGCGCGCCGCGGATTGCTGGAGTGAGAGAGACGCGCGGTGGGCGCCAGATTGACGCGAATAGTGCGCGACCACGCGGCAATTCGAGCGCGTCACTCAACCAAGTAGAGAAAACAGTGATTAGGTGAACTATGAAGAACAGTAAAGATATGAAAATAGAGTAAGAGATAAGAAAAGGCAGATCTTTGAATGAGAAAGGCTAGCAAGGGCAAAAGTAAAAATAATTCACATGAACAAGGACTAGGAAAACGGGCAGGTTACGGTGGAGGAATGAATGAGGGCGGTAGTTGGGAGAGGCGCTGTAATTATTTATATTTCACTTGAACACGTTGCGTCTAGAATTCTTTTCGAGTTCTTAGGATATTCAATGACCTACCAGAGTGGGTTTCCTCCTCTCCTTTCCTCTCGTCGATCGTTGTCGCATGTGGACGTGCTCGCCTTCTTGACCAGCATGGACGTAGCAGGAGCAGGAACAGGTCTGTAGAAAAGGATAACTCGGATCTTCGAATTTTTTCCTTCAGACTTATTTGAGGGAGTAGTCATAGTCATCGCAACAACTAGAGCAAGATAATGAATAATCTATCTGTCTACATGCACAGTCTCTCACAACAGTGAAAGACAGACATCGTGACTAGGTAAAACCAACAGTCAACTCACAGATTCTTCGTCTCTATTCACCAGACTCGTCTCATCATCATCCGATTCTCTGCTATTCTTCCTTATTCTCACTAGTCCTCGTGCTGCCAGATTCGCCTCTCGTGCATCTCGTTTCTCGTCCTGAAACATTTTTTTTAGAATGACATTTACTGTGACATTTCATGAAGAATTTCGCGAATAATTTTGGATTTGTTCTCTCGATCGAGCACAAAAGAGCCATTGGAAATGCAAGGAGACGGGAATGCCTATGAAAGGTCACCGCTTAATGAATAGATCCCAACTATTGAAGAAGTATTGTATTCGAGTTGAATGGAATGATCATAATAACAAAATGTAAAGAAAACGTAAAGAATAAATTTCGATCACCTCAGTATTCATCGTCAGGAACCGCAACACGAGAAGATTCATCGATGCAGACATTATGACGAGACCGAGGATGATGAAGACGATCGAGAAGAGGACGTATCTGAGAGAAAATCAATTGATTCCAGCTCCCCTCTCTCTTCGAAGAGTGATCACTCACTCTGGTCGACTCTGGAGTGCTCCGTCCTTTTGCAGTGCGACGAAATCACCGAACCCTGGAATTTCGAAAAATAATTAAAGATCAACTTGTAAATTCATCACCGATAGTGGTGAGCGTGGTGAAGCAGTAGTAGATGGAGTCGAAGTACGACCAACCCTCGTATCTGAATTGAATGAACATATTGCTGATGACGAGAATACCAATTTGACATTGCGTGCATTCTATGAACAAACTGTGAAACATAGTTGAACAAGAATACTAAGCAAACTAACCGATGAAAGGCGTAGGCTCCAACGAGAATCTGCAAACCTCCCAGTCCTCCCGATACGATGATGAGATCAATGTGAGTGACCTGGAAGTGATTTCAATGATCGCAGATTCAAGATCTAAGCCAGAATGAACTAATAATAATGAGCAATGAAGATATCCACTCGATTGTTCACCTTATCTTCCTTGCCCGCCCATCGTTTGATGAAGCGGAGAACCTTCTCAGCGTAGACGTTCATTCGTTCACCTGGAATTAGGAAAACTTTATTTCTGATCGAATATTTCTTGTTCAAAACCAACCATCTTTGTGATTGAACACATCGATCTAAAAACAAAAAAATCCTGACCAATACTCTGGAAGCAGACGAGACCGAGAGGAATCCCTGCCAGAGCGTAGAACATACAGAAGATTTTCCCACCTTCAATTGATTATGTTTTTACTCTCTCGCAATCATCAATCAACTCGCTTCAATTCAGAGATAACTATCAAACAACCTTGAAACACATGAAATTCGATTCTAACATTTCAGTGTCAAAGAAAATTTTATGTATTTTATTACTTTCCTTCTGTGTTTCTAATGATTTTAAAAATCTAACCGGCAGTAAGCGGTGTTGAATGACCGTAGCCAATGGTGGTGATTACTGTGGTCGCGAAGTAGAATGCACCAGCGAATTTCCACTGATAACCCGCCTTGTGAGGCACCGATTTGATGATGGTGGCCTGAGCGGAGAGATCAAAGATCAACTCATTGATATGAGCTCAAACTAGATAGATCGATCAAAGATCAAACTACCTCTAATACATCGTAATCTCCATCTGTCATGTTATACTTGTCCGTGAGTCTCTTCCTCACTCGATCCACAAGATCTCTCTGAAAATCATTCTCGGATTATTCTTGGTCCTTGTTTTCAGGTCGCTCCTTTCCATCAAAATTTGTTGTTGATCGATACTTTCTTGTCAGTCTGTCCACTCATTTTCTCGATCGACTTTCATCACTAGTTCAATCTCTCTCTCAGTCTCAATCCGTCGCCTCTCCCCCTCTTTCCTCCCTCGCCTCCTCCTCTCACTACCCCCAAACTTCTTACACACGGCAGAAACAGCGGAGGACCTGCTTTCACTGCTCCTCCCTCTCTCTCTCCTCCCCTCCTCCCCTTCTCCCTCCTCCATTCCCCCCTTGCACGTTATATGACCGAAGAGCGGCTAGCCACTCTCAAAGAGAGCCACTAGCAGATAATGATGTCCTCCGAGAGAGCCAGGACCGGCAATTGTCCTCGCGGTTCTCCGGGGCGACCGTCATTTATCAAGCCCTCCCCTTGCAGATTACACTCATCCACCACCGCTGTCCAAGTGACAACATGAGTGCGACAGATATCCATGAGTCGGAAAGAGAGAGCCGGAATCTACGAGATCATGGAAAAGTACGTTGGGTTGATCAGTTCAGCTCAGCCCGAGCTGCTATCCGATTTCTTGACTTGTAACTAATCTGAGCGACTCAACAGAGGAAGTGATCATTTCCGGAGGCTACTAGCTCACTATCGATGATTGGACGATGTGCGGATGCTCTTCAAGAGAGAATGAAAAAGAGATCAGAAGGAGAAAGTGCATATTCCGGAAAATTCGAGAAGCCCATTGAATTGATCAAATGGCGTACAAAGTAATGCTGTGGAAGAAGTCAGGGGAGATTTTCTCCTTGGGTGGAAAAAGTCGACAAGGAGAAAAGGAGAAATTCAAAATTTTGAATTCGCGCCTTTTCGGTATCTCGGTTCCCCGTTGAGCTAGCGACTTGAAACTTGGTTTATAGGGTTCTGAGGGGTGGAAAACCCATCTGCCGAAATTTCAAGTCGCTAGCTCCAAGGGGAACCGAGATACCAAAAAGGCGCCAATTTAAAATTTTGAATTTCTCCTTGTCGACTTTTTCCACCCGATTTTCTCCTTTTCTCTTTTCTCCCCCTACTTTTTCCACAGCAT
>LS538003.1:506318-535305 GCA_900490775.1 Pristionchus maxplancki
GTTGAGCTAGCGACTTGAAACTTGGTTTATAGGGTTCTGAGGGGTGGAAAACCCATCTGCCGAAATTTCAAGTCGCTAGCTCCAAGGGGAACCGAGATACCAAAAAGGCGCCAATTTAAAATTTTGAATTTCTCCTTGTCGACTTTTTCCACCCGATTTTCTCCTTTTCTCTTTTCTCCCCCTACTTTTTCCACAGCATCAAAATGCTCATGAATTGCTAATGAATACGTGTTCAAACAAAATCATGCAGAAAGTACACAGCTGGTCCCTATTTAGCAGACAATCGCGCAAAAAATGAGAAGAAAATTCGAGAGAAAGGGCCCATCTGCTCCCAGATTCTTCGGTGAATCACCTCTCTCGAAATATCGGGCATTTTCCTACAGCACCTTCATTTTTGGGAGACTCTAGGCGGGAATTCAAATATTCGAATATCCGAACCTGCATCAACTCGTTTTCGCTCTCGAGTGCGTCGAAGACTGCGGCGCCGATCAATAAGTAGGTCATCGTGCAGACTACCAGAGAGAGCGTGCGCACGTTCTGTTGCTTCATGCTCAAGCATCGTCCTGCACCACATCATTTTAATATTCTCGGGCAGCAAAAGACTGTTTTCTAAAGGTTAGGGAATAATAAATTTCTGAAGATTTGCTAAAGTTTTGGCATGCAGCGAATATTGATCGAAGTGACTCACAGCTCAGCAGTCTCTACTCCTCGGGATCATTATCTCACCATCGGAGTTCTGAAAGTGAGAGTACGAATGAGAAAACGCTGTGATGATCACGTTCGTAGGATACGTTTGAAAATCAATAAATCACGACTACGACTTGTGAGGCACGTTGAGACAAAGTTCAAATAAATCGCGGCGTGTGTAGATTGATCGAAATATTAAGAATCACGTATTGTATATTACAAATAGACATCGACAATGACCGAGGAAAAAACGTGAAACAAGGAAAATGAGGGAGGGAATGAGTGGAGAAGACCCGCAAGAGGGAGAGAGATCAGATCAGATGAGAGAGATGAGACAGAAGGAGGAAGAAGAGAGAAGAGAGAGAATGACTGAGAGAAAAAGAAGGACCCTCACCACTCTCACAAACGCGAAACGATTACGTTTCGATTTATTGGAAGTGATCGACCTACAAAGTAATTTGAACTTTTGGAAGCACTGATAGGCGTTATCTTTCAGAAGGAAGTGTGTCATTCTGGCCGAGTGGTCTAAGGCGCTGCGTTCAGGTCGCAGTCCACTTCTGTGGGCGCAGGTTCGAATCCTGCGGATGACAGTTCCTTTTGGTATTCAATCTTTTCAAATATTTTGTATTCATATTTCTCACATCAAGGTGTCAGTTTCCAAGGAGGCGGGTGATTCTTAATTCGTTCTCTTCATTTCACACATTCTTCCTTCCTCCCCCTCTTCTCTCCCCACCATCCCATCGATTCTGCAAATGAAGAGAGAGGGGAAGCAGTCTAGGAAAGGGAAAGAGAGGGGGGAAAGAGTCAGTCCTTTCCCTCCCCCTTATTCTTACCATCTTTCCACATGTTTACTCAGTAATGTATACTTGTATCTGACGTCTTCTGCGACTTTTTCCTTCCTAAACATCCCATGAAACGTTCATCAGCTCACAACCATTTCCACCTATTTTCCTATTCCAGTAAGCCCTTCACTGTCCAATTTCCACTTCATCTCTATTTACTGCATGCCCCAACGCTTTTCCTGTATTTATTGATTGGGCTTTCCCTCCGCAGGAAAATAATGTGAAAGAGAAGAGAGTAGAACGTTGAAGAGCCCTCGTCTTTCTCCATTTCTTCTCTCTTCTTTCTTCAAATCCACAGACCGAGACTGGGTTCTTTTCTTGGAAATGCCAGCCTTTCCCTCTTTCATCCCTCAACTATTCACGCAAATTCACTCTATTCGTCCTGTCTCATGACATTTCGGCATCGTAAAGTAGTCTTTCCAGGGTAAAACCACAAGTCCCTGAAGGCATTCGACCGCCTCACGGGAGTAGATCAGGTAAGCTACAAAATCTCGACATTTTGCATTGCGACTAATTATTTTACAAATGTTGGGCGCAAATTCAAAATTCAATTTCCTCAGGATGGACGAGGCAGGAACTTCCTCACGCGATCCGCCCGACTCGCTGTACGCGGCAGAGCAGCGGACGCGGCTCGACGCGGATGTACCATGGTGGCAACGGTGAGAGATTTGAATTTCCCACCAACATTTTAAACCATTGAAAAGACAACCATTTTGTAAAGCGCTTTAAAATTCGAGAAAAACAGAGTGGTGTAAAAAAAATAATTATATCGTTTCAGTAATCTGCTGATGAATCAGCCAGTGTTGTTCGGAACGTGGGACGGCGTATTCACTACTGTGATGGTCAACATCTTCGGAATCATCGTCTTCCTCAGAATGGGATGGATTGTGGTTAGTAGTTTCATCTTTGATCTTCGTCGTAAATCTCTCAGACGCAGTTGAATCGCAATCCAGTCCGTAATGAACGAAATTCAATTGATCTTTGATCTCTGTCTAGGGAACAGCTGGCGTTGCCAATGCCATTCTTTTGCTCATCATCTGTACTACGCTTGCTCTGATTACCGTCTTCTCCGCCATCGGAATCGTCGAACGATGCAAAATCCAGGTAATCATTTATTTAGGGAAAAGGAGTTCATCCAAGTCTCAAATCTCAGAGTGGGGGCATCTATTTCCTCGTGTCTCACGTGTTGGGAGGACAGATCGGTGGAGCCGTCGGACTGATCTACGGATTCGGACAGGTATCGAGACTACAGTCAAGTCTCGACTTTGATCTTTGATCTCTGTAGGCAGTGGCCACTGGCCTCGTCGCTGTTGGTTTCGGCGAGTCGGTCGCTCACTACTTCGACACTGAATCGTTCATCGTCATCAAAGTGTCTGCCATCGCTGTGATCCTCTTCCTAACAGGTACCGTGTCTTCCTGAGCTACAGTATCCTACCGTACCCCTCACTCAGCGATCAACACTGCGGGTCTCTCGTGGGTGATCCGTCTCCAGCTCATTCTCCTCTCCTGCCTCGCTCTCGCTGCTCTTGACTTCATCCTCGGATCCCTCTGGACAGTCGACCTCGGTTTGTGATCTTTGATCTCTGTAGTTTGATCTTTGGTCTCCTTCAGAACACGGTGTCGGACACTTCTCTGCCGCTCGTCTGCGAGCCAATGCCGAACCGCACTATGCCGCGAAGAACTGCTCTGAGGTGATCTTTGATCTGTGATCTCTGTCTACTCTGATCTTTGATCTTTCTCAGCTCGGCATCGATCTCATCCAGCCCAAATCCTCGTTCTTCACGGTATTCGGTGTCTTCTTCGCCAATTTCCTCGGAGTTCTCGCAGGTAATCGATAATCTACAGTACCTCTTATCTATAGTATCACCTCAGGAGTGAACATGTCTGGAGATCTCAAGGAGCCGCACAAAAGTATTCCTATGGGTGAACTATCCGCAGTCACTGTCAGGTACACTAACTCGCAAGCCAAATTCAAATCTCACGCCATCTCCTAATTATCGATTTCTAGTTCGTCCATCTGCTTCATCTTCATCATGATCTTGGGTGCCGTCGTAGATCGTGACTGGCTCCTGTGCGACCATCTCATTCAGGAGAGGGTACGGTAGATTACCGCATCACATTCTACCGTAATCCTTCGCAGGTCTCACTAACTGGATTTCTCTTCATGACTGGTCTCTACATCTGTTCGCTCTCTTCAATCATTGGCTCGCTCCTAGGAACTCCTCGAGTACTGCAGGTATACGGTAGCCGAGAGATTGATCAATGAAAGACACCATTAGTGCACTTTCCTTTCGATTACTATCTCGAGTCTTCAATTTTAATTCAGGGAATCGCCGCCGAAGGAATCATTCCTATTCTGAACCCACTCGCGCAAGGGGTAAGGAGAGATAAAAAGTCCAATTTCAGAAGAATTAATACTGTCATAATCGATAAGCACAAAAATATACCGTAACCCTAACATAGATCTAGCCACCGTAATCTACTGACTACTCTTCAGCACGGGGCCAACCGTAACCCCGTCCTGGCTGGAGTCGTCATGATGGGCGTGGCTTGCGTGTTCGTGCTGCTCGGTAGACACTCCCAATAATATTATATCTTACCCAATATCTTGCTCAGGTGATCTCAACATGCTGGCTATCCTCTCAACGATGCCCTTCCTCATCACTTACGCCTTCGTCAATTACGCTTACGTCTCTCTCGCAATGTCGGCAGATTTGGAGGATGTGGCACTGGCAGTGTACGAATGAAGGGAGGGGCAAGCTACAAAACCACAAGGACATTTAGGAACGGAGGACCTGAACCGTCCGCATCTTACGGAAGCATGCATCGAATCTCAGAGAATGGAGATTTGGATAGCCTATTCCCCGATGAACGAAACACAAGACCTACAACATCAACGAACATGGTTTGGGGGAAATGTGAGCATGCAATACACCAGTAATCCAGGAGAATGGAACTGGAATCGTCGAACAACAAGCAAGCTGGTACTCTCTATTTAGCAATCGATACATTGCTTTCGTTGGGGTAAGCAGAAGTCAAATAAATTCCACCAAACAATATCGTTTTCAGTGTCTTGTCAACTTGACAATACTTTTACTAATCAACTTCTGGATTGCCGTGATTCACTTCATTGCATTCGCTGCCCTATATTACTACATCGGACGAGTATGCCCTACCTGCTTCCCAGGTCTGCGAGAAAAATAAATCAACAAGTCATGCAAATGTTAACAATCTAGGCATTTCTCAATTCTCACTGCCACATATGTTCAAAACCGCATTCTCGTCGCTCGAAGCTCTCGGTAAAACTACAACGGAACCATCCACTTCCCTTTCTGGTGAGAAATGATACAATTCACATGAAACCACGTGACATTTTAGGTCCAACACCGGCGGATGTATCGACCTCACAGCTTAATGAGTCTAATCCAGATTATTCCACGAGAAAAGGATATCATCATGCAGAAAATGTAGCAGCAGACTTCGATTAATTATTATCAATTAGCTATTCTAGAAGCATTGATACCTAGATGAAAGACAACCTAGACCGCCCAAAACAGTGGGTGCATGACAAGTAAGAAACCTATTAAGACATTCATATGTACCGCATCTCAAATTATTCTACCCTGTCTGTGGAGAATATCAGAACATTCTGATTACTCGTTGATAAATGTTGTGAACGAAAATTCATGATAACTCAACCGTTTATCTCAAAAATTGGGGTGGAGAACAGAAGAGGCGAGCCTTCTCCTCCAGTAACAATAACCGAGAACGATTTAGATGTTGGAGGGGTAGAGCATCTGAAATACAGTAATCAGTAAAATATTACATTGTCCCTTTAATATACCGTGTGGCAAGTATTACAAAGGAAAGTTTCGTAAGATAATAAAGGAATACTCACAACACGGATGCGCTGTCCAAGGGCGGTGGCGGGCAGGTTCTTGTGGAACTTGGCGCGGACGGATCCGGTGTTTCCGTGAGAGCGGGTAACGCGTCCCCAGATGCAACGAACTCTGCTGGGAGCAGCTCCGGCGACCTGGAAAATGAAATGTTTAACAAAAAAATTATAAAGTTGCATTTTGACCTTAAAGCAAGAGCACTATTCTAGAGAAACTAGCCCAGATAAGGGATATTAGTCATGCCTCACTGGTAACAACTGTTCGATAACAAAAGATTGAATCGATTTGCAAGAGCCTGAATATATTCTAAAACGAATTCCCTTTTTTAACTAGGCAAGCTCCATTTTCTTCTAGAAATATAAGATTTCTGCATATCCCAGGCCCAATAAAACTTGAAATTAATTCCTGGGTACTGGGTCTGTTTTCATTTAGGAGAAAGTGGCGTCAGAAAAGATCATAACGTTAATACTACTAGCTGCAAATACTTAAGGCGACTACTTGCACATAAAAAAGGAAATTTGTTTCGGATAATATGCTACTTCCCTAAAAGTATTTACCGCATCCACAACAACTTGTAATATTCCTTTTTTTGCAACAAATGTTCCATTCAAAGTCTGTAGAGTAAACCAGTAAATCATAAATATCGGTGCTAGATCGCAAAAGAACAAAATTCAATCACCCGTATGACGCAATGATCGTGAAGTATGCTAATAAAAAACTCACATTTCTCTTGTTGTGGGCCTTGTAGACGTACACGACGCGCTTTCCGACGTACCACTGGGCGTCGTTCTTGTTGAAAACACCGTCGAGCTTCAGGATGGAGGAAGTCTCGTTCTGGTTGCGCTGACCGCGGGTGAAACCAGAGAAGACGGCCTTGACGTAGAGTCTAGAAAGCGAGCATTAAAATATAGCGCAAGCTATATGCAAACGAATGAAATACATCTTCCTATTCTGCAATAAGATCCATAATTTAACTCGCACTGAGGTAATAGAAACCAGAAAAAAAGACTAACCTGCCGTTGAGGGCGGGGTCGTTCTTGCGGGCAACAATGGGGGCAGTGTCAGCCATATTACCTGAAGAAAAAACATAAATCAACTTTAAAAACTGAAAATATCAGCAATTTCACGAAAATTTCAACACCATGGAGCATAATAAGGCGAGCAGGCGTCAAATATGATACCAGGGTAACATTAAACATCACGAAAATCGGAAAAACGTGGCAAAACATCGATTTTCAGTAGAAAAAAAGAAAAAGTGCTTCAGAAAATCCCAAAATACCTCGATGCATTACCGTATCACGCCTGCACATCAAGATTTGAATTTGGAATGGCTTTCGCGTCGATGGGTCACATCTTTTTCGTTGCGTCATTAATTTATTTTTTTTATCGTTTTTATTATTTTTAAAATTAGTTTTAAAATATTTAGTTATTCCTGTCAATGCATAAAACACGTATACAAGCGTAAAACAAAGTATTAAAGTCAAAATGCGAATCATCTAGCGTCAAACTGTTACAAACAAAAGCAAATGGCAAACTAGTGTCTAGAATTCACGCTCATTTGCTAGGAACAATAGACCATGAGCAACGTATTCGCATAGGCGATACATGAATAGCGTCGTCTCGCTTCGTCGTGCGAACGCGCTGTAGATGAACATGGACACGCACGCAGTCTCCATCACTGCGCCCACGAAGCGAATGATGCTCGCCTGAAAATTCATATTTGTGCTAGATTACGGTACTTATTGTACCTGCGAATTGGAGGTATCGTCGAGAGAGCCGCCCTGAGCGAGCGAGCCGGAAGCCAGAACGAGGAATGATGCAGATGCAACCTGCAAATAACTTCCAATCATTGCATAAATCTGACAGTGATCTACCCTGTTCTACATCCTGCATTAGATAAGTTGCAAAAACAAGGGGGAGTTGGCCGAATTATGGTTTGAACAAAAGTTCAATAAATCAGGCAATGACATCAACATTCAAAACAATACTTATTCTCGTGACCTACCCCAACCCTCTGAATCTGCTGTGCTCTTACCCCGATGAAGAGACAACAGACGAGTGTCGGAATGGAGAAGAGCAGGTCTGCGAAGCAAATCACAGTGAATATGACGAGGTAGAGTCCTGCAACGATAACCGATTCCCTACAGTAACCATCAAGCTATCGTACCTGTCATAATGGCGATGGGGAAGCTCCACTCTCTGATCAGATGTTGGAAGGAGAGAAAGTACAGCATATTCCTCCCGATCACGAAAAGGGCCGCGAATGAGACAGGAGCCCATGCCGACGATTGGAGGTAGATCGCAAGGGCTGAGAAGGCGGCTACCGTAATACATATTACCGTAATCTCGACTTACCACTAGATACGAATGCTCCGGTAGTGAAGATCTTGGCCTGAGGCTGCATCGACGTGAGTAGAGTGAACAACGACAGCGAAATCATCGGAAGTGCGGAGAGCAACGGAGACACTGCAAATCGATGGTAAACGCAGTAAGATCGTCATTGATAAAGGGCTGGAACGATAAAACACTTACTTCGGCTGAATCCGGACGTCTCTAGATAGACGAGATACGTGATTCCACCATACGCTGCCAGCAAACGAGCTGGCCCAGCGGCACTCATTTTCAACTGGAAAACTGAGTTCTTGATTGATCTACCGTAGATAAATGAATAGATTACGGTACTTTGAGCATATCGATCGATCGTGTGACAGCGTTCGACATGGTGCCAGAGGGGGAACGGATTGGACGACTTTCACAAAACTATTCAGTACTGGTCGGGTGTGTGCGGCAAAACTTTCCCTTTTATTCTCTGCCGTCTCTCTCGATACTTTCTCTTTTCCCTCTCTGACCTACAACCTCTCGCTGTTGATCCCACTCTCTCTTCCATCGAAAACAACTAAATCGTGCAGCAGAGCGTGAGAGAACGCACTAGTTGCATTTTTCTGAACTTTCTCAATCTTTATTATCCGATCAAACCACCTCCACCTTATCATTCCATGACCATGCACTGATTAGATACCAATTGCCAGCTGTGAACTGTTAGTTGTACTGTATCGATCTATTATCGATCAACCTTTATTGATCTCCACAATATACAGTTAATTGGACGGTATTCGTCCTATCGGAAAGGCACTCGCATGGTACAATAAAGTTAGATTCCTTGGTAATAATACCCTAGTTTAAAGCCAGTAGTAGATCGAGTAGGGGCGGGACGGGGAGAGGCGGGGCTTAGGCCGATTGGCGATTGGCGATTGGCTTCGAGGTCGATTTCGATTTGGGCATCGATTTGGGCATGTACTTCTCGCATTGGACTGCAGCACGAACGAGGATGTACTGGGCGGCGAAGTAAGTGAAGAGGATCCAGTGCTGAAATGGAAATAATTGTGACATGAAATTTCGAAATCCAAGTTTCGTTTTTCACGTTCCATACATAATCTCTTTCAACTAGATAATCATTTATTTTCTGCCTAGTCATTTCTTGCTTCCGTTTCTCCACAAATAAACCACACCAATCTACGAATTCCCTTCCCCTCCCCTCACCTCAGCGAGTGGCACTCTGAAGCCGGTTTGCTCCATGATGAGGAGGTTGTCCGAGATGTAGAAGAGGGAAAACCCGAGCAGACGCCATTTCAGACCCTGAATCAGACGAGATTATTGTTAAGATACACACTACAACTTGATACTATCGCAATATCATGCCACTTCAGGATATCATTCAACATTGAACCCTAAATTAACCAAGTAACACTAAAACAATAGTTCTCAATCCCATCTCACATCAGCGAATGGCGGATGGACAGTGCTTCCGTAGATGCACTGGGAGGCCGAGTAGATGACAGTGGCAGTGAGGATGAACGAGTAGATCACCAGCACAAACACAGCGAACACGCTCACTAAAAGAGATTTCTTTTTTACAAGAAGTATTACATCTGTAGTGCTCGAACATCCGAACTATGAACATTTCGCATTGGAACCTGGTTTCACCTAGCTCTAATTCAAATCTTGAACTTGTGACGATAAATTCCAAAACTTTTTTCCAGTGTATTTAACTACCGTATTTTAGCGCTACAGTATCCCAGTGTCCTACCATACCTTTGAGTATGGGAATTAGGCAGTAGTATCCGACGATGGCATTCCATCCTCCGAGGAGCACCACGATCGGCCAGCAGATCGACAGCGTTTCGGGCACGAATGTTAGCTGGAAAGTGGAATAATTAATGTATATCGCGTTGAAAAAACAAACAACAAACGAACAAAAAATCTACCATGTAGAAGATGTGACCGATGCCGAAAGCAATGGCGCCCGGCACGATTCCCTCCTGCAAATAAATTATAGATTTTTGGATTTCTCAAACCAGTTGAATTGTCTTTCCTTTGTGGTTTTTTTAAAGAGCATAGATTTCTAACCATAGCGAATGTACCGATAATTTTTCTTCCAATAATCAAATTCCTGCTTATTACAACGATGCCAAAATAAAATACAACGATGATTGCAGGTATTTCATATCACCTTGGAGATTCCGATCACGTAGTCTCCGGCGCATCCGGCAGTCAGCGCGAGCACCAGCAAACCACGCGTCTGCAATTACACTCCGTGACTTGATGTTTCGCCATCTTTCCAATATTCGGTTATCTTTTTTTTCCAATGTTCCACAGACCATCATGGTGGGAAAATCCTCATTTGCTAGCCCTCTCTGCATATTATTTAGAGTTCTGAATTATCTCTACAACACCTAAGTAAACTGAATAGTCAATAATTTTGATATTGCCGAATAAAAATAACATGAGTGCCTTTATTTTTCCAGTAATCTCCCACGTGGGCTCACGTGTTCCTTGTTTTACGTAATCCTCATTATCCCTATAGGAAATAGGCGAATGTTATGTGAATTCGGAAAAAAACTACTTCCTCAAACTTCCAGAAATCCCTCCCTCAAAATACTTCACTAATGCAGTAATTGCTCTTCTCTATGTTTCACAGGCTCTTAAAATTCCAAGGACAACGCAAAAATACATTTCAACCGCAAGTCCAACGACGCAAAAAGCAATCCCCTGTCCTTTCATCTGTCCCTACTTTCTTCTTCTTCAACCCATTCCCTCCCACGTTTCAACCTTCACGATCCCTGTAATGTAAGAGCGGAACCAACAATTAATCCTGCTTCCTTTATCTGTAAAAACGACCCACATCATTCACGTTTGACTGCATCTTCACAATGCCTTACGAAAAGCAACAGATAGTATCTCCTCAAGCGGCATTTCGCCCACACAGTTCCTTTCACGTTTCTCTACGCCTATATTATTACCAAGGCGAAACGAAACAGACAATAATGCATCAGCACTCCCCCCCCCCTTCCCTCTCTTCCCTCCCCTCACCTTGAGTGGTACTCCTCCTCCATGGAGGGCGACGAACGAGATGAGCACGAGCATCGGAGTGCACTTCCTGCCAATCAAACATTAATTATTTGTTATCGAAACTAAAGTCTTCATCATCCTTCTTCTTCTGCAGATACTTCTATACAATATGACAAAATAGACAGGATGCACGTCAATCAAAAGTCCCCTAGACCATCAAGAAAACACAAATTCACAGTTCACCCGTGTTTTAACGCTCCACTGCTTCTTTACTAATCCTACATTTTGAATTTAAATTTGATTGTGAGGACGGTAGACTTCCCATCACCCCTGGCAACTCGTTCACATTTCGTTGCCAATCGACGAAACACAAAAGATGCACCGTTTCTTCTGGTTACTTCACACACAACCTTCACAACTACCACCTGCCGATGCTAAGTGTTCCCCTCCAATTAGATCAATCCCCCCTGTGGTTATTCCCTCCAACACCCTCTAATCCCCCTTCCTTCCCTCACTTACCAGTACGCATACAGCTCATTGTAGAACTTGGTGAGTCCGCTCGATTGATAGAAGAAGTGGACGATCGCCACCGCCATCGCGACTCCAGCCTTGTGCAGCTCCGGCATCTTGGATACGGTAGGATGAGAGGGAGAGAGGGGTACGGTAGGACTCGTAGGGGAGGGCTAGGTCACTCGTAGAGGGAAGACAACGCAATGGGGGGAGGCAAGGGGAGGACTCGTGAACACTCTTCGAGAGTGAATGGGAAGGAGAGGCGAGAGTCTGAATCCTACGTATGGAGAGAGGCAGGTAAGGGACGGGGAAAGAGTGGAACAAGTAAGAGAGGGGAGGAGGGAGGGAGAAGGGAGGGAGGGACGGGAGAAGGGAAGAGGCCGGAGGAGAGGGAGGAGAGTGGCACCAACCCTGCTAGACTACACGCGGGGAACGGCCGATAGAGAGACTGGGAGAGACGGGAGCTCCGCGGTACCACCAGAGGCGTCTGAAATTGAAAAGTTGATCGTCGATCTACGAAAAACAACGAAGTACTCGAAGAAAAACAAGCGCGACTCAAACAAACCTACAAATGGAAATCGCACAACCACTCGGGACGGGCCGAAGCACACAGAATAGCAGAGGAATGGCGCGCGCGTGCAGAAAACGAACAAAAGCTCTTTGATCGCTTTGCAGAGTGCCCATTTTCTATCTTGTTATCGCTCACTTATCGAATTGTGCGCTCTTGCGTGGCAAGCAAGCATCTTGTCAACGATAGGAGCGCCCTTCAAGGACTCTCCCCAATACACACATTCTCTCGCCTGTCGAACCAGCTAGAGAGCATGGGAAACGAAGAAAAAGAAAACATTGATCTTCCATAGAATGTAGGGGTGATCTCCAATGGACTCTTTCCGATTCTCCCCTATTCCTCGTTATCTATTTCTCCATAGAGATTCCTAGAGAGTAGGTGCTATCTGGAGAGACCATTGCCTCATTCCATCACATCATCCCCGACCAAGAGTCTGCATTGTGGTGTCTGCACCACTAGTACATGTTCTAGACATACAAGTTCATTCACACAACTATTCCTGGCACTCCCCACTGTCGTTTCCCATTCTCATCAATCACCACATTGAACCGCAAGAGAGAACGCGCGATCGGAACATCATCAAAGGGGGATTGGCGCTGTTCCCAATCCCTCGTCTCGCCCAACAAGTAAACACGTTCCATCCCTCCTCATTAGATCATTAAACCATCTGACTCGAACCTCGATGAGTCCTTCTATCCCATCCCTCCTCCGTAGTTCGGTAGATCAATTTCTGTTTTCTCGAACCCTTGGGGTGGGTTCTCCCTCGTGAGGTCAGTTGTTCCACTCATCACTTCCTTCTCTCCCCTCCTAGAGAGTGGATAGAATGGAGAGAGTTCAATCGTGACGTCTCTGTCTACCCATTCCACACACAAACCACGCGTGGGGAGGGGGTGATCTGCTAGACTACACCGCGGAGAGGAGAAGAGGCACTAGACGATGTACTCTTGCCTCTGAGGACTACACTGGCCTGCGGGGAATCCCCATCTGATATTGAGAAGGGGTCAACGACCAATCATCCATCACACCAGTGCTTCAAGGGTGCCCTATAGAACCGCGTTTCGGAAGATTGTAATGATCCTCCTTGAGTGAAGAATCAAAATGTTAAACCCGACCAGATAAGTTCGTTCCCATCTGTGCCTCTCATAAGCCTTTATTATTCTGTCTTCTTGAGCAGATAGTACTTTGACCCTCCATCATCCAGATTGGGCTAGTCTCCATCATACGTTCTGTCTAATCAGCAATA
This sequence comes from Pristionchus maxplancki, assembly GCA_900490775.1. Classification (NCBI taxonomy): domain Eukaryota; kingdom Metazoa; phylum Nematoda; class Chromadorea; order Rhabditida; family Neodiplogasteridae; genus Pristionchus; species Pristionchus maxplancki. Next base: position 519,414 of record LS538003.1, read on the forward strand.
GATCATAGGAAGACGAGAGACTCAAACTTATGCCCCTTTAAGATGCCTCTTAATCACTGATTCCTTATCGGAATTTGCTCTTGGCAATGTGCACGTATTGATCAAGTACACTGATCTTGACTGATCAGAGACGCTCTCGTCATTGCACTCGACAGAATAGTTCATTTCACTACTCGGAACAAAAGATCAACGAAAATGAACTCACCCCTCTCTACGACCACCATCTTCACTGCTGCAGCTGCAGCCAATCTCTCGATCAGTCTGTCGTATGACCACTCCTTCTCCTCCTGCTGCTGCTGCGACTGCCGCACCGACGAGTCGAGGACTGTCTGTGAAGTAGTTGTGATTATTCCAATGCGAATCTTCCAGGAATCAACGCAAGGCATCCATCACACATTTACAGTAATGCTGTCACACAAAATTGCCATGACACACGTCGATCGTAAACATGCATTTTGCAACAAAATTTTATGAGAAATATATTACAATAACCAGACTACCGTACCTTGTGCACCACAACTCCTTGCACTCGTCCCTCTGCATTCACTAGAAAGATGGCGGAAGTCGGCATGGTGCGCCAGATCTGGAATACGGTAATCATGACTCTGGTTTCGTACTCGAATTGGAACGATTTAAACCCAAATTATTTTGAAAAAGCTGTGAGCAATGTAATGAATTCTTGAGCAATACGGAAGCTTAAGTTTTGGTTGAAACACAAATATTTCGATTGAATTCATAAATTTTCACGTTTGCTGCATTCAGAAGAATCCCAACGAGGGCTCTAAACAACAAAAGAAGCAGAATACTTCTCACCATCATTCCTCTCTCGATTCTCTGCTGATGCATCATCATCGCTGCGTCATCGTCACCTGCAGCGGATCGGAGAAGGACGAAGACCTGAGAGAGTTGATAAAAATGGGTTTGACAAAGAACGCAGTAGCAAAATTACAGATCGAAAGCAAGTGAGAATGTGAAGGACCAGTGAAACACGAATAAATTATTTTATAAAAGAATTTTTCACTGCTTTAAAAAATCATTTCCGAAAGATAGAATTCCAACCTGAGATGGATCCCTCAACAATCTCATCATAGTTGAGAGCGACGGATCCGGGAGAGATGAAGGTAGGCTCCAGTGAGAGATCAGTTCTGAATTCAAGAGAAAATATTTTTAAAAATCATGAGAAAATCAAGGAGAAAACCAATTCCAAGAAAAAATGTCTACCTTCTCCTCTTCCTTCCCTTCCCACGACGATCACTCGATCGATTCTCTTCGAGAAGAGCAGTGATTTCACTCCGGAGATCTGAAACATTTGTTTTGTTGTTCCGGAATGCAAGACATCTATTAAGTCCACTCCAATTTCAAAATGATTGAATAGCCGGCGAAACCCAAATTTACCATGTCTATGCGCACCTCCTCTCCTTCCTCCCCTATCACTACAGCCACTGCCTTCGTGTCCTCACTCGCGAGATACGGTAGATCGAGTGGGAGCTGCAAAAGTGGTTTATCAGCTAATTTTACCCTTGATTTATCTCAAATTGAAAAGACGAGAACTGATCTGACAGAATCCTTTTTCTAATATGAATCGATTAACTTCCGTACCTCCTCCTCATCTCCATTCCATCTCTCGTAAGTCCATTGTCGATGGGGAACGAGTCGACCCTCGATTAGATGGAGAGAAGAAATCACTATCTGAAATATCGATTTCTTTGGAAAGAGTGCAACTAATATTATGGGAGAACTCAAGCAATTCATTTGTTCCTACAGTACAACAGGCTACCGACGAAAAATAATCACCATGAAAACCAAATAGTATTGTTGCAGCACCAAACTTCCCAGATTTTAAAGAAAATCTTACGTTCTGTGGTTATCGTAATTTCCAAAGTTTTCATTCCACTCACCTCACTCAATCGACTGAAGTACTTCCTGTACACCATCTCGCCCTGTCTTCTCATCTCCTCCATTCTCACTTCATCCTTCCTCAATCCCTCCACCGCGTCCTTTAGATGTGTCAGAGACAGAAGGGAGAGGGAGAATCTGCAAGCTGGATTGTAATGCATGGGAATAGATTTGTATTGTATAACCTATGGCTTGAAAGATGTACTCCAAGGAGAACACAAATGCTACAGCGTCTAACATTCCGAATCATTGCGATCTCCTACAACGAATCTCAAGACTACGGTACCTCGACCAATCGATAATTTCCTCGAATGGGAGAACGAAGCTGGGAGCGAGGATGATGGGAATGGCTCCCGCCCTCAGACCATCAATCAATATTCGAGAATGAGAGGGGAGATCATCAGAGATGAGCACGAAATCGGATGCCTGAATTCAGACGAACTGTTCGTGTTTCGCTCATTCTTCATCTCTCAAAGCAACATAAATATGCAATAATTGCATCACGGCCCGTAGATAAATAAAAAAGGTAAATTCAATAACACACGCTATGGACTCTACATCAACTCAGTAAATACGAACCCTCAATGCCTCCTCATAACTCCACTCCCTTCCGTTCTCATCACAGAGATCGCCCTCGGCTCCCTAGAAATACATTTTTTACGCATTTAAAAATACAATGAACCATCCAACTTCTTGTACACACATGCGTCAATACAATATTTCATCAGACCAATCTCCCTCACCATGGCACATCTCCTTATCCACAGGACCTTCTCCAATCCAGCGTGTACCTCGCGGATTCGGTTCTGAAAAGACTAGGTGAATTTTCGCTACTTAACTTCTTAGTAAAGAAAAGCAACGACTTTGGATGTTTCGTGTGACATTTCGATCGAAGAAAAATGATGATGCCCAAATCCAGGACAATTTAGAACAATTTCAAATATTATCACAAGGGTATTTCATGCCACACCGATACCTCGAAATGAACTCCACGCAAGTTATAACGATAGGAGAGAGAGAATAGAAAGAAAACATTAACGCACATCCAGTCCCTTCTCCACGTCATCCATCTGCAGAATGAGCAGTCCGATGTGATTGGAGTCGGGGTTGATCGCCTGGAAAGACTCAATATTCCCCATCGTGAAACAAAGAATGTGGGTCCTTCAACTACAACTAAAAAGACCTCGCGCTTCCCTCCAATCGTCTCCTCTTCAAACCACTCATCTCCCCTCCAAACGGGCAGAGAAACGTCGAAATCACGGCGGAATCGAGACGAGACTGGTTGTGCACTGAAATAAGCCGCATGCGTCCACTATCACCTATGCGCTAATCCCGTCATATCACTGAAAAAGCTCACTTCGCGATCACTGCCGTGTCCTCTGTCAATTTCCTTCCATGGAACGAGTAGATCAACATTCTCCTATCGTACTTCTCCTTCAGTCTATCGTACACTGCCCGTAAAGAGTCGCCCTCGAATCGATCCTGAGAGATACCGTAATCTAAGCATGCCCAACTACCGCAATCGATGCACCGTACCTGATTGAGGAAGTCGACTCCCGGCACGACAAGCGTCGCTTCCCTCTCATCTACCGTAGCCCATTCACTGGCAGCGATGATTGATCGAAGTTGCATGAACTCCGCTGAGGGAATCGGAGTGAGCAAACTGCCCTTCTACAACGAGAATAACGTGTATTTATTCAGTAAGACACTCCAATACTTGATTTATCTCCTAATTCACAAATTCCTACCCTTTCTCCCCCTCACCTCATCTCTCATCTCGACCACAGGCTGCATCCACACTCTCAGTCTTCCGGTCCCTCCAATCCTCCTCACATCCAAACACGTCGTCATCGTGCAATTCGACGTGTATCTACAACACAAATCTCTTCTAATCCAACTCACAGGGAAATAAGTCTACGACTTCATAAGTCTAAAGTGAGTAGACTTCATAAGTCTAACTTTTAGACTTATGAAGTCTACTCTAATCCCTGCTACGATAGAGAGATCATAGAGCGGGATCCGAGAAGAAGTACCAACTGTGCTATAGCTGAGTGGTTAGAGCGCTCATCACACGGTCCAAGATCGTGGGTTCGATTCCCTCCCAACTCTACACTTTTTTGCCTCAATCTAAGAGATAGACTTATAAAGTCTAAAAATTAGACTTTGAAATCACGGTTCGGCTGGGAAGACTTTATAAGTCTACAGATAAGTCTAAAATCGTAGACTTATTTCCCTGTGAGCAGGTTTGAAATAGCGACCTCGAGGATGTCATTACAGCAAGTACTGTAGATAAATAAGCAAGCAGATAATTCTTTCACATTTCTATGGAAAAGACGGATTCGGAATGAATGCAGTAAATCTCGAATACCGTAATCTCGGGAGGTGATCGGAGACTGTCCATTTTTCGACCTCCTCCACATCATTACGTAGCAGATAGACGATATGGAGATACAGTACTACCGCGAATAGAAGGTACCCGACCCATTGGCGCATTGGGTGTGGTGTGGAATCTGGAGAGGGTGATAGACCATCTGCTAACTACTGTGCAGGTACAACAGCAAGAGTGCAACTTCGAAGGACGACTCAGATATAACAACAGTTCTCGATAGACCTTTATCGCCAAGACTACGGTAGGCGACTTCGCAACGGACTCGAACACACAATACATCTCCTATCGAATATCTGACAAGTCTTCTCTGAGCGTGAAACGGGGGATAGAAAACAAAAGGTCGAATAAGCATACACGTTATAACTTCTAAAAAAAGGTAAATGATGTACTCTAGAATAAATCGACAATCTAGGATACGGTAGAGGGTGGATAGGGAGGGACTATGATCTACGTACACGAACCACCGGGGAGGAGATGGTGCGGTGCGACTACCGTAATCCACGAGAGACAGACGACGCCTATTTGCCAGCGAGAACCTGGTTGCGGAAATCAGTCACGCACCTGAAAGAAAAGAGTGAAATATTTTGATTAACGGCTCAAACGAGAATGCAGGAGAATAAAAATATTTAGCTCATGTTCGAAACTGTTAAGTCACATGGTGAACTTAGGTTTCAGCAAGTGTTCAATAACAATAAGAACTTCAACATAGGATGAACGAAAAACAATACAATTTAGAATAAATCAAAATAAAAGAGACTTTAAGAAGGGAAAATAACATACTTCTCGTAGATCTCCGCGAGAGGTTTGCACTTGAGGACAGTGCCGCGATTCTGATTGATGCACTCGAGAATGCGCTGAAAAGACAGAAAATAAGAGTCATGCTAGCACGATTAACTCCAAAAGGAAGAAACATCTAAAAATCCAGACCAATATGATGTCTAGAGCATCCAAAATAAAAAAAAGGAAGTGAACATAAATATAAAGACTCACAGCCTCGTTGTCGCTGCAGACATTCTCTCTCTGGTAAGAGAAGAACTGCTTCTCCACACGCTGGAAATAAATAATGACAACCGATTTATGAAGTACATTTTCAATAAAAAAATCAAAATAATTAGAATGACTTTTAACGGTGCTGATCACAGAACAAAATCTTGCAGATGTTTTCTTTGAAATATGCAACTTTTCTAGTTCAAAACAGTACGAAAAGAGAAATTGTAACGATGGTATAAATTATTTTTTTCTGTAACCGAAACTCAAACCTGGACAGTCTCATCGAATATCCTCTTCCTGTCCTCGATGTCTTCTGCGAGCGAGGTCGTGGTAGTGGCAGTCGAGCGACGAGCCTGAAAAAATTACTATAGATTCCCCGTCACCGAATCACTCTTTGTCATTCACATAATCTTCAACTTGCTCTTCTGCTAGTAAATAGCATATATACTACTATAATAGCAAATATCCGAGAAAGTTGCGCAAAGGTGATTTAGAATGCTGCAAACCTGGAGCTCGGTGAGCTTGGCCATCTCCTCACGAAGTCGAGCCTTCTCGGCACGCTCACGATCGAGCTCGGCCCTACAAATGTACAATGATGAAGTATAAAAATGCTAGATTGCATTTTTGAATGACTAAACAGTCAACAGATCTTTCTGTATGAAATATGCAATAATGTCTTACTTGAGCTTGGCGGCCTCCTCGCTCGTCGCTCCTCCATTCTTCGCCGCCTGCTGGGCGTTGATGCGTCTGACGACCTCGGTGGAGACGCCGACAGTCTTGTACTGCTCGGGGATCTCATCCCGATTGATGCGGATCACCTCCGGCTTAGGCGCCGATTCCGCGCTCTGGCCAGCACCCATAGCCTGGAAGAAGGAACCCGTAAGGAGTCGAGTCACGCGAAAACATCAAGAGAAACAAAGACGAAAACAGCAAAACCCGACAAGCAGAGTTTCGACACTTGCAATCCCATGCAGAGACGACGCAAATAGCTAACAAATTACTGTTGGAAAACGAATCAAACTTCTACGCAATCGCAAATTGAAATAGGCTCCGCCCCTTTTGAGAATTCTTTCGGAAATAATTTGCCTTGTTTTCACTTGTTGCTTGCTCTGTGTTTCCACCCGGATGTTTCCCTCGTGATAGCTATTCTTGTGCGAGACAACTCGACACGTTTAAACGTGATCGCAAATTATGTTTGTAGAGCTTTCCTTAAATTTTAGCACCGGGTTTTGCGTAAAATGCTGTTATCTTCTGTTTCACACATATCTTGCGGATCGCGCTTTCTCATTGTATCGTCGTTGGATAGTGGGTTAGTATCCATAATAATTAACACGACTTTCCACGTTTCATGCACAAGTATTCGCACCTTTCGTGCACGTTTTTTCATCTCATTTGTTAATTTTCAGTTTACGAGAGTGTCCATCCTGCAATGGAGTCGTCGATAGATCAGATGTATCGATCGAGCAGCTTCCCTCTCCATTCGTCAATCAGCTAAGCTCGGCCATCCTGCTGAAACCGAGCGAGGGCTCGTGGACCACGTTAGTTTATTTCTTCCTTCAATTATTATTCTATTTAATCTTTCTTCTTTTTTTTCTGGGACAGTTAGCGGCAGTTGTCACATATATTAGAACCATTTGCATGTATCCCTTCAGTTTCGAGCTTGGAGATGATCTCCACATCGGAATCTCCAAAAGTTGCGGAACCGTCCATTCATTCTGGACAGAAGGCATCGTTAGTGAGGTACTACTATTTCATTGAATGTTTTTTTTGCACTAGTTGGTACTAAAATATGTGCATTTTTTATTATTTTTCATTCAGTCTACCTCTTGGGAGGATTCCATTATTGTGAGCTCGTTTGATCTACCTGATATCGACGCGAGACTCGCAGAGTTTACCGATCAGAGAGACTCAAATTTCCGCCCAGAAGTGAGTTTTGATTTTTTTTCGTTTTGGATGATCAGAATGGTATCAATTATAATGCTAAGAATGATGCAATTCATAATCTAGCTCTAATCATCCTATTGCATCAGACTTACGACGAGAGAGAATGGAATTGCTTCGATTTCATTGTGAGTTTTCTCCACTTCGTCGATCGATCTCCGCTGTTAACCAAGGTATGCTCCTATTTTATTATTTCTAAACTGGTTTTCATTTAAAAAAGATTTTTTATATTGTATTCTTAGGTCGAATTCACTTCTCAATTCGTGGAAGAGCCTCTGAAACGCGCAGTGAAGTATCTCAAATTGTACAAAGAAGTAGAGAGTAGAGGCTGTATTGAACTTCAAAGGTAGAATTTTATATTTCAAGTTGTTCCATATCTTGCCAGTTTCATACATATCAGCTGATAAACATTTAATTTAAATTGTCTTGTCTTTTTCTCAATACGCGTTCTAATCGCGATTGTATACCTTTACTACCTCTATTCGCTCACTGCGTCCTATTTTCGTTCTATTATCCCAATCGATACTCTCTTCAGACTACCGTAATCGAAAGATGGCTGATGCGTTGGAGGACCTCAGTGCAGAAGCGTGCGTCGATCGGGCGAACGATGCTAACGGCTTCCTGAATAATCAGGTACTTTCGTACTTTGGTTGCTTTCGTAAGTTTTTGCTTTCTTAACAAGCTACAACACCACTTATTGAGAGTAAGTCTCTAGGTGGATGTAGGGAGAGTGAAACAAAATTTACTTGACTTATATTTCTTTATTTTTCGTGATTTTCTTTTCAGTTCGACATCTTCGTGCACGACTACCGCGAGTTGACCGAGGTGGAGCCGGACGATTGCTGTGGTGGGAAGGAAGGAGTGTGAGTGGAGGCGGCGATTATCATTTTGATTAACCTAATCGATTTTTGAACTAGACGACTTTTCCCAGTGTTCACACGACGATGTTTTCAGGGAAGACGTCGAGTGTTCACACTCCGGTTCGTCAAAGGCCGACGGAGGTCCCAGCAAGAAGGAAATCATAAATGTGACGAGGAAACTGCAAAAATCTATTTTCTCACTGCAGAGGTTTGCGATTTAAAAACAATCCATTTTCGTTACCTTTCATTTTTATCTGCTTATATTTTGTTGTCAAGAAAAAAAAATTTCATATTTTTCACTGAAATATAAAAACTTTTCAGTTTGCCAGATGCCCCTGTCCACATAGATCTACTAGCAGAATTGAAAGGGGTGAGTCGACATTCTCAAGTGAAATTCGTAAAATTTGTAGAAGACGGTTTATGTTTCACCGAATCAATAAAACCCATAGTCATCCCTGAATCTCAATTCCGTTCTTGTCACTCATCTAAATCCAATTCCTCGTCAGTTGCACGCAATCCTCACTCGTGCTCTCTCCTCGACGTCGGCCGAATTCGCGCCCTCCAATCTGCCCCTCCCCGACTACGATGAGGCCGATATGCAGATGCTGCTGGGAGAGGAAGAGGTCAGGGGGGGGGGGAGTTAATCAGATGCTGTGACATTGACACTAAATTTGTTTTTTTAATTGATTTTAGTTTTAAAAAAAAACGATTAAATTGTGTTCATTTGAAGGTTCCGAAGACGACTTCGATGCTCGAGAAGGTGGCCGAAGAGAAGACGAAGGCAGGAGAACGGTTGCAGGTGCGAAATTGTGAAAAAATTGATAGTTCAGATTTTTTTATGTACAATCGTGATTTTTAAGCGTAAAAAATTCATGATAATTCATATTTTGTGATTTCACTTTTTTCTGATTGCTAATTTTTTTAGGGTCTTCTGGTGCAAGCAGAAATACTGATGCGAGAGGCGACTCATGCGAAGGGAGGAATAGCAAAGTGAAGAATGATCAAAGATCAATCCCGGTGAATTGTTGTTATCGTTGCTAAATATTATGCGAATTTATTGTTGTCTTGATGAGCATTTGTGGTAATAAACAAAAACTTTATTATGCCTTATCGAAACAAGTCAACAAATAACCCATAACCAATAAATGTCGGAATTCCGACTGTCATCACAGTAATTCGTCAATGGCAATATGCACGGGGTGGGAAGATATCACAGAGGGGATAGGATAAAGCAGATAACCCGTAGAGTTGCACTGATGAAGAGAAAACAGGGATATGGGAAGGATATTGAACACAATTAATTAGCAAGTTATCTACCGTAATCTATTAGTGTCAGTTGTCGGTAGATGCTACGTCACCGTAATTCGATTCGCTCTCAGCATCTTTTCTTTCTCGTTTTCACGAGCTTCCGTGTGACTGAGGATCTTGGATACGGTAGCTCCGTCTTCCTCACAAGATTCATCCCACCTGCAGAGGGATTACGGCAATTCTTTAAATCTACCGTACTATTAATTTGGTACCGTACCATTGGCGGAAGTCGTTGATCGATCGCGATTTCTTGGGCATTTCCCATGCCAGCCGACACAGCTGACAAAAGCCCCATGGTCGCTCGAGGATGTCGTGTTGCTGGAAATAAGGCGATATTTTTAATGGTCTTTCTTTTTCGAGGTTGCATCATCAGTGATCACTAGCCAATGGTCCCACTTTTCTCACCTCCCCATTCAAGTAGATGGTTGCATAGTCGCGTCGCCAATGGAACATCTCGCTGCAATATTCTTTGATCTTCGGAAGTTGATCTTTGATCTCTCCCACCTATAGGCAGTCTTGTTCTTCATGAGATACTTCATCCTCTCAGCCAGATCTTGAACTGTATCGTAATCGTCGACTGCGATGAATGAGTTGGGAGGAAGACGATTGTGGGCGATGGATCTCTGTAATTCTTGATTGATCTTTGGTCTCGGAATATTGTGGGTGTACCTTGAGTACCACTGGCACAACATCGCGTCCGTAGCCTTGGTTCCATACCTGAACATTCCGTCATGACACTATCAGATTTGGAATGGAATCGAACCTTCTCCGTGATGTAATCAGTGCAGATCGAATTCTCGAAGGCGAGGTAGAAGTGATAGCTGAAGTTTGTGTTTCTCCCTAGTCTATGCAAGTATATATAGCCTCTCCAACTCACTCATCATCAAGCATTCCCTCGCACTTCTCTCCCCTCGGACAATTCGCTCCATTGAGACAGTGACCGTAGATGTCCACGGGGAAGAATTTCTGTAGAGAAATCAAGTTTTTTGACGATCAACGTGAATCCAATTCATCGACAACCGTAATCCTCCCCATCCTACAGTACCTGCATCTTCACAACGAGATCCTCTCTCCTGCTGTTGGTATTGCAATGGGAGACGAACCAAGCTGCGCCCTTGGTCTTACCCTCGAGACGTGATGAATTTACCACCTGGAATCCGAAGATTCCATTGGTATTGTCTCATTCACTCCTTGATGATCAACCGAACGATAGGTACTATTCCAATCCATTTCATAATCCCTACCTCCTCTATTGGCCTTCTCTTGGCCAATTTGACGGTGTATCCATAGGGGGAAGCCCCTCCAGTATCATGACGAAATCCAAGAGATACGTTGAAGTAGTCCTGATGAGAGGATTCCCGCGGTTTATGAAGATGAGTATGATCTCACGAACCTTCGGCTTCACATTCATCGGCATGTTTTTAGGCGATTCCTGAAAGTTGAAAATGATTTTCGAAATTGAAAACATTTAATACCTGACTATAGAACGCCATTATTTGGTCGTTATTCTTCCGCTGGAACTCGTCAGAGGAGGTGAGTACTACAGCAGCCTGGATCACAAAAGTAAAGCAAAAGGTACTGTCATCCGCAGGATTCGAACCTGCGCCCACAGAAGTGGACTGCGACCTGAACGCAGCGCCTTAGACCACTCGGCCAGAATGACACATGGGAACAATCCTCGCTCATGCACTCACAGACGAGAGGAAAGAGGAATTCATTGCCACCTTTCTCTCATTTCTCGCCCTTGTTCCAGAAATATTCCTAGCCCGATTTTCAACCCCTTTTCCAGAGATCCTTGCCATTTATCCCATTGATGGCTATAGCAGGTATAAATGTGTACGAGAATATCACAACTAAAGTTAGATGTGAATACCTCATCAGACTTTTTCCTGTCGTAAGTGAAGATGCAATTCCAATCTGGACATCCTCCCAGGTTCTCGGGACCATGACCAGCGTCCCATGATAGAATTATCTTCGGAGGAGCTGCAAATACATACAGGAGGGTAAAAAAGGTGATGCCTTTATCTTGCCTTTGTAATCCACACTGGGATGCAATCGTTCATCGAAAGTCGCAATTTTATCGTCCGTCAGAATGCTTTCAATCTGAATAAACAACATATTATTGTTATTCTCATGCATAGTCTACCTCCATTGGCTCATATCTCGTCGAGTTGAGAATCAGCGTGAACTTTTTCACTGGAGTGAGTTTATTATTATTGATAAGCAACAAATAATATTTTGAACTGACCAGTGACGCCCTCGTGTGGATAATCATAGTCGCTTTTCAATTTCGTTCGCTGTGGCAACTGAAATTGCGATATTCGCTGGTTCTCACAAAGGAAAAAAGTGTAGGAGATATCTGACAATCGGCACTGAATCAACTGAATCACACAATAATTTTCGCTTACCATCTGCAGTGGTGAGATGCCGTCACCGTAGTGAGATAGGATGAGCACGACGAGATAGACTGTGGCGAGGAAGTAGATCAGCGGAAGCCATCTTAATTAGAATAATTAGCAATGCATTTATTAATTTTAAAAGTACTTCTTGAGTACCCTCCTCCCTCGTCACCCTCATTCACTTCCTCACAACATCGTTGCTAGATAGCAACTTCACAAAAGAAAACCAAAGCAGAGTGAACCGGAGCGAAGGCACCAACACTTGGTTCAATTGAAGTTTTCCGGTTAAAGAATTAAGAATAAATAAAATAATTCAAAAAACCTCGCCGGCCTCGCCCACCCTCGCATCGGCACCTCCAACCGATGGTATTTCTGAAGAGTAAAAATTATTTATTTCTGAAAAACTGATTCACAAAACACGATGATCAAGAACATTCCACGAAGACGGACCCGAACCTGATCATGACTGTTTGCCATGAGAGATGGTTAGATCAGATGGATTCGATGAAAATTCGTCGACTCGATAGATAACACAGCGGGGGATAGATCAGGCTCTCTTTCTCTCCCCTCACAGAATCCTCCCATTCCCCTCTTTTCTCTATCTACCCTCTTCTATGCCTTGGGCCATAGTGACACCACTAGAAGATCGCCACCATTTCCAAAACGAGCTGATTGCATTTCCAAATTATACGGGGCTTCTCGGAGGGCGTCTGGCTGAATATTTTCAAGCGAGATAAGCTAACCAAACAACAAAATGTTCGTGAACTCTGCGAACGATGAGATAAAATGCGACGAACTGCCAAATCTTCAAACTGAAATTCTAGGCCTCCGTGGGATTCCGAGAATCAACAAAACAAGAGTGCTTTGCAATCTGAAGAATTGCTCCAGCGTGCAAAGATGCTAATATACAATATATTGAACCATTTTTGCGCAAAATGATCGTGGGAGCGCTCAATTTCGCAGAAGAAACTAGTAGATAGCGTGAGATGAGTCAATTGAATGGGAGTTCCGGAGAAACAGCGAATGAATTCTACCCGAAGATTATGCAAAACGAGGGTTGAAACGCGTAGAAAGGCCAATGAAAATACACTGTTTTCACGAGAAAGTAATGCGAAATATGGACGGGAGCCCAGCCAAGTTCTAGTGAAGGATCAAATGGATTATGTCTAGAACGGGGAATGGGATTTCACATATTCCAGTGATCAGCGGATCACGGAAACTACATTATTGTTAATAGATCGTGGTCTATATCTTGAAAAGCATTCATTATCTATCGTCAGACTAGGAATCTCCTATTGAAGAAGGAATCTCAACGAGACTAATCAAGGGGAGAAATGGACTGATTGGCATTGAAGGAAGAAAGGGGGAAGCCTACATCAGTCGAGATGGGAACAAGAATGGAGCTGTGAATCAGCTGTTTGGCATAAAAGTTCACAACAAACATGAGAAATGAAGATTGGCTAATCATCTGGAAGCAAAAAAGCATCGAAACAAGTTGGAAAGAGAAGAGAGAGAGGAGTCTCGCGAGAATGTGATACTGATGTAGGCAGACGGGATGATTGCTACTTGTCATTTATGATTTCGAAAACCTGGATTGAGTCTCCCATCCTCGAAGCTCGAAAACTTTTACAATGAATGCTACATCTGTCTCCACCTTCCTCTACAATAGCTACAGATACAGATCCCTTCCATCTCTCTTCTATGTACCCAGCGGTCAAAAAGAGACGATGAAAAGGGAGGAAGAATGAGAGGAGGACAGAATAGGAAGAGGAGTCGAGTGTGACCACTCGGAATCCTACTGAGATGGCTCCGATTTCATAAATGATTGTTTGTTTTTCGATGCGAAATGAGAATTTCAAGAGTCGAAGCGTCGCAGGAATACGAAAAGGGAAGATGCAATGGAGGGGATTGAGGGCTATCATCGACCATCCTCCAACTGTATATCTACGAGTGTTTATGAAACATTAGAATGGCCATATTGAGAGCTCGACGAGAGAGTGCACGAATCGAGGAGAGACGAGGAGAGAGGAAAACAGCGCCCTCCCCCTTTTCAATATTCTGCTGAAACCATGAGCCACCTGGGCGCTGAGAATGACAAGGAAACAGCGAGGAAGAGCAACAAAAGGGGGAAATCTGAGACGGAAGAAGAAGGGAGAAGGGCGATTCAGAAACAGTAATGGCCGCCAATCACTCGTTGTTTTGACCAGCAAACCGCCCTCGAGGCAGAAAATACTGTGCAAACTGATTGAATTCGTCATCGATCTCCTCATTTCACACGGTCTCTCTCCTCTCTCTGATGAAGATGAACAGAAGGATCACTCATAGACAATCAATGATAAAGGTGTCGAGAGAGAAACGACATTTAGGAACACCTTCCATCCTGATAGAGAAAGAGAGGGAAAAAGGGAAGGAAGGTTACTTACTCTTGGTCAAAACATCATCCACTTTGCGCCGTGTTTCTCTATTAGGAGAGTGCGATGTTCCCCTCCAACAAAGAATGGGAACTCGCTTCAAGGATTCTTTTCACGCCGCAGAGACGTTTCAAGGGGATTTTGAATTTGTGGACTAGAAAGAACCTTGTCTTGTCGGGTATTCAATTAGCAAGGAGAGAACGCCAATCTGATTCACATGCCATCTCAAGGGGTGAAAAGCGGATGAAACATAGCGACTCCGGGAAGAAAAGAATGGAAGGAGGGAGGAAGGGAAGGGGGAGAAATCACCGTCTGTATGTGCGCAATTGGGCCGACGAGGGCCAATTTCCGGCCATTTCTCAGACAGAATCGCCTCCCCGATAATCACTTCTGACAGGGCGAAATTATGCAAACTCAATGGGGGCCGATGGAAGATTCTCGTTCTCTCTTCTTCCGAGCGAAGAAGAATGACGAACTTGATGCAAAATATTTCAATATGAACCGGATGGGGTTGGACTGAGACTGGAGTTTCTCTCGGAATAGACAAAGGACAACAGAAGGGTCGTCTTTCGGATGCGCGTTGACATCGTTCGAATACGTGGATGAAATGGAGAAGGAAAGGGAAGATGAGTTGTCGGAGAAACAGAAACGAAGAAGGAGAATGAGAGGAGAAATGAACACATATATTGCTTGGAAATGAGATCCAAAAACATGGTAGACATTTCGTTCTGCCGTTCCGTATGAAGCACAGTGAGTAATCTGCACTTGCGAGAGAAGGGCGGAAATCCTCTTGTGGATTATCTCCTGCGGTAATTGAAATAGTGCCGATGCCAAGAGTTTCGGGTCAAGAAGGAACTGGAAGAATTCATTATCTATGCAGGACGTTCATAAATGCTATCCAATGACTATCTTGTTTCTGTGATCTCACCATCCGTCCCATCTCGGGCGGGCCCACTGCGTCCCATGGCGTGGCATTCCTCCTCCGACCGCACCTCGCGCGAGGAGCCGTGTTCCATGGCCTCTCTCCACGTCTGGCCACTCTGCATCTACCCGACCAACGGCTCTTCCTGGTCAATGCGTATGCCCCCACATCCTCATACGATGACGCCGTGTATGATGCCTTCATTGACCAGGTTGAGACCGCCCTGCGGAGTGCGCCCAGAGGCCTTACGCCAGTTCTGATGGGTGACTTCAACTGTAGAGTAGCGCGTGAACCCGGCAATGAAAGATTTGTCGGAGAATCCGCCTCTACCTCCCCTAACTCACGTGGGCGGACCTTCACTGAGGCCCTCATGAGAAACAGACTGCGCGCATGGAACACATTCCCCAAGAGACGGCACGGCAGGACCTGGACTTGGCGCTCCCCCAATGGCTCCACTTTCCATCAAATTGACTTCGTTGCAGCGCCACCTTCGGCGAGAGTTGTCAATTGTGGGGTCGTTGGAGGGTTCGAGTTCAACTCCGATCATCGCCTCGTCCGCCTGTGTCTCTCCATCTCCGACAAGGTGAGGCAGAAAAGATGCAGGGAGCGGCGAGAGTTCGATCGAACCGCTTTCTCTGCCAACGCGAATCTACTCGCGTCACTGCCCCTTGCCCGCCCCAACTCTGCCGCCGACGCCTACGGTACCATCAAGGCATTCACGGAGACCGCGGCAGTCAACTGTTGGAGGAAGCGCCATTCCCCTCCTTGGATCTCTC
>LS538003.1:549290-587850 GCA_900490775.1 Pristionchus maxplancki
TTCCATTATTGCCAATTGGCTCGATCTTTAATCTGCCAACCCCCACTGCCTCCTCCCTACCCTTGCTGCCACGCAACCCCTCCCCCCAACCGATTCGATCAAATCGACGGACCTCCGTTTCTCGACCTATTCGCTGTCACTTCATGTACAAATAATACCCTGTAACGGAAATAAATGAATGAATGAATGAATGAATGAATGAATTTTACTATTGCCTTCAGTCGGTAATGAAAAGGCTTTTTCACCTCAGGCAGAATGGTAGCGAGAGTGGCCGAGTCGAGAGGAGGCAGTTTCTCATCCTCATGTAGCATCTCACTGCAATTTTGCATATTTTATATTTAGAGTATCGGTTTCAATCCGCATGAGTTTCACAGTTTCTACATTTTCTTCGCAATTCGTCCTTGCATCGATAAGATCGAGTTTTCTAATGCAATAAAAAAAACGCAACCCCTTGACGAGTAGCTTGGTCGTCTCGAGAAGGACGGCGGAGATCTGTGAGACTGTCTTCGCGTGAGGCTTCGCTCTGAAATCGAATTTTTTGTTTTCTTAGTTTTCTTTTCTGTCTAAATTCTCTTTCTAGATTCTAATATGAAGTCGGTACCTCATCATGTTTGAGTAGGCGAAGAGCGGATCGCCCTTCTGGAACTCCTTCTGGTCTGAAAGAGGCAATTATTGATAGAACCATGAGCTCCAGGGTTAGTCAATGATGCTCGAACTCACTGTGCTTGATGTTGGAGATCTCCCTCTTGGCCTGGTCTTTCAGATTGGTGGCAGCGAGGCGGATTACCTTTGAATTTCGTGATTGCTCTATCTTTAGTAGCAGCAAAGTACCTTAGCAATAGTCTCGGTCTTGACGGGGAATCTCTGGATGATTTCCTTGTCCTTCCACGCATCGAAATGAGGAGAGGACATGAGTCCAGTGGCATTGCACGAGATGGGATTGTTCCTGGAGGGAATCTCACAATCATTTGAATTCTATCAATGTCAAAATGTCTCTCAACTCACTCGAAGATGTTCTCAAGCATGAACACTCTGGGGACGATGCGACGGGCGTCGGAATTGGCACAGATTATCTCGGCCAGTTTCGTCTTCCTGCAGAAACATTTTTTTATTGCAGAACATCAATCTCGTCTTATTGGTTTATGTTGCTCGAATCATTATCTATACGCAGCGTGAATCATAAGTGAAATATTCCGATGAAGTGACTCACCTGATCTCATCCAACTGCTTCTCTGAGAGGGACGAAGGAGTGAAGTAGTTCTCGTACCAGAAACGATCGCCTCGACGAGTCTGTGATATTATTATAGAAGTTATTCAATGTTCTTCCTCAACCTCTTCAAGACAAGAACCTTCCGATGTCATTCACTCACCCTCTGGAACTGTTTGCTCGCAAGGCAGGCGAGAGTCGGACCGACCAGTGCGCCCTTCAGTGGCTTCTCAGCCAGAACTCCAACGAGAAGGTCGATGTCCTTTAATTTGATTTTTTTATTGTTTTCGAAAATAAGAAATAGATATTTACCTCGACAGCATCATATATCGTCGTGATGTACTCGCTTCTGACTTCCTCGTGGAAGACCTCGGAGAGATCACCGAAGTAACGAATCTGCAATAATTAATTAATTAATTAAATGCTTGCAAATCAGCAGAGGAGAGATAAGAGGTTGAGCAAATATCAGTGATAGTGCTCTGCCCTTGGGCTCTAGCTAAGAGAAAGGGAAGATAGCGAGAGACAAAGGAGATGCGAGCGTGCGGTCCCGTGGTGTAGCGGTTAGCACTCAGGACTCTGAATCCTGCGACGGGAGTTCAAATCTCCCCGGGACCTTCCCTTTTGCCGCATTTCGCATATTCTAATTTTGCTTGGATTTAGACAAGAAACATCCTTTTGACTACGTTTTCAGTATTTTTGCAGCTTTTTTTCCTACTAAAGTTCACTGAATCGATAATTGAGCTACCATACCTTGCCTAATCCGCACGATGCGCGCACAGTGGTGTAGCCGGGAACTCCGTGGTCTCTACCCTGCTTGATCGCGATCGATACCAGGTCCATTCCGTAACCTGCATACAAGTCATACAAACAGTTTTCAATAGTTTAATATTGAACGGATTAATGGTTGAAGGCCTCTTACCGTCGTCTCTCTTATTTTTGAGGAACTCGCTCTTTATCTCATCGTTCATTCTCAGTGCAGGCTTGGCGATTGTGATCGACATCAGGGTTCTGACAAGATTTCATTCTTTATTTTTAGTTTAGCCTGACAAAGTAACAGTCACTAATTTCTCAAGTCTTACGCATCTTATTGTTAGCGGTTGAAACATATCCGAAGAATCATCGTCCCAACTCACTTGAGGACAGTCTCCACTCCGAGAGGTTCGTAGATCTTCGATGGGTCATTGAAGGCATTCGTGAGAGAATGAGAAGGAAGGAGAGCCCATGCGACGTAGGGGAAAGTTACAGCGAATCTGAAACAGTTTCCATTGATCTTGGACAAGTCTTCATAAGATCTGTCGTCACGTATTTTAAGACCAGCGTATTCTTCTTACTCGTTGAGAACAGAAGCATCGATGTTCATGTCGTAGTCAGCATCGAATCCGGCGGAGTGCAGGTTGAGGCCGTAGCGTCTGAGATAAACATGAATTTGACCCATCATCCCTACACGTTTTCCCTCCACGTGGATCGAATTGAACTTCTCTCACTTGATATTATCATTGCCCAGCAGAATGGGAAGGAACTCGTTGTAGGTGACGTGTTGCAGTTGAGCAGAGACGATCTTGCGAGCTTCCTCGTACAATTTGTCGTCCGTCCAGTGAGAGTTGAGCGTCTGCAGGAGATATCGTAATCATTTTAGCCTTGTTGAACAAGAACTTGTACCCTCAGCTGTTTGGCGACTCTATTGTGTTGTTTGATCCAGACAGTATGAATGGCTGCAACTCCAGGGAGGATGTTGGCTTGGGTCGAACCGGAGAGCACGCAGCGACCGTCCTGAGAAGCGTTAATCGATTAGCACAGGCACATTTTAAGACGGAAGTGATGCAGCATACCTGTGAGGTGCAGAGAATGTTTGAATCGGCATCAGGAAGATCGCCGTGGCCGCCCCACGTACGGAGAAGACCTGCAAGTTCATTGTATTTTTGTGCTACCCATAACAATATCATTTGTACTTCACTCGAAACACTTTTGAACAGCACTTGAAACACAACACAATGCCATTTCAGATGGCATTCATTCTCCCCCAATGCCATTTCGATCAGGATGACTTACCAAACTCGAACTGTCTCATCTTCCTCGCTCTCTCCATCGTCGATCCATAGATGGCAGATGCATCGAGGAAGGATGAGGCCAGATTTGCCTGAAGTGAAGAGCATTTTGGAATCGTCAGCAAGAAAACGACACTAATTCAACGAATTTACCTGCTCTCTCGGTCCGAGTGCGCAATTCTCCCTCGCCGCAACGATGGAACGGGCATGAGGAACGCACGAGACACGGCCTCTGAAGACATTTTTAAAAAAAGAATGCGAGTATTTTTCACGTTTCTTCACTTGACCAACCTGTAAGCGGGATCAGCAGCAGGAATATCCACAGTGTCGCACTCGGGATGGGTGAAGCCACGACGACAGCAGGGGAGGGGAGTCGCCTCGCCTGAAAAATTGACAAATTGTAAGGATTTCCAATTGAGCTGTTTCAACCGCAACTTCCTCTAATCAGTCGAATCGGGAAAAAAAGGTAAATACTGACCCGACACGACAGTCTGGGTGGGCGCCACTCCGATCATGTCAGAGGCGAGGAATTGCCACCTGCAGAGGGCGATTTGGTTAATTTTGTTAGCTCTAAATTTGCCCTTCACATCGGATATTCAACTCAGCATCTGAATTTGAGGACATTGTGAAACTTATCTATTTGGTTGCAGTTTTTCTGTCTTTCTAATTTTTCAAATAAACGAACTATTGTTGAAACTCACCAATGAGCGAACAGCGTGGTCACTTCGGGATGGGCTGTTCCCGAAGGAGTGAAGAGAGAGACGGAGAGACCGCGGGGAGAGGGAAGAGGACGACCAGCGGAGGTGGCACGGACAGAGGAGATGCCTGTCGCGATTTAATGAATATGACGTCGTCCAATATCAATTCGAGAGATACAAACCATCAGCATAGTCGGGCTTGACGAGTCTCGCCAGGGGAGTGTGCGCGGCTCCCGAATCGGGTCGATTCACGTTGTTGCAGAGACCTGCGATGGGTTTATTGTGATCCTGTCTATTCTTCAAACTTCTCAATTGGACCTTCCTGTCTGAGAAAAGCAGAAGAGCTCACCAGTGAATGATCGGTACTCGGTAGGAGGGCATGACAACGGGGAAGAGATGGGACAGCCTTCTCCTGTACGAACACATTCATTCCCACCAATATTTACTTCTTTCTAGCGGTATCAGCGTGAGATAAAAGGTAGTCTTACCGATAGCATTGGCGAGCACGGCAGTGGGGACACCGAATCGGAGGTCCTTCTCGCGCATTCCAAGGCTGAAAAGATAATTGTTCTTTTCCACTTTTCTGTTGCTCCAGTCAAATGATTTTCAATGGAACCACAAGAACTGATTGATGCAAATTTTCTTCAATAACTTCAAAGCATGAGGTGGTAAAAATCTAGAATTCTCAACACCATGACACTTTTGAGATTCGTCCCATTTAATCAATTGGCCGCAATGTACTCATTCCGTGAGGAAATTGAGCTGTAACTTGAGTGCGAGTTCACGGAAATAGAGTCGGATGGACTACTTTTTCTTTTCGAACACTGCACTTTCTGTTATCAACGATGTTTCTCACTTGACGAAAGAGATAAGAAAGGAGATAAAAAGGAGAGTGAAAGCTCGCGTCGTTCCAAGAGATTGCGCGCTGTGGATAGGGAAAAGAAAGAAGCTGCGCGTCTCAATCGAAAGACAAGGACAAATGTAATGACAAGGCAGTGCTGAACTAATAACGCGCATTGAAACGTAATAAATCAGGAAGTAAGAAGGGTAAATCGCTCACTTTGTCAACTTTCTCGTCATGGCAAGCGCTACGTGTGCGGGCTTGGCCTGTCTGGAATCGATAATTGAACTATTGTATCAATAAGTACTGTAGGAACAGAATCGATCGCCAACTGACCTGAAGCTGATATCGTCGATGGCGTGCATTCTTCCGTACTGCTCGACGGACGACCACAGACGATGAGCTGAGATGACGTCGTCTTTGAGATTTTTTTTTGTTTTCGACGACTTACCAGAATGGATGAGCGATACATCAGAGTAATTGTAGAGCGAGAGGGTCTCTCGTTTTGCTTCAGCCGCAGCGGCCTCGAATAAAGCATCGGGAATTCTAAAAAGAACAAATCAACGGGTCAGAAGAATCAAGCGGATAGCGTTAGAGCAGCATATGTATTATTTTTTCCATATTGCACCGGGCAAAAGGAGTAAATATGTATTGACGCAAACATACAGAACGAAATAACGTTAGATTTTAGCCATTTTTGCAAGCATGATCAGCGGATAACCTCGTTGATTGTGCAGTCGCTTCTTTGGCTCCAAATGGGGACTGAAACCGGGAAAGATATGATTGAGAGACGGTCGAAACCTGAAGCGAGACGAGAAGTTAGCGGCCGAACTAAGGATGGGGTTAGTGATCTTTGATCTTTCAACTCACGAAGGTATCCTTCAACTTGGAGGATTCATTTTCACAGGCGAGGAACGATTTCCCGCATGGAATATTTGAAGCGAGGGCTGCGGGGATGAAAAGGAGTAGCACTTGCGCCAAGCGCATCCTAAATCAGATTTAATAAATAAATCAGTAATCGGTAGGTCAGGATGACGAGGATAAGAGAGAGGAAATGGAGAAAGTTCAGGAGGAGGGCGGGTGTTATATGCTTGCCGCCTCTCTGCTACCATACCGGATTACCTTCCTTCCCTCTCTCCGATTGCTCATTTGCTCTGAGCACAAGCGCATGGCAGAACGAAGAAGGGAAGAAGAGATAAGAAAGATGGAAGATGGGCAAAACCGATTGCCAGAGGGGTCACACGATGAGAAGGAGGAGGATTGCGCCATCGAAGACTGGAGGAAGGGGAGCAAAAAGAGGAAGATAATGGGAATGCACACAAGGACAAGCTGATGAGATACAGAGACAAGACTAATCAGCTTCTTGTAATGGAATGGATCTCTGATCCCTGGAGGAAGGTGTTCGGAGGAGGGGATTATGGGTATAAAAGGAGGAAGACGATGTGTTTCACGCTGAATGCTTGTGCTAATGATGAAGCTCGAATCAATTTCACTTGCACATACGACATTGGAAAAAATGCTCCGAAGTGCGCGCAGAAATGGAAAGTGCCGAAACGCCGCCGCAATTTCTAGACATCGCATGGTTATTAGTCTAGGCGATCGGCGGGAGACGGGACAGAGGTGGGATGAGGAGGAGGGGAAGGGTAGACACAAATCGGTAATTGAGCCTAATAGCGGGTGGAGGGTAGTTTGCCGTTGGCAGGGCCGAATAAGGGTAGAGAACAGGATAATAAAAGGATGGGATGAGGATGGACAGTAAGGATGAAACATACACAAGGATGGAGGGGGAGAGGGAGAGGAGGGAAGGTGAAAGTGAATTAGAACTCGCTGTGGATCTTTCTCCATCGCTTTGGCAGCCGCAGCCTAATCTCTCATTCATTACTGGAGGTCAATCGGACAAAAAACGAGGATGAGGAACGCTAGCGATTGGTCGCTTTTCAATCTCTGTTAGCTCCGAACTAGTGCTGCCGGAATGCAGTCCACTTGACATTCTACATAAAGCAGACGATAAAGAAAGGCATCATGCAAGCCCACAATTCTAATCCGAACTCTAATTGATCCTAGCAGATCGATCGAAAGTGAGAGCAGACCGCAATGGTTTCCCAGATGGGCAATGAACTTTGAGTGTGCATCCCTAGCCTCTTTCCGGTTTCGTTTCGTCTATAGATAGTCTCTCAATGTTCCATTATTCTAGTAATCACGAGGGTGTGTCGACTGACCCCATGCGGAAAGTCTAAAGGGCTTATCTAAACAGGATCCCCTTCCTCTCTTCTTAGCCCTTAGCTGAATCATCATTAGGCGCATTGCTCGATGAACGTTCAGAGACGAGCGATTGGAGATCACCCGTCCATAGAAGGGGAAAGCTGACGCGAACCAGCTACCGTACCTCTGAGTGCAAGACAAAAGCCCCATTAGTCAATGGAAGTTCAGCGAAGAGAAAGGAGGGGGTGGTTCACTTTCCCTCCTGAGGAGAAGCCATTTATTGGAGGATTCGAGCAAATAGGAATGAATGGAGGGAGAATGGGAATGGAATGACCGCTATGGGTACTAATGGCATTGGGAGTGGGGGGATGGCTACAGTTTACCAATGGCATCGAAGGATCGAATGGGTCAGATCGATGATCGATGGCCGCCATTTGAGTTGGAGGAAGGACACACTTGGACAAATACCACTCGCATGCCAATGTAGTACAGCCTATTCTATAGTAGACCAGGAATAAGCTTGGCAAATCTCTTGAGAAAATGTTTCAATGAACGAAAGTGCGAACTCTTCATGAGAGTCTAGCGAAAGTGAGTGGACAGAGAGAGTGCGGAAACCAGACTCGCGGGATGAGACTTGTAATCTGGAAACTGAGACAGGTGAAACTTCTTTCCTATTTCCCCATTTTTCCGCATAAATGTGGAATGTGACATAATTTCTAAGATAGTCTAGACAATCTGATTACACTGTATTTTTACATTCCATCACTGCAAGCAAATGAATCATTCCATCTTCTTCGAAATGGTTGGTATAAACACAAGAATAAATCAGGAACATACAATGGATTTCATAGCGTGATTATCTGTAGACTACGATATCTGTGATCCCTATTTTGGTACAGTGCGTTAATCCTTCCTTAGTCCAGCTGTCTATTCAATCCGCTTTCAAGAAGATCTGTGTAGTGAAAATGACTTCGAATCCTCAAGTTAGCGAGATATCAAAACAAATTTCGTAATTCGTTGTAGCTCATTTCTCCATTTCCTTCCGATATTCACAATGTGCTGAGGAATGCAGCATGCATCATTACAAGTGAGATTCCCTTATTGCACTTGTGAACGCTCCATCCCTTCAAGTGATTTCGGCAGTACTCACATCCTTTTGCATCGCAATCATATTGCGAATGTCTGGAAACACGAGTCCAGCTTATGCGAAGCTGCTGCTAATCGTTACGGTGCGAACGATTGTTGAGAAAATAACTATAAATATTGTGGTGCTTCAGATATTTCCGATAACTTCTGACTTCATCTTTACATTTCTCTTCGATCCAGTTCCACTAATTCCTCTGCCTTGTGTACTACGATGGAATCCGATCATTTTCATGCCTGGAAACGTCACGATTTATTATGTGAGGAGACAAGCAACGACTACAATTCCAGGAATTTACAGGCCACTTGGGTCACTGTCATTTGTTGGAATGCTGCCGCCTACGGTGCTTGCTTCATTCATCGGCATCAGGTACATCAAAGGGCAATCCCAATGCTATTTGATTCTCAGGCGGTCGTTCCTCCTGGATATCCAGGGAGATTCACGATGAAGAGTCGGTTGATCTTTCTTTCAACGATGACGATAGTATTCACGATGTGCGGTCCAGTATTGCTGGTGTGTGCATTTGAGATCAAAATAGAAATTCTTGATTTCAGATCGCACGTTATCCTGGAAACTATTCCGTGTTGAAAAACGCAAGCGTTTTCAGAAATTGAAAACTTCGAGCAATCCGATTTCAGAAAACGGTCGGATTCACAGAAACTCAACTGCAACGAGTCGATTGTTATGAAATTCACAAATTATTTGTTTTTATTGGATATTGCTTTACTGTCTTCGCTATTTGTTTCTGTTTCCTGGCTACAGTAACTAATTATCGGCAATGACCACTGAATGACCTCTCAATTCAGTTAACTACACACATTTTCATTCTTCTCCGAGATACTGAGCGAATTCCAATGTCTGAAAAGACTCGATCGTACCACAGAGTTATGACTGGATCTCTGGTTGTACAAGTCAGTTCCAGACCTTTATTATTGTTCCTATATATTTCAGACAATTGTTCCAATTCTATTTATATTCTTACCTTTGTGTTCGTGTTTTATTATATTTATTGTCGATTGGAACGTATCAAGTACTCGTTCACCAAATATCAACAATAGTTTTCCATCTGATTCAGTTCTCTATCCCCTTTCTCTCGTCTCCATGCACTCCCCCATGCATTCCATTGTACTGATTGGATTCACTCCATTATATCGAAAGGATTTTGTGTATCTGATCTCTTTCGTGAGTAGGGTTACACTTGACCGACTACATTCTTCTTCATTCAAGAAATAATATTTGCAGGGGAATTTATCAAAGGATCTTCGGAAGCGGAACTCGCTTCGAACGTCCACTTCTAGAAACTGAGCATGTGTGTATTGCAATTTCACTCAGTTTCATCACATGGATGTGACAAGGTGAAAATAAACGGTCACTCACCCGACTGTAGTTTTCGAAATAGAACAAGAATCTGTACATTGTAGCATTGGAATAAACACGAATACGAAGGCACAAACAGTCTATCAATAGGACTAGAAAGTATTAAGTAACAAACATGCTGTATGAGAATTACATCCTCAATTAATTCATCATTTGACCTGCATTGTAATCTGAGAAAATCATCCTTGAAGTGCGCGAGAGTGTTGCTCACACCCAGCGATCTCGTGGTGTAGTGGTTATCACATCTGTCTAACACACAGAAGGCCGGCGGTTCGAGCCCGCCCGAGATCAAACTCTTTTGTTACATTTTTCAAAAGAAAAAATCTTCGAATTGGAAAGTTATCAGTGTTTATCAAAGATTGTCAAGTCTACACCAAGTGCTCGGGCAGTCGTCCCCTCCACAACTGTCTCGGTTCCGTCTTGACAATGTCCTTCTGGGGACCGAGAGTGTACGTCAGCACTCCATCTCTTACTGAGACGATGTCAGCTGGGGCGAAGTCCCATGAGGGAGAACTGTAGTAAACAGTGATGATGAATTGAATTCTGCCTATCGAAAGCGGTAGACTTATTACACTCACTTCGGTTGTGCTGGTTCATAGACGCACTCTAGTGTCTCCACTCTGAGAGTCTTCATATTCACGACGATGACTTCCTTCTGAGAATGGAGAAGGAGGACGATGAGGTCGGAGTCGTCGTGGAGGTGGACGCCCTGGGATAGAGAGAATTATTGGAATCCATCACGAACAGAACTCAAATTGATATCGAGAAAACCTAATTTAGTATACCGGTGAAACACAAGAAAAAAGTGCAATGGAGCTAACCATTACACGAAGCGGCATCCTCAGCAGTTTTACGCTATTTGAAACATGACAGAGGCCGGCTTCGCTCGATGTTTGAGTGAGAATCAGTTTTCCTCTGCACGATATTGGCGTTGAAATAGAGAAAAACTGAAGTGAACCATACCTGTGTATCAATCGGAATCCGGTAGTCATTCCTTCGGATCCCATGATATTGAATTTCCTGCCTTGGCTTTCGCTCGCTTTCTCCTCAAATCGATATACAGTCAGGTCGGATCCTTTCTTGATTGCGTAGAATGGCTGCTCGGGGAAAATTTCGACATCGTCTGAGGCGGCGATCTGAAGATATCAATAGAAGGAAGACTCGTCGAAAGCATTAGATTTCGAAATCAAACTCTGTGTATCTGTGATATTGATTTGTAAATTTTACCTCGTTCACTCGCTCCAACAGTAGACCTTTACTCACTGCTGTTTTGTAGAAAACGTGCATCTGTGAAGCATAACTTGAATATTTTCTCTTTTCCATTTTCACCTCTTTCTTCTTCCCAAATAATCCAGCAACGCCGTTGCTCTTCGTATCTTCTTTTGCATAGAAATAGAGCGAATTTCCGACAGATCCTCGTTGCTGCACTTCAGTGGAAGGGAGGGGGACTTCGAGTCGGCAATCACTGAAGAACATGACTCAAGCCCAATAAACTTTTGAATGAAACGACTCACTTCACTATAGTGTAGAGAGACTTCTCTGAGCGGTAGTAGACTGTTCCTGCAACGATCTGGATTTCGTCAACCGAAAATTTCTTTTTAAAACGAAAAAATCTGACCATCTTCAGCCTCGATCCTCTTGTCTTCATTGGCAGGGAGGACGAGCTCGAATGTTATTTTGGACATGGCAGAAATTTCAGACTGGAGACTAAAATGAGCAAGTGTTATGTTTCAGGCAAACTATGAAGAGTGAGTGAGGCAACGACACACAAGTGAGAAAGTGCTTATCAGTCGGATGACTCGGCGATTCGTTCTCTGCTTCATACTTGGAGACTAACATTATTTGATTTGCTTGTGAAAAATGGTTTTCCTTTTGAATCTCCTTTTCGGAAATACGTTTTCGATTCTCATATCTCACATCAGGCTTAATTGGTCTACCAATATCTTTTTTGTCCATCTTCGATTCGGAGTTCGGAGCTATGCCAGAGGGAATGTACTCTTTGTCTAGTTGTGATCGGCGTCGTCACCCAATTGATGGAACTACAGATCGGAAGATTCCAGAAGATGACTCCAAGATGGATGGGGGCCACATTAGTAGGCCATCTTCACTTGTCCAAACTCAGCCCCTCTCCAATTTTTAGAAGAAACAATCTGGGATATTTTCTCCCAAACGTTTCCATCCCTCCTGCGTCCGTTACTCTCTCTTGCTCTTTTTCTTCTAGACTCTCTCAGCGTTGGTTTCTCTCTCTGTGAGCGCGCCGGCGCGTTGTTTACTGCTATTGCTTTCTCGCCCGTTTTGCATGCATGTGCTTCTAGTTTTTTTTCTTTTTGTTTCTTCTTTTCATTCCATATACGTAAATAAATACCAAACCGTTTCAGGTAAAACAGGATGAAGTCTTTGTACCTTCTGCTGTTCATTTCCTCACCAATTTACTGCAGTTTGTACGATACAATTATGGAAGATATGAAGTATATCATGGATAATGTCGGCACTCCCTCAGACTACAATGACTTCTACAGCGTCTACGAACGTCAGTTATTCAAGCATTTCGAATATCGTCATTCTTTATCAAAATAATTATATAATTAACTGCTTTTAGTTGCGGAAGCTACCGCGGATGACATATTTCTGACGTACAGCATCGATTTCTTCATTTACGATGACGCGTGGCAAATGCAGAAAGAACTTGTCCAATTCTATTCATCGCCAGTGGAAAAACAAGAAGAGGTAACGAACAATGGCTCTATTTTTTATCTCTGTTCTAAATTATGAATTTCACTGATTTTCAGATGCTAACTGGCTTTCCAACGGAATCCGGACGATTTCCACGAATGATCTCGGAATTGAGGAAGATTGAGAAGAGAGAGCTACGGAGGATGAATGAGAAGGATCAAAAGGCAATGAAAGAGGTTCGTGATTCTCTCGAGTCTTCCTATACACTTTATCGTTGCAGCAACGTCTGTTCATCGACTACATGATCCGTGTGAAGCAACTAGCTAAGATGGTCAGGGCGAATCAAGCGAATGAAGAATGGATGAATATGACTCGCGAACAGAAAATGGAGCAGCGTGTGAGTGTGCGCAATCTCAAATCATTACTAAAAGAGCATAAATTCAGGCGGAAAAGGACGATTTTCTACACAGACTGTGGAACGATGATCCTGATGCGAAGTACGAAGCAATAGTCAGAAACGCCGTCAAGATGCTCGGTCTCGATCGAGAAGCTTTCGAAAGAGGCGAAGTCGACATCTTTGGAAAACCAAAAGTGAAGAGCGAACTGTAAAATCAAATTTGATCTCGAACTGCTGAAAAACGGGAGCTATTAACATGTATTGTTTTGAATCATCAAAGTACGCCATTCTTGTAAC
The DNA here is from genome assembly GCA_900490775.1 of Pristionchus maxplancki. Taxonomy (NCBI): domain Eukaryota; kingdom Metazoa; phylum Nematoda; class Chromadorea; order Rhabditida; family Neodiplogasteridae; genus Pristionchus; species Pristionchus maxplancki. The sequence goes on from LS538003.1 coordinate 562,172, forward strand.
GGGTTATCAGTACCATGTTATCAATAAATAATTATATTTCCAAATTGCCAGTATTTCAATTTTTTTATCTTATTGACAAAGAAAAATATTGAATATTGTGTGCATTTATGTCGCGTACTAACCACCGACGTAGAGATCATTTCCGTGCTGATGATCGATTTCCGCTTGTATCACCCTTTGCAACTTCCAAGGCCCCCGATCTCTCCGAAATCAACTCTTATCTTCTCGTATGGCTCCCCCATTATCCCATGACTCAGAAGGCAGTAGAAATTCCCTTTTGCCCCTAGCTTTACTATCTAAGTTATGTATACCTGTCCATGCTCTCTAGTATTCCGTTATCACTATTACTCGAGCTCTCGTTCTCTCCGATTGCCATACTCTATGATTACGCTGCTTCTCTCATGCTCTCCTCGGCTCCACCTTTCTCTCTCCCACCCCTGAGGAGCCGAGGCTCACTTACCTTCTGAACTGACCTCCAAGAAATCCCTTTGACACCGTTGCTTCCGCTCCCCATAGAACCAAGAATTGTCTCCTAGCACCATCAAATAAACTAAAAGTTCGGTAAAACCTATTTATGAAAGAAAATAATTCTGCGTTCTCCTGAGCAGAATGTTATGGGCATTGAACTTTTGACCTCTTTCTCTTACACACACAGACTCGGCACCGTATCATCATTCCTCTACCTGTACATACTCTCCTCTCTCTCTTTCTAAGACCGCTACGCGTTCTTTTGCGCACGCGTCCTTTTGAAATTCATCTTTCGTTTGTTGTCGCGCGTCTTTTAAGCGTCTATTTGAGCGTTCTTTCACTATTTTTTAATCACTCGGCGTCTCTTATTCACACAATAAATATCCATCATTATCTCAGTTCGATCATGGCTACTTCGGTTGTGGGCGGCAGTCTTTTGGATACCATCCTTGAAGAGGGCGAGTTTATTGCGCTGAACCTTGGAGACCCAGCCACATTCAAGGAACGATACAGTACTGCTGAAAGTGAGTTCGATTATGAATTCGGTACACGATTAAAATAATTTGAATTACAGTTATCGATACGGCGGTGATGGACATTCAACGCTCCTATGGCATCGACATTTGTGATTACGACGACAATTTTGTGTTGCACAAAGAGTTGTACAAGTTTCATGCATCGACACAAGAAGAACGAGAGAAAGTAAGAGGAAAATCACAAGATGATGATTATAATCAACTGGCTTCCCACAGGTTCTTGCCGGATTGCCTTCCGACTTCAAAACAATTCCACGATTAGTCAACGCGCTCAAGAAAGTTGAACAAAGAGAGATTCTAAAGTTGAACGATGAAGATAAGGAAGCGTGGAGTTCGGTAAGAATAGTTTTGGTTCAGCGTTGAGAAGGAAATTCTGAATAAGATTTACTGTTTGGTTCTTGAAATACAAAGGAAGAGTTTCTGGTTGCAGGACTTGTTCATGAACTACGTGATCAGCATGAAAGCAATCGCAACGTTGATCAGAGAAAGCCTCGCGGATGAAGAAATAGTGAAGATGTCTCATGAGGAGAGGAAGAAGAAAACAGTGAGTTCAGAGTCAATCTATCGTTTGATGAATGCACGAATCCCAACTCATTACCAAAAGAGCATAATTGCAGGCAGAAAAGGCCGATTTTCTGCACAGACTCTGGATCGGCGACCCGGATGCGAAGTACGAAGCGATAGTCAGAAATGCAGTGAAGATGTTCGGTCTCGATCGTGAGGCCTTCGAAAGAGGCGATGTTGACTTTTTTGGAGAACCAAACGTGAAAAGCGAACTATAAAATCGACAAAGTTGATAGTCAACTCCTGAAAAACGGGAACTATGAACTTGTATTTATTGAATCATCAAGGTAGATACTTCTCTAATTACATATATGTGTTGTACAGTCTTCCCAATAAATATTTGTCTGCTTCCAATTTTTCACTCAGAAGTGTTATCTGACTATTTTTTTTAAAAAATGAGAAGCCAAAGAATCGCCAAATACAAAAACTCAGTCATGATGTTCAACTTTTGAATGAGACTAAAGAGATCTCTGTTTTCTGGCGAGCCGAATGCCGGGGTCATTCAGCTTTCTTTAGCTCTCTTTCTATTACACACTCACTCTTTCTTCTTCTGACCACCCTCCAACTCTCACTCTTTCTTGCCAGTTAGCGTTCTTTTGTATACATACTCTTCCTGCCCAACTGCTCATTTATTGCAGCACATTTTTTAAAAATTCTAATTCGACCGTGCTTGTTTACAGGATGATTATTCATCATTATCTCAGTTTGGTTCTTCTTCCTATTGCATGTTGCAGTATTTTGGATACTTTGCTAGATGAGGCTGAATTTGTTGAAAAGAACCTCGGTGACCGTTCCACTTTCACGGATAGATACAGCACTTCTGAAAGTGAGTTCTTTATCAATAAAACGAAGTTTTGTAAATATTATGAAATTCAGTGATAGATACGGCGATTACTGACATTCATCGGACATATGGCATCGATATTTCTGATTACGACGACAATTTTGTCCTGCACAAAGAGTTTCTCAAATTGAATTCATTGCCGAGAAAAGTTCAAATTAGAGTATGGTCTAATTATCAGCATAATGGAAAAATAATGAATATTCTGCAGATTCTTGATGGCTTTCCTTCAAATTTCAAAGCGATTCCACGATTAATCAAAGAGCTCAAAAAGGTGGAAGAGAAGGAGCTTCTTACATTGAACGATGAAGAGAAGGAAGCGTGGGCATGGGTGAGCATTTTGATTGTCCAAGCACATGATAGAGTACGAATGTGAAAATGACAGTATTTCGAAACATTTCTTCCATAAAAAAGGCATTTTATTTGCAGGACTTGTTCATTAACTATTTGATTCGTATAAAACCAATCGGAAAGATGATCAGAGATAGTCTTGCGGATAAAGAAATTGCGACGATGACTCTTGCAGAGAGGAAGAAGAGAACAGTACGTTCATTTATTTCCAATACAACCTGCGTATAATAAAAATAAATTTCAGAAAGCTAAGGGTGAACGGTTGATGAGATTGTGGGCGGGAGATAAACAAATACTCTACGAAGAGATCCTCAAGGGTTTGGGCATTGATCAGGAAGAGTTTGAAAGGGATAGAGAAATCCAGCTTTCTAGGAAACTAAAAGAGGAGAATGAATTGTAAGCGATTTATCATCCAGTTGGCTGATTATTTTAATTTTAGTAACGGTTTCTGTTACGGCTAACTTTCACGTTTTTATTCATTTGCTATTATTATGTACGCTGTATCTAGTTCATAATTTCTATGTTTCACTGAACACTGTTTGTAAAAAAAACTTTAAACTTTCAATAAACTTTTATCAATAAATGTCTCCAAGTCTTCCCGCCGACGCGTGAGTCCATAGTTTATGGTTAGCGTGGTGCGTGTTGCTCGCTTTCCCACTCAAATGAATTGGAGCTCTCCTATTCAAATACGTTCTGCCTGCTACGATTTGATAATCACACGATTATGTTCACAACCAAACCCTTGTTTGTTGAGGGTATGAATCTGCGTCGCCTTCTCCACTCATTCAGACTTCTGCCTTGTATTCACTCGAGAAGTTTAGTCGAAAAAATACTCGCTGAAGGAGATTTCATAGCGAAGAATATTGGAGACCCTTCAAGGGTCAGAGAGCTGTACAGTGTCTACGAGAGTGAGTTCACTAATTCCAAAGTAAGTCGGAAATTGACAGCATATTGAATTCCAGTGGCCGATGTAGCTGTTTCGTATGTTCGACGTACTTATGGAATCGAAATCTCCGATCCGAACGACAAATTCGTACTGCACAAAGAACTCGTCCAGTTTCATTCTTTGCCACAGGGGAGACAAGATGAAGTGAATTCAAAATTATTCCTCAGTGATTGGTAAATATTCCCAGGTTCTCGCTGGTTGCCCCTCTAATTTCAAAGCAATCCCTCGTTTGCTGAAAGAGCTCAAGAAGATTGAGAAGAAGTATCTGATGAGGTTGAACGACGAAGAGAAGGAAGCATTGAAGAGTGTGCGTGATGATCGTGGAAACGTTATTTATTTGAAGAAGTCACAATTTTAATTTCCAGGGTCTGTTCCTCCACTACATCATCAGTGCGAAGCCTCTCGCAAAAATGATCAGAGATAATTTGGCTGATAAAGGAGTCGCGAATTTGTCTCGTGAAGAGAGAAAGAAGATCACTGTGAGTTCATTGTCTATTCGTGAAATGAGAATGAAGTGAACCTGTGCTTTCAGGAAGCAAAGAGGGATCGATTGATGAAACTATGGTCGGGAGGAAAGCAAATCGCCCATGAGATGTAGTCTATTTACTTTTATTAACGTTCCACATTCGTATGTGATTAACTACAACATTCAAAAATAAATGAATCGAATACGGAAGATAATAACTTTCCTCATTTCTGAAAAAAAATATGTTTGATACGTATTGCAAGAACATCTTGCCTTCAAATATTGCGCAGGCACTCTTCCTCTCCAGTTCTGTCTCGGTTCCATCACAGGACCAGTCGTGTAGAGAATAGTATCCCCTCTCACTGAGACAATGTCTGCCTGGACGAAACCAAAAGCAGCATTGCTGAATAGAATCAGTGATGAATGCAATGATCACTTAGTCTAGCTTACTTCTGCTGTGGTGGATTATACGCGTTCTCAACTCTGTGAATGGCAAGATTGACAGGGTCAACGAGGAGAAAGAATCGCTTCGAGTGGTAGAGAAGGTAGAGGAGATCGCAGGAGTCGTGGATGAATGAGCCCTGAAAATTGAAAAACTGTAACCGAGAAAATCGCCTTCTTTCATAAGCCACTAACCATCAAATGGGAGGGAATCCTCAACAGGATCACATTCTCCGACAGCTGAGTGATCTCTGCACTCTGCCACATTTGAGTGAGGATTAGCTTGCCCCTGAGAGAGTTGCCTCAGTTTATCTCTGCATTAGGTGCAGATGATCTTTGAGTACCTCCACAACAATCGATAGGAAGTCGCTGCAGGATCAGACCCTGAGATGTCGAAGGATCTGCCCTCAACTGCCTTCTCATTCTCCTCGAATCGATAGACAGTTAGCTGATTGTCTCTCCTCACAGAGTAGAAAGGCTGCTCGGGAAAAATGCCAATCTCGTCGGAGAATGAGAGCTGAATGTGATTAAAAATGTCTTGGAGGAGCAAAATTAACTATTTCCAAATTGATCGGCTTACCTCATTCACTCGATCTATCGTTAGCTTATCAGACGAGAGAGATGACTTGAAAAACACGTGGGTCTGGAACTTCATTTGTCAATTTCTGAGAAATAATTTATTTCGACACTAACCGATTCCCCTTTGGCGTAGAAATAGAGAGAATTGCCCACTGATCCACGCGGTTCGAGGCGGAAGCCAGTGGGAAGAAGGACTTCGATTCGTGCACCCCTGTGATTCACGCTACGATCATATCTCTCACTATCATCTCTCAGACATCCGCTAAAAAAACTCACTCTACAGACGTGTAAAGAGCACTTCTCGAGCGGAAGAATGTCGTCCCTGGAATGGGCAAGATAGGTGATTGCAAAGTACAGTACTATTGTCATCTAGTCTGTCTACTACCCCGCATCTTCTTGAAGAAAGCACGAAACGTATCACAAAAATGGAGACATAGAGAAATGCGAACAGACCATCCTCGGCTTCCATTCGTTTGTCCTCGTCGGCGGGAAGATCCAGTTCAAAGGTGATGGTGCACATCCTAAACTGTAACACAAATAAATAAATATAGCGAAAAGAGCGATCGAGAAGCATTGAAACACACCCTCTTTCTTTCTCTCACGATAGAGCGATCATGACTCAGAGAAATGCTTATCAGTGATAGTCACAATTCAGACCGCTTTTACGATCGAAAGATCACCTTCGGAGAAATCATCGATGTGCACTTTTGATAAATGCCGATAAGTTCAGTGTCACTGTTCACAGCGCATTGAAAGTTCGTTCATGAAGGTGTGCACTTTCGTTGGTGAGAAATGGAGGCGAAGGGTGATTGAGAGGACATTTTATTCGAAAGTCTGCCGTTGTTTGACCGAAAATCTCTCAGAAATGAACGAAAGTGAATAAGACTTCATTGTAACAAAACGAGATATCAATAAAGCCTTTGAAAATCGTCCATTGTCCGACGAAAGAGCAGAGAACCCCTTTGAATGCATCCGATATTCCTACGAAATGTCGACGAGAATATAAAATATAAGAAGAAATACAGATTTTTTCCAATGCTCCATTAGCATTCGTACCTAAAAGAATGTTTACTCCCAATTACCCCCATTCAGTCTCTCTGAGCTCCTCTATCTAATGCGACTTGGTACAGTCCATCAAATTCGATCTCATTAGAATCTGTTTTGATGATAAATAATGAAGGCGAAGAGTACGCGAACTTTTCTCTCACTAATCCCTTGAGAGAAGAAGAGAAGACTAATGGCAATCTCGTATTCATTCACACTTTCTTCCATGGAACTCCTCTACTTCATCATATTCTTCTCTTTCGTAGGAATTCTAGTCAATTTTGCATTAGCTTTTCTTCTAGCGAGGCGACCACCAGGACTGATTGGCAGGTATGATAATTCATAAATTAGCACAGTACTTAATGATTTTTAATTCAGATATCGCCCGATACAGAGCACGATAATAGCCCTAGATGTAGCGAGATGTGTGTTGGTTCCAGTATTTGCATCGGTAAGATCTTCAATTGGTCTCCTACTCGTTAATTCTTTGTTTCTGTGCTTGGTGAAACACAAATGAAACATTCGTTTCTTAGAAGGCTCCATTCTCAACTTCTCCTCTGGATTGCTTCACTATTGAATCCATTCTTCGTTCCGTATTGATCGCTACAGTAACCAGCGAATCTTCAGTGATGATTATGGGCTTCCTCTATCGCTTATTAACTCTCAAAGGGTGAGCAATTTATTGTTGATTGGATGAGTAATTCTGTTATTCAGCTCCCGATTGAATGGTTTGCTATCTGCTAAATGGGTAATTTTGATTGTTCTGCTCACAATTGTGGAAGGAACAACACAAACATTTCTTCGGAGAGTCTCTGATGCATCTCATCAGTGAGTTCTGTCGTTGTCTTACTTCCTCCCCAATCAACCGTCTCTACATCATTGACTACTTTACTGTGATTCTATGTAGTGCGCGAACAAATCATCATGAACAACAGAGTCGTAGACCGTAAGGTGCATCTCTTTTCAGGTCAGCAAATACGTCTCTCTCATTGAAGCAAAACATTATGCTGGCCAGTTCATTTCTCTTCGAAGGATACGAAGCCGCTAAGTAAACCCTGATTCATTTCGTATTTCATCTCGTTCTAATTCAGATTCGTAGTGATGATTTCAATCGGATATCGCACTCACCGATTCATTCGTTGTGCAATCTTCACTAAGCAAGCCACTCGAATGCATAGACAAGGGCTCAAAACAATCGGTTTCCAAGTAGGCTATTTCTGTACTTCAAGATATTCAATGGCCAATTCAGGCCCTCACTCACTTCATCTTCTCCTTTCTGCCTCTTCTTATACTCCCAAGAGGTTTTTCACTGTCTTCAAGGGCGATCTCTAAATTACCTATTTTAGCTACCACTAACTTCACAGAGGAATCACTAGTCTTCAATGGTCTTCAATCCATTATCAATCCTCTTATCGTTCTCTGGCTCACTCCGGAATATCGAAAGTTGCTCAAACTGAGACAGAAAAAGAAGAAGAGAATCACTTATGTGAGCCCTAAATCCGCTAAAAACGTTCTTATCAATGTCATTTCAGGTAGCCTTCACAGTGCCGAACTACACTCAGGGAATCCTCAGAGATTCAACAGGAAAGCCCATCACACTGTCCAAGAAACCCGAAGAGTCCCTCTTCAGTCGCTATTGTAGTAAAGTGTAGATGATGTTCAATTGCAAACGCTTTATTGCTCTGAGCTGTCAGAGATCAAAGATCATCGATCAGTAATTGTCCAATCCTTTTCGCCATTTCTGCTCCTCAATATCCTCCGCGTCTTTCTTGTTGACGTATCGTGCGAGGCGGCAGATTCCTACAGAGAAACGGACAGAATTATTAAAATCGTTAATAGATTATTTGTTCACATTATCGATACGGTTCAGTTTTGGATAAATCGAGCCTTAAAAGTGGAAAATGTTCTTACCAATGACGAATATTGAGTAGGTGATGACAGTAAGAGGAAGGGAGACGAGACAAGTGGCCCACCACGGGAAGGGACCACCCACTGCAAGTGGAAGATTTTGGACTAGGAGATTTTGGGAGCTTCTGAAAATTCTCGAGACAATTTATAAACCAATAATGGCAAGTGTGTGAATGCAGATAGAAAACTGTATTCATTCTAGAGAACACAAAGTGGAAATTCGAGCTTTGTCATCAACATGAGATGTCCTTGCACTCTAACAATTATCGAATCGGAGAAGTTCAACCCACTCACAGACACAGCCAATATTGAGATCACCGTCGATCTTGTTGTCGTGACAACTGCAGTAGTCTTCGACTTGTAAAAAAAAACCAACCCATTACCTGATGCCGCGCTGATACGTTATCGAGTTATTCTTTTCCACTAATCTGAAAATTCACAGTTATTCGGCCCTTAGCACAAGTGAAAAGGGACATGTGAAATAAAAGAAACGAACACAAATCGGAAGTTGGGCACGCAACTGAACTCTCCCTTTTCGATGTTCCACCTGAAAAGATGGTTTTCTATCTGGTCCATCTCCTCAAAGAACAATCTGACTCACTCCAAGCAGCCATTCTAATAAATTCGTCGCTCACCTCAATCTATCGCAGTTCCATTTGCTGTTGCAGTGCTTCTCCACGAGCTTCTTTTTGTTCTCATCGCATATCAAACGCCCTGCAAACATCGAATGATCGTTTATAGCAGGTAAAGATTACTTATCCTTTGAATATCAAAAGCGAACTACGTGCGAATACCATGAAAAAGACACATTTCTTATTCTCCAGTTCCTGCTTTTCCTCTATGCTCATCACTTTGGTAGTCTGTGCATCGGAATGGCAGAAGAGAAGGAGGAGAAGGAACCAGGGAAGAAGAGAGACCATTTAAGAGATGGCCGAGGAGGGCTCTCCTCTCTGCAAGAGAGCCAGTTGGCGATTTAATTTGGTGAAACAGACTTCCGTGCATGACAAACTGACTGGAAAGAGTGAAAAAAACCGCAGATCGACCGCAGACGAGGAGAGGAAGGCGGCAGAATGAGATTGGCAACAGTGAGAGGGAGAATTCGACATGGAAAACACTAAATGGGGGGGGGGGGTGCTTTGCATGACAAATGAGCCTTCATGGGCAGTTGTCTCAACCCGAGCAAAGTTAGCCGTCATGGTTTATCGAAATTATTATTTAATATCTACAAAATACACTCGCCGTGTCAAAATTTCGATTTGTTTCTGATATGTTTCACATGTTCTACATACTCTAGCGCTCCCCTTTTTGATACTAGTTTCCAATCTGCCGATTTGAACAAAAACAAAATTATGCGCATCATCTTTTCTAATAGCAATTGTTACACTAGAAATGTATTAGAAGCAATTCTTGCACGATTGACCTTTTTTGTGTATTCAGAAAGCGATGGGGGGGGAAGCTCTTCCCTACTTCGAAGGGGGAAGAGACGACTGTGGAAAATCTGCAATGAAAACGGAAGAAAACACCTCCGACTAAAAAAATCCGAATTGAAATCCAACATAACTCCTATTCGTCTCAGTAGGAAAAAAAATAAGAGTTTCAAGAAATGTCTGACAAACGAGAATGTATTCAAACTATCCGAACAATATGTTTCAGATGTTCTACATACTCTAACGTTCCCATATGAGGCCGGTTGCCTAAGAATCAATAAGGACTTGGCACACTGATTTTTCAAAAACTTGGGAAAAGTGGTTCTCGAGGGTGCTGATCACCATGGCCAACTTCATTTGGCTCCAACTCGATCGGTGGGTCCATGCTGCAACCATACTGCAAAGCACGAAATTTGGAGGTCTCAGATTTGCCTAATCCAAATGTCATGATAATTTTACAGGGTATGTAATCGAGCATGCTGATTCCGATTATGATGTTCGTGATTTTTGAAATTTCTTTGTTCGTCTTTAATAAAATCATTTTTGAATACCAGGCAAAAGTGGAGGCTGATTTTATCACCATCCGTTGCGCCTGTTTCTGAGGATCATTTTTCGTATATTGGTTGTGGGTAAAAAAATCAACGTTTTTGAGAAATCTTCCTGTTTGTGGACAATATTTCATCATTTTCCACCGCACCGCATCAAATAAGGACGAAATAACGAATGAAACTCAGTTCATTCCTCACTCAAGGAACGAATTTAGCGGCAAAATGATGAAATATTGTCCACAAATAGAAAGATTTCTCAAAAACGTTGATTTTTTTACCCACAACCAATATACGAAAAATGATCCTCAGAAACAGGCGCAACGGATGGTGATAAAATCAGCTTCCACTTTTGCCTGGTGTTCAAAAATGATTTTATTAAAGACGAACAAGGAATTTTTAAAAATCACGAACATCATAATCGGAATCAGCATGCTCGATTATATACCCTCTAAAATTTTCATGACATTTGGATCAGTCAAATCTGAGACCTCCAAATTTTGTGCTGTGCAGCATGGTTGCAGCATGGACCCACCGATCGAGTTGGAGCAAAATGAAGTTGGCCATGGTGATCAGCACCCTCGAGAACCTCTCTTGCCGCTTTTTCAAAATTTTGGTGTTCCATCCCTCGCAAACGTTTGATTGATTCTTAGGCAACCGGCCTCATATTTGATAATAGTTTCCAACCTGCCGACTCGCTTCATCGATTGCTTTTCAACGAAAAAAAACAAGCTCATGAAATGAACAAGAAATCGTTGAGAATGGAATCACATGTGATGATGGATTTGAATTCCGCTATTTCACGAGAGTAGCCAACTCTTTTGAGGGCAGTATGTGATAAATGCAGAAAAATTTACCAGCCGACATTGAAGAGAAATTAAATGAGTTATGCGCATTTGCAATCGATCCCTCATTCGTATACGACAAAGCCAATTAGCGATCGATTATAAAAGTGCAATATCGCCTCCTCCAAACCATTCGTGGCCATCCCTCTCCCACTCTACAGTCGGTCCCTTCGCTCTTCACTAATCGCTATGAGGTATCAATACCCGGTCCTACCCAATACCTCCATCCCTTGATACCGTACACTCGGGATCTCATTGTACTTACTAACTGATCGAAGGATTCAGTGATCATTCCGTACCCTACCGTATCTTTCTCCCATTCCCATCTGTATCTGGGGTCCATCAGAGTCCCGGGGCCTACCGTACCCTCCTCTTTATATTCAATGAGATCAATGAAATTTCTTCTCTGTCTTTGGGATCTCAGTCTCGACCCTCGAAGTTTATCCATCTCTTTTCAGTCCCCATCGTACGATCTTGCTGCTGGCAGTGATGATGGGTGCTGCAGCACTTGTGTATGGTGGTGAGCGATTCGATCGAATTGGTCAAATGGAAGGCTAACAATAATGAATGACAACACACATTTCTACTCAGATTCGCTCACGGCATGCCAAAATAAACTAAATAACGCGTTGAGTGATGGTAGTGCGGAACGAGTTGGTGAAAAGATTGAATGCAAGGATCCCGGAACGAAACTCTCGTGAATTTCAAGAAAAAAATCAGTATTATTGTCGTCATTTTAGTTTCAAAGATCCTAAAGAAGATAAAACAAAAGAAGCAACTGTGTTCAAATGTTCGGACGCTACACGTGACGCGGATGCTAAAACTATGTTATTTATACTTTCATTCTACTTCGTTATCACTCATTTTTTGCAGCAAAGCCTTCCCCTCGGGGGGTTCATCGGTTGAATTGGACCCTAGTGCTAAGATTTTTTGCAGTAAGTATTCTTATTTAACACGGTCAATGATGATTGATTCTCAGATGGCAAGCTTCAATATTGCAAAAATTTGTACGATGAAATGATAGAAGATAAAAAGGAGCTTGTACTGAAAGAAGATAAGACCAATTTTGAGTGCAAGACCAGCGGATGGAAAGTCGCGTAAGTTAAGAAGAAGAAAACGTGTGTTTTCTATTCCTTTCTTATTTATATTCGTTGCAGGATCAAAGAGACTTCAAGCGGGAAATCACAATTAGCTGGCAAAATTGAGTGTGACTTCGAAACTGAAAGAATACTGTACACTTTATTCACATTAAATAATTATCGATTGACTAATTAAGTGTGGCGCATGTAGAAAAGGACAAGAAAGTTAAACTAACCAAAAAGTCGAAGATCCTCTGCGAAAGTTCGTTGAATCACGTTATGCCGCACTGAAGACTAAATACTTGCAGATACCAACTGGACGATTGTGCATACGATCGCCGTGAGTGTCGTTGGCGCCCTCCTCGTTTCTTGCTGTCTCTGCATCTGTAAGCATGTCCCGTTGACCGACCGGCATTTCCCTTCCTCTTCCAGGCATCATCATAATCTGTCGCAACAAGAAGGCTCGTGCAGCCACTGCAGCAGCTGCAGCCGCCCCTCCTGCCGCACCGGGAACCTACCCGCAGCAGCCTAGCTCCGGTCCGCCACCGCCCTCCGGAAGTCCGAGTGCATGAGCTGCTGCAGCTGCTGCAGACTCCGCCCACTTGGCGACGTTTGCACCAAATAAAATATTGCATCGTAACGCTACGATTCTCGTATTACGAGAAGCGATATCTGAGTACTATGATAAAGCGATGTAAATACTATAATTCACATGTTCTGTACAGTGAAATCAAAGGAATGAGCAAAGAAAGAGTGGAAGTATGGGATAAACAGGAATGACTTAGTTGATGTTCTCCATGTTCCTTATTGTATTGCTCAACTGCATCTGCTTTCCTGCCTTCTTAATCCTTCTAGATTCTCACTTGTTGCATTGCATCTTCGAAATAGATCAATTTGAAGAGTTAATTTACTTTCGTTGAGATTTGCAATGCGCACCAAGAGAACGAGAATCAAGAGAAAAATTTATTTACAATGGCAAGTTTCGAACGGAAACAGAAAAGATAGAAAAGAGTTCAGCATGGACGATTCGATTTGTGTTCGGCTCCAATCAACATTGATTTCAGTAGTGATGTGAGTCGATGATCTGAACAGTCAGATTATGCATTGTGATTCGCTTCAATAGAAATTGGAACTCACATCTAAACCGCACTGGGGGCAGTGATATTCCGGGACGTTGCAGCAATAGAAGGCGCCGCAAGAGAAGATGGATAAGGCGATGCACTGAATCGTATAATTATATCATTCAACCTCATTCGGAATCAGGATAACCGACCTCCCAGGTGAATTTCCTCTTCGCGACAACATGGCAGTCGGGACAGTAGAGGGCAGAGGGATCGAGTTTATTCAAGGGAAGAAGAGGAGCAGACTCAGATTCGGGCGATGGGACGGTCGGTGAGAGGGTTTTCTGGAAACGAATATGATTTTAGAAAGATTTAGGTGAGCAATTTACCTTGATAGAAGCAAAGCGAGACTTGATCCATCGAACGCCTGATCGGAAATATTCCCTAACAGACTTGCGCTGCTTTCTGTCCCTGGAGAGATCTTGCATCTCGATTGCTGGCTGTGCTGGCGATCTCCATGATATCTAAAGTAGATGGAAATGTTGATATGAGATGGGAAAACAAAAACAAATTACCTTAGAAGTATCGATAGATTCGGGCTTCTCCAATGGGATGAGCATGCTGTCTGCGCGCATTTTGCGTTGATTTAGACGGGAATGTGGCAAATGAGACGAATGAAACATGCAGAAGTATACAAGGGTAGCCAGAGGGTAGCGACGCTGGATTGCACCAGAATGTATGAGCAAAAAATGACGCCAACTGGACTGAGCGAGACTGGAGGGTGCAAGAGATCAAAAGGTGTCCGATCTCGTGATAACAGCACAAAGTTCATGTTGTGACCGAAAGATCAGTAGATTCATAATTCAAGTTTAATCAACAGAAACGTAGACAAAATTCAGATCACGTTAGTGCTTCGATGGTACGAAACATTGATAAGAAGCATCTTTATCACGTGTCAATCACTAATCAATGTCTAAGCGAGTCTCTCCTCCATGAATCCGACCATGATCTTCCACGATCGTTCCGCCGCCTTCTTCTGATAGCCCACCCCGGGCACTCCCATCGAGTCAGCGTCTGCAATATTTGAATTCCCGCCAAAATTCAGAAAATAGATCCGCTGTCGAAATTTCGACAGTGCAGCAGTTTGTAGCAAATTATCGGCGCGAGTTGAGAGATTCAAATAATCGATCTCACGAGGTTCGGTGAATGCGTGAAGGGCGAATCCGTGCTCGATGAACTGCCAATCGGCCTTGCGCTCGTTCATCTCATCGTAGAATCCAGTGATCTACAAAAATGTATTGTTTATTAAAATTTAATTAATTAAGAACCTGATCCTTGCCGATGTGCGGGTCGGCCTGGCCGTTGTGCGCCTGAACGAAGTCAAGAATCGATTTTCGAAATTACAGAATTGATCCGACCTCTTTGGATTGCTAGGAATCCATCTGTTTAATAAATACGAATACCTGCACTGCAGCTTCCATCGGCCCAAGGGGTGCGTCGGGGATGGGCTTGAGAGTGCCATGGAAGGAAACCGCTGCCCTGCAACCTTCTTAGTTCTCAATTCTTTACGGATAAAACCTACTTGAGTCCAGCAACGTTTCTCCTCGCCATATCGAGTGCGCACAGTCCACCGAAGCAGTAACCGATAGCTCCGATCTGCCTGATAATGATGATCTTTGATCTTTCAAGGAGTGAAACCTTGGTTCCATCAACGAAGGCCAGTGCAGCCACAGCATTTCTCGCCGCGAGAAGTCTTCCTCCGAGGTCTGATCGATCACCCTCGGTCAGAGGGCGCATGATGCCGAAGAATTCTTCCTGGAAATGACAAACTTATCGCCCCCGGTTAATCTATCATTCAAAACGACAAAAAAAATCAAATTCGAAGTCAAATGCTTACCTTGGAAGTGCCCTTGACACCCTTTCCGTACACATCGGCAGCCAGGGCGACGTAGCCTTGCTGAACGAGAATCAGATACCGTCAGAAGATGAAGTCAACGTTGAGACTAGAATACGGAAAAAAGTACCTTAGCCAGTTTCTCCGCCTGCTCCTTCTCGAAGTCAGTGCAGCCAGCGAAGGCATGAAGGACGAGGACTGCGGGACGTTTAGAGGAGGAGGACTCGAGATCACTGAATGGAAGAAACTCAATTGGTGATAACTGGAGGAGTATCATACGCTGGATAGCATAGCAGTCCCTCGAAGGTCTTTCCCGATGCATCCTTGTACTCGAGTGCTTTCTGAAATACGATATTGAAAATAAAAATCAGAAAGCACAAACCTTGGTGATCGCCATAGTCCCTGCTCAGTGCACCTGGAATGATCGAGTTCGTGTGCTGACTAGAAAAGAAGAGCCAGAGAGACAAGAATGAGGAAAATAAACAATCGTGTTTCAATGGTCAGGATGAGGGATGTCTAACTGACTAGTGGGTTCATCTCTCAATGATAGATGGTTCATCACAGCCTCACAATCATACCCTAGCCCCTCATATATACTAGCGCAATGGGCATGTTGCACGTTCAAGAACGTGAAATATTGTAGTCGTGTTGGTCTTTCGTTTTGATGGCTCAAAATAGGCATAGAAAACGAGATGATTCAAGCGTTGCTCCTCAAGCCGATGGCATCAAAAATAAGGACTAAATGAAACGATGAAGAAGCTCGAGAGAATAGAGAAACAATACCGAATACACGAGGAGTGGTCAGCACTATGTGAAATGAAAGGTAGAGCGAGAGGGGGAGATAGGAGTATGTTTATCGAGAGAGAGACGGGGAAGGGGCAGAAACACCCATGGAGCGTGCAAATTTGTGCGCGATGTGTTGTTCCGCCTGTGATTGTTGACTATCTCAATACCAAGGGCGAATACAAAAGGGAACGAAAGCTGGGAGAATATAAAGCATTTATAGGTACCAGGGTATTAGAGTACAGATCGGAATAAGGCAAAAAGAAAGGGATTCGAATGGTGATGGTACAATGCATCGTGAACCCTTGTGGTTCAAAGGAATATTCTTCCAAAAAATGATACTATCTTTCAATTCCAAATTCGCCCTTTTTGAGACCTTTTGGAAGTGGAAAGAAGAATGTATGAAGAGAACGCGCGCAAGCGGTTTAGTAGTCGCGCGCTCTATCTCTGCTACACGTGGGCCTTGTGGCCTAATGGATAAGGCGTCGGACTTCGGATCCGAAGATTGCAGGTTCGAGTCCTGCCAGGGTCGAAATATTTTGCATTTTTTAATTACTATTTTGACTCTCTTCATTTTTTTCACTCTCTCATTTTAATCCAATCTCATTTGATTACCAGTCTCTGCCTATAAAAGAACTCTCGTCCCTTCATCCTCTTCATTTCTGACTCTAACCTCCCCTGACCCTTCTCTTCCCCTACTCGCTCGATATGACCTCCACTAACCCGGATAAGATCATCTTCAACCACTCGGTGAGGACCCAATACCCCTACAGTATCCCTGGATACCCTCAGGATCCTTACCGTACCCTTGGATACCCTCGGATCATTACCGTATCTCTTCCTCAGGACACTCCCACCACTCGCCGCGTCCTCATTCGCAACCCCACAAGCAGCGTCTACATTCTCAAGGTATACCGTACCCCAGACTACAGTACTCCTCCTGACCTACCGTACCCCTACAGTACCCCATCCCTACCGTATCCTCTTCAGATCGTTCCCACCAGCAATGCAGTCATCTCCGTTGACGCTCGCAATATCTTGATCAAGCCGAGGAATTTCGTGCCCGTCAATATTACAGTGAAGACCACGGCCATTCCTCTCTTCGAGGTACTGTAGGAGTACTGTAGCTATTAATGGATACTGTATCTCCATCGACCGACCTCTCGTCACCCCTCTGTGACTCTGGAATGATTACAGTATGAATCTCATTCCGTCAACGTCTATGCCCGTCCCTATTCGACTGCCAATCACAAGTGCATCCAGTGAGATACCGTATCCCTCCTTCTACCGTAATCTACCGTATTCCAGGGAGTGGATCGCTGATTCGGGAAGTGAGAATCTGAAGCAACTCGTGCAGTCATTGAAGATCAAAGTGTCCAAGGACTACTCGGCCAGAGATGTCAGTACCGTACCCTGCTGTACCCATCCACCGTATCCCTCTCAGACCGTACTCGATCTGCCTGGTGCCGCTCAGGCCGTGGAACCGACCGTCTGGGCCCAGACCAATCGTCCCGATTGCCCCCTCGACAAGGACACTACCACTGCCATTCAACTCGATGCGGGTACGGTATATGGATTACGGTAGTCTGCGATTACTGTGTCTAATCCTTTCCTATTGCAGACTGTCTGACTTCTCAAGAGATCGATCCCGCCGACACTCGCTTCTCTCCCGCAGCATCGAATTGTGGAGCTATCGCGTAAGTACCGTACCCCCTAGCTACCGTAACCCTTCCCCTCCTGACATCTTACAGTCTTCATTTTCAGTGGTTGGGCGATGGCAACTGCTGCGGAATGGCTGCAACTTCCTGTGGCGATCGGCGTCAATTGAAGAAGAGGACAAAGGAATAGCGAGGAATAAACAATTATTGACCGAGTGAATGAATAAATGATCTGTACTGACAAACCCATTGTTGTGATCGTATTCGAGGGGACTTTGGATACGGTATTCGTGCAAATAACTATTTGGAATGGTCGATCGATTCGTCTTATGGTTTCTTGATATTGGTCAATTCCATTCTACTTGCCTCTGTCTGAATTGTCACAATTCGATCCCCGATCCAAAGATTCACTTCGTAAACACGTTATCATCAGCAATTCTTCCACTTTGCCCTTGCTCTGCGGTTTCGAGCTGCACTCAGACACTACCCTTTACCGTATATTTAGCAAACGTAACAATCTGGGTTTCTAATGCCCCGTGACACCCGGGAACAAAATTAGAAGAAAGAACAATAAAGACCATGTATTGGATGGTGGATAGAACATTTCACGAAGTTAAAGGGTAAGACAACGTCACTTAGACAACTTCAAATAGTAGATGGATGGGTAACACGTGCAAAGGAATCGATGATTACTAGGAGAATGGTAAAGCAATATCGAATAAATGAGGGTAATCGATAATTACGAAGGAGGCAACTGTTCGATTGGAGTGTCGAAGTTGAAGTTCTCCGGGAAGAGACGAACCGCCTGGAAAAAAGGATGATTACTGCTACTCCGTCCATAACTTTTCCTATTCTCGTTGTCAGCATAATTGTTTTTGACTTTCGACAAGGAGCTTTCCCTCATTTGTGAAAAGGCGTTAGTAAAACGACTGGGCGACATGCAATAAAGAAATACAAGTGATAAGTCGATTATTTCCGACATTTACTTATAAAAATGGATATCGCAATCCATAAATCGATAATAACTCACGTCGGGACGGAGTAGACGGTAGGTCTGCTTTACAGTGACTTCGGCAGCTCCTGTGATCTCTCCCACTTCTGAAAATATCACAGATTTTGAATTATAATTTCAATCAATCGTCTACCCGATTACGCTACATGCTATTGATCACGATTGATATTCGTTTTTAGTAATTGCGTTATTAGTAAAAAAACGTTATTAGATTTTATTCAAGTATTTGGCTGATGCGCACTGCCAATCTCACTATCAATCACTACTAAACACCTTCCCTTCTCCCTCACCTTTTGCAGTCTTCTTAGTACTCGAAGCTTGAGATGCCATGTAAATGGCTGCAGCTGCGATCGAGATGGGCGAACGACTGAATATTCATGATTAATTAAATATTGTAATTATTTATGTTTAAACTAGAAAAACCTTGAAAAGAGGTGCTACCATTCACTACGTCTTTTTTCGGGGTATTATTTAGAATTGGCGAAAAGAATTATTATTTCAATATTTACGTGTATAATGTATAACAAAAAATTAGAAATAACTAACCCAGCGACGAGATCGAGTTCCTTGGCGACTCGTGCGATGTGCGTCGCCGCTCTCTGAACATTAGAAGGTATACATAAATTTATTTCAAGCATGGGTAACAAGATGGAATCTATAAGAGCCAAAATATGACGATCCGGAGAAACCAAGAACCACCGCGTGAACCGCAAGTAATATTTGATCAGAATGCAATAAATATCAAACTCCGTACCTGCACTTGATGAGGCAAGTCGAGATTTCCGCAGAAACGACTCATAAAATCTTCCGAAGTGATCTGGAATCGGAGCTTTGGAATCGGAGATTCTAGAACATGTTGGTGCCTTCCCAGAACTCTTCCACAACATCGACTAGTAGTAAAACAGAATAGAAAGCTTTCGAATAAATTAAATAATATTTAACTAAATAACTGACCAGTTGGAAGCTGTTCTCTGAGCTGCGGATGATCAGCTTGACACATTTATTGACTTCTCTGGGCGAGCAGCCAGCGACTGCGATGATCTCTGCAGAACAATGTTATTAATTAACATCGAAAACAACAAATAGACGTTATATTTAAATATAAACTAGGCATTTATTATTATTCAATGTTCAATAATTAATAACAGCGGTAGAACACTAAGATCGATTTGCCCATGATTCTGCTATAAATTAGCCAAATCTTACTCACCCTTGAGCGTTCTGGGCACTCCCTCCTGTCGACATGCGACGTAGAGACATGAAGCCACCTGAAAGTTATTTATAAAAAAAAGCAAAAAAATAATAAAAGATAACTATTTTAGAACAAGGAACTGAGAGCATTTCGGGACTATTGAAACTTGATTACAATGTAATCATCTCACTTGGGCAGCGATGTTCTTGCCTCTGAGTGTCTTCCCATCGAGCATCTGCTTGAAGAGGATAGCCGCGCGATCCTATAAATAGATTAATGTACTATACCACATAGGGATTACGAACTCAAATAATCAGTCTGTACTATTTAATTATATTAAATAAGGTCTATATTTAGTAAAAATAGCAAACCTGGATGGTCCTTGTGAGATGGATCCTGTCGGACATCTCTCGTATGTGCTGCATTCCTTGACTCATCTGTCTGTCACTGTTGTTGGATGAGCGTCGCTGCGCGTTCGCGAGACTGAAATAGGCATGATTATCAGGTGATTTAATCAATATCAAAAACAACAAAAATGCAAATACGATAAAACAGCCAAAATTAGTGACCAAGCGCATTTTCTTATCGGATTTCTGCTGAATAAAGTAGCCTAACTATTCCAAAAGATTAATTCAATTTGATCAACCTTTGATCTCCGTCAGACGAGCCGAATCCAACTGCGATCGATGTCGATAGATCCGACGCGCCCATCAGTGGATTCTCTGGTGCTCCCACACGAGAGGGGTCCGTGCCAGAACGTTCATTACTGAACGAACGCCACTCCGTTCCAACGTCGACGAGCCTGGAAGTGAACTTAGTCAAAATGAACGACTTAAACGATAGAAAAAATCAGTGAATAATGAAAACAAAATTGCGAAATAATAACGAAAGTGTAAACGTACCGATCTCCGACGACTCTTCCACATTCGGGACAGATCACATCACCCGCCCGATGGTCCTCGATGAGATGAGCGTACGGATGGTCCGGGCAGCTCAACGACATCGGAAACTGAATGGATTTGATGCGAAGTCACGCGAAAATGAAGAAGCCGAGGACCGCACGCGAGCCGCGACGTGAAGTTCGCTGGTGCGCCAACAGGTTCCTAGGTCACGTTGCGCAATACTTTCGTAATATTTTTCGCAAATACTTCGAAAATTATATTCTCATTTTTAATTGAAATATTCTTACACTTAAAATGTTTAAAGTAAATTAGAGTTGCTTGAAATTGAGGTTGGCAGGGGTGAAGTGATTTTATTAATTTATTTTGAAAAGTTTGAAACGCACATTAAAATATCTGAAACATCTGATTCGTTAACGTATATTTCAGAGCTGCCCTTCAATCATGGAAACCATCGATAATATAAATGTGATTCTTCAATCATACATAATATTTTTTCTCACACGTCTCACACACAATACAAAGCGCATTTCACCCGATTGCAGGGCCGCGCGAACGCAGCCCCTCACTCAAAAATGTAGCTGTTGGCCAAGCCCAACTCGGACCTGCCATACAGGTCAGCGTAACCGAAAGTGCAATGGTTACGCCTCACCGTAGGGTACCCGTCTACTTGATCACGAGTTACCCCCAGCCAGGTAAGTTTATGAGGAGCTGCGGAGTAGACCTTATGCCCTCAGCGCGTTCTGGCCAAGCCGGGATAGAAACAGCGGGGAGAGAGGGAGAGAGCGAGGGGTCCATCTGCGACGAGAGAAAAGAGGGTACAGAGTGTTAGAGCATCGAGAAGGGAGATAGCGGCTGTAAGCAAGCGAAGGCCACATTTTCTATCCCGGCGCGAGTAGAACGCACGATTGGTACGTGGGTTGAAAATTCGTGCCTGCTATAACTCTGGATCCTCTGCAGTTGCCCGAGAAAATCTTTCGCCTTTTACTAAAGATTTCCGTGCAGAGGATCAAACTATGAGTATCACTCATTTTTTGGAATCCCCTCGAAAGAGCGGGATAATATATCAGAAATAGTCTGTTGTATTTCTCTGGCCTTCCACAATTCGATTCGGATAAGACAAAATATAATTCTTAATTTGGTTGAGTATCTATTAAGAGCCTCTGGTACTACCGTAATCCATTCTCATTGTCTGGTCCATTCATTTCGCACTTTCGAAAATCCAGATGCGCCTATATCAGCTTTGTTAGCCTCAATCGATTGTTATGTACTGTTTTTGACTTTCTTCAATCACAATTGCATTGAAATACCTCTTTTGATTTGGAATGCATGGTTTTAAGAGGATTGCTGGAGGCATGACAATATTTTCCATCTCTTGTTAACATTCTGTCGACTCTTTCGCGTTTGTCAGGGACAGGGAACGTGTGATTGAGACGCAGTGAGCGAGAGACAATGCAGATAGAGGAGAGTAGCGAGAAATAAAGGAAGACATTCATAGGGCGAAAATCGTACAGTGAACGTGCATTTTCCTTGCAATATTTTGCTGTTTCCTGAATAATTTTTCTGCTTACTTTCAGCACGTTGTTTATGATTTTTTTTTACACGATTTTCGCCTTTACGTCATTCAAATACGTTATTAAACTTACCAATTTAGACGTCAACATCCCGTTGGGAGCCGAGCTTCGGCTCCCAACGGAATGTATCGATTCCATGAGGATTCCCTTCCTCTTCCTTCGGATTATGGATCGCAGACGATGAATCTGCAATATCTGAAGGTAGAAACACAAAACAATAAAGACAGTGTAAAAAAACAATAACTTAATTGAATGTCAACTCTGTCTACTGATCAGTGAACACTAATCTATTTCAACCATCAGGATTGGATCGTCGAGGTGTCGATCGACGACAACGACAGCGGTGGACGACTGCTCAACGACTCCAGAAGACAAGCATCAGCATGCGAAGAGTACACGGCGCAGTGAGTATTCCATTCGTTCAGTATTGTGCTCGCTCGAGACATTTTTTACGTTTTTCGATAGCTTTCAAAATAATATGATTTCAATTCAGCGATGAGCGGTTCTTTCATCATCCGATGATTCCTACGTCTATCTATGGGTGAGGCTAATTATTGCATTTGCACAGAACTATTCGACTTTCTCAAAAACAAATTGTTCTTCATTCAGGAGCATAAGTTCGTCATGAAAGGGAATAGTGAAGATGCCCCGGAGAAGAAAAAGATGCTTCAGCATCGTATCGCTCCGTCGTTCAGTCTCATTGCCATCTTCATCGTTGATGTCGGAGGATCGAGCAGTAGCAGACGAAGGTACACAATCCACACTTGATGAGATCAAAATAAATCTTTTCGTTCTGAATTCATAAAGACTTAATTACTAATGCCGTCTGATTCATTTATTGAATGTAATCAGTACACATATTACATTCTTCAGGACTGGATCGTCGCTCGACGACTATTCGATAACTTGGAACCTTCTCATTTATCTCTCACTTCCATTGTTGTATCCTCGAAAGTGAGTATTTCTTTCGTTCTTCTTACTTTTAGATCACTCACAAATAATTTCACTCTCCTCAAGTTTCTATATTATTTATTCATCATTTTAGCGATGGTCGTTCTTTCGATGATAGCCCTAGCACTGTCTTCATCCGAGGACCCAAGTGGAGGATTGCTCCAATATGGAAGGTCACCGAGTGAGTTCATTCTTTCTCCTTGAGACGATTCTCCCCATATTTTCAAGAATCAGTTGTTCATTCAGCCAACAGCTCGACGTGGATGTCTTCGACGTCATCGTTGAATTCTTCCTCCAGAGGACAAAGCCCCATCCTCGTCTACACCTTCGGCGCTCAGAGGAGGGAGGGACGGCCAATCGCTGTCTCCCCTCCATTCCTCTTCTTCATTATTGGTCAAAGCCATCCGTGCTGTGCAATTAGCACCCATCTTCCCTACTTCTTCCCTCTTCATCATACATTGCTTCGGCGTGAGTCGACAAGTTTGACATGAAAGTTCGAATACCCTCTGTCCTCATAGGCCTCTTCCCCCCATTAACTTAGAACTAGTCTACCCCCTTCCCTCCTAGCTAACGATGCTCTGAGGGGAGGGATGGGCAAGAGCTGTGGCGAAGGGCGATGATCGGCTAAAGCCATCCTATTGGCAGCTCCTGACTGTAGGTACTGGGAATTCGCAATCGGTTACTTCATCACTCTCTACACAATAGTGCTAGATTTTCATAGTCATCACGGCATCGACTCTCTATTCAACGAAAGAGAGTCGATGTTGTGATGGCATCCTCCTACAATTTCTCTGCTCTGTGGATAGTTGCAGAGGATGGTCACCTTCATCATAGCTCCCATTTACATGTGGACCACATGATCAAGCGCAATACTTTCCTTCCCAGAGATGAAATTCGTCCTAATCTAGGACTCCCTATCATCTCGTCTATGAATGCACATGATCTTTGGCTCGCCAGCGGTTTTTAATCGGCAGTATGATGTTCGTATCTTAGTTCGTTAGGGATTTCCCATTCCCGTTTCGATAATATCGCCATCGCTCACTAGTAGGTTTTGGGATTGAATCCCTCGTTCTCAATTATGTTCTCGCGGACATTATCGTGATTATCAGTGCCCATTTTGTGTTGAGCTGCGAAGACCTCGTTCCCCATTCGAAACAGTAATAGGGGTCGAGGTCATCGTGGTATCTAGATCATCGACAAGTCCGTTTTATTGTCTCTGTTATTTATTTCAGATTCATAAATTGTATGAGCGATAAACTGTAATGAACTCGTTTCTGTGTTATCATGAGCTTCGTTACTTCAACATCCTTCTTATATCCGCGACACCTGCACTATTTCTAATCAGATGCTAGTTCAATCTTTCCATCTGTCTTCTCCCCCAATGGAATCATTCTCTACAATGGGCGTCACTCGTCCGCTCTCCAATGATGTTATCCTTCTAATCTTCACTTCAATTGGTGTTCTCACTCTCATTCCCAACTTGATTTGTCTCTATCTCATCATCAAAATGCGTTCGATCTACGCCAGAAATATTTTCGTCGTCGTTTCAGTACTGCAGGTAAACACCGTCATCCAGTTAGGGCGACAGCTCAATTTCACAGGTTTTCTATCTTCTGGAGAGCTTCCATGTCTCGGTCATCTTCATTCCCTTCATTCATATCACTCTCGGAGGTGGATACTGCATTGGGTGGGCGTGTGAACCACATCATGTGCACTTTACGACCAACTTGGTATCGATGCCTCCTAATCGACCAAAATCAATAAATCTCAGTCAATCTGCATGATTCTCATGGTCAATTTGTGCGCACTTTTCGTCCTTCTTCTATTGCATCGTCATCAGAATCTCATCAACGGCAACTCCAAGTTGAAGATGGGAAGGAAGACCATTTGTGGTAAAAGACGAAAGAGGGTTTTAACGTTTCGTACACATTTCCAGTGTTCTCTGCCCTGCTTCTCCTCTTATCTAATGCTCTCCCCATTCGCTACTCGTCCATTTCGATCACAAATTCGACCAAACAAGCCGCGATTCTGAAGCAGGTGATTTCCTTTCGTCGAATGTGTGGGTGAGTTCAATTTCCTTCTTCAGAGATGCACGGAGTGCGATTGGGAAGAGAAGGGAAGGAACTACGGAGTACTGTCCGAGTATGATGCGGAGGTGAGAAATAGAAATATGACACTTGTGAAGTTCCCCGGAAGAATGGTTATATTTCTCACAGTCTTCTTTTGAGATTGGCTGACGCAGAGGTGGTGTCCAGGTATGAATGCAGGATATAAATTCTTCCGAGAAACTCTACAATACCGAATATAGTGCGGAAGCAACATAGACATGCACTCCCTATAACTGCCCCTTTCATGAATACCACAGCGTTCTGACCCCCTTTGTTCTCTCCAGATAAGGGTGAACAAGGGGATTAACTTTTGAATTTTCCCGCGTTACCGTATTCGAACTGCAAATCACTTTCGCAATTTGAGATATCTCTGAAACATATCGCGAATACGGCAACGCGGGAAAATTCAAAAATTAATCCCCTTGTTCAGAATGAGGATAGCGATATGTTTCAGCAACCTGTCAAGTTTCGAGTTTGCAGTTCGATATGTAAAGTGATACCCCCTTT
>LS538003.1:588431-625315 GCA_900490775.1 Pristionchus maxplancki
AATTTTCCCGCGTTACCGTATTCGAACTGCAAATCACTTTCGCAATTTGAGATATCTCTGAAACATATCGCGAATACGGCAACGCGGGAAAATTCAAAAATTAATCCCCTTGTTCAGAATGAGGATAGCGATATGTTTCAGCAACCTGTCAAGTTTCGAGTTTGCAGTTCGATATGTAAAGTGATACCCCCTTTTCTGTTGGGGCAGAATGCTGTGATACGGAATTTCCTAGATCGATGGCATCATCGTCACCATCACTCTTTCCTTCTACACTCTCTTCGGGTTCGCGTGTGCAATGCACATGTGGAGAGTCATTCGAGAGTATCGGATGACAAGGTACGATTCCGTCCTAGAGAACGGCAATTATTATCTCTGTTTGAGTCTCTCAAGCGGCGCTCGAACAACCGTGAGAATTAGCCAGACGAGGCAATCACTCGTGCAGGTTTGCAGCAATTGGTAGAATTATTTTATTGTCTTTTTAGGTCGTCATCTTCATTCTCTTCTTCGCCACTCCAATCACACTATTCATGACGATCTCGTTCATTCACTTCGAGGATGGTAAATCCTTTTCGAATGATTTCCGTTCATTCCTACTTTGGATTCAGATTCCGTGGTGCTCCTCCCCTCGATGTTCCTCTTCTCCATCAACGCCCTCGTCCATTCCCTCCATACTATCGCCACGACTCCGCCCATCTTGACCTACTTGAGACAGGCGATTTATAAAGGAACACATGGAGTTACTCCGACGTCGACGCTCTCGTACAGAATCTAGCAGTAAGTAAGCGTCCAGACACCAAACCTCTTTTTGCCAATGATTCTTCTGCTTTTTTCAAGTGAGCAAAACACAAAGGGATTAGAAAGCGAGAGGCTTGAGTCTAGCAGTAAGTAAGACTTCAGTGAACCCTTGCTCGTGAGCTATGCATTTTCGCGCTGAATCAGAAGAATATTTCATCCTGAATAGGATTCCATAAAACAAAATATGCGTCTATATTCTGCTATTCAAGTACGAATAATTGGCCCTTGGCTGCACATTAAATTTGTTGATCGTCCTGGAAGCTCTACTCATGTTACCACTCAATGAGAAGTATCACACTCTTGTCTCCCCATTGTCCAATGATCTCTCTTGGCGTCAAAACAATTGAGATGGAGAAGGGAGAGAGGATGTTTTCCCCTCCCTCAGTCCTCCCTTCTTCTTTCTCCTCTCTCTTCCAGCTGCTCGCTGGTCCTCCGTTCTCTTCATCTTCCTCATTACAATCTACTGCGTCAAGGATGTCAACCCAGGAGGAACAGGTGAGATATCCTTTGAGATGATTTCGTCCATTATCATTAATTGAACCTGTGAAACTCATTTCATCAATTGGTCATGAGCGGGTAGGGGAAGAGTTTTCCATTGTCGCTATTTCTAAAATTCCCAATTTCTGACGATCGTCATCGACCCTCGTGCCGCCGTACAGGCCCTATTCGGACTGGAATGCAAGTACTGCGAGCAAGGATTCGATGGAGGAGGTGAATCTCGTTTGCCAAAGAATATTTCGAAAACTCATTCCCGAAAACATTTTTCTCGCTCTTGTTCTTGAACAGGACATCTGAAACACATCTCGTTCTATGCCGAATCATGTTTCCGAGTCTCGTAACTATTCTTCCTCATCAGAACACTCCCCGTGTCTCTCCTCATGTGGCCATCTCTACTGTG
Organism: Pristionchus maxplancki; assembly: GCA_900490775.1. Classification (NCBI taxonomy): domain Eukaryota; kingdom Metazoa; phylum Nematoda; class Chromadorea; order Rhabditida; family Neodiplogasteridae; genus Pristionchus; species Pristionchus maxplancki. The sequence goes on from LS538003.1 coordinate 590,125, forward strand.
ACGAGTGCATTCAAGATAATGCTGAACAAGAGTACGTTTTTTCTTCCTATTTTTCTAGTCTCTCACTATCTCATTCCAACTCAATGGTCGTTTCAGTGAATCGATCAAGTGCGTCTGTGGAGGGAAGGTCGATGCAGGAGATGCCATGGAGTGCTTCGCTCTCAAGAGTTTGTTTCTGGCTTTTCCGAGTGGTTCGAAATCACCCCTGCAGCCCTCTTCGACCACCTCTCCTCCTCTCCCGCCCTTCGCTGCTTCAATTGCGAGCGGATGCATCCAATTGACAACTGCGTACGACTGCGCAATGCGAATGGTTAGTTAAAGTATTATCGAAATGGTTTGGAAATCATTTCTCAAAGATCTCGATCGCGTATTCTGCGTGTGGTGTGCGGCAACGAAACTCGATGAGGATGTGAACTCCATCGCTGTTCGACTCGACGAGGAGATTAGTGAAGTTAGTAATTTATCTTGTTCTTTTCACTCTTAAAACTAGACTGGATTGGAATTGGAGAGTTTCGCGTGGGCTGACAGGGATTAGGGCTGTCAGAATGCGTCCCATCACTCTAAAAGGACGATCATCAGTCTCCTCGACTCACGTCAACTGAAACTCTCCGAATAGCTCCTTCAGACGGAATAATCTCTTTCCTTACGATTAGTCAGAGTTCAAGAGTTCATTCCGGTCAAAAATGGTGAATGTTTCAGGAGGATCAAGTCTTCTCGCTTCGATCCCCGCAGGATGAGATGATGATTTCCTTGGGAAAGGATGGAATGGATCTGATGAGAACCGTCGTCTGTTGCTGCCTGTGTGATAAAAGGATTAAAGTGAAGAAGGCGGAAACGAGCAGAAGAGCATTCCGCCATCGATGTGAGCATGACATTCAGCCTTTAAAAAGCAATTCATCGGCTTTGGACGTCTTTCTTTTCGAAAGTACTCTGAAACATACTCCATTCGCTCTAAACACCCAAGCCATTTTTCATGATAAATATCATTTCAGACAATCTCCGCCAAGAGATGCGTGATGCAGTCGTGCCCGCAGTCTCTCTTCCCTTCTCGATTCTTCCCAATTCACCGACTGGTCCCCGTGTTCTCTCCAATCGAACTTCCACTGTTCAAGCACTCACTTGTGGCCACTTCGTGTGCAGTCAACGATGTCTCAGTGAGAAGATCGATGGAAGCGAGTTAGTTTCTATATTTCTAAAATATTCCTCACCAAATTTCTTTCAGCATCACCTGCAGCTTCTGTGACACGGAGATCGAGGAGGACGGCATCAAAGCAGAGTTTCTAGATGGTACCTTTCTGTTAGAGAAAGAGAGACGACAAAGGTTTCATGACTCAGATGTGCTGGAGAGTGCTAGTGAGGGCGAGAAATGCGGTACTTGTCTCAACAATCGATCGAGGAAAGATTTCTGCCTCATCGACGAAGAAACGGCGAGTTTCAGGCATTCTGGAACCTCGAAAAAGAATTGCACTCTAACATTCCCTTCCATTCCAGAAATGTGTCTGGTGCGTCGTAGAATCGAAGGCAGTTGAAGGAAATGAATGCGCGACCGGAATTCTGATCGAGATTGATTGAATTTTGAAATGAAAAGTTAACATTTATCAAGTCCGATTGTTGTAATAATAAAGACATGCTTGCTCGTGAATAAATAAATGAGTTTCAAAGAAAAATGAATGAAATTATCGAAAGGCTCAGTTGCTCATCATATTCAAATCGTTTATGGTTTTCCTCTCTTATCGGCCATCGTCATGTCTGAATTTAGGATAATTTGCCTTTAGCATCGTCTACTGCACTGACCTTTCATTGCAAGATCTATATCGGACGCAGTCCCGTTTGCTTCAGTTGATTGTGAAGTTCTTGCTACTTTCGGAGCAAATGCAGAATTCGCCCCGCTGTAGGCGAGAGGATGAGCGATGCGATGAGTTTTTTTGCCGATTGAGGATGGACGCTGTAAACATAAGAATTTATAGAATGATTTATTATGCGGTAACCGAGAATATTTCTTCGAGAGCTGCAGTCGCCATAGCGTCAAAACTAAATGGATTGCTGCTTCCGTAGATCTCAAGTGGGTGAAGCACTTCGTGGGAATAGCGATTATCTGAAAATAATGACAATAAATATATCGAAGAAATATTTTCTTTGTATTTCGCTACCATGACAATCGTCAGAAATATCCTTTGTAACAGGCATAGTCTCCTCCTTCGAAAAATCGATGTAGATGCAGGGAACGATGTTGTTTCTGTAATCATTCATACTTCGGAATAAGAGAATGTGAAACTTACTTGACGGATTCAAACAGTGCTAAATCCACAGCAGCTGCGAGATCATCAGCGGTGTCCAAAGAGTTGAGGTCGTCGCCGTCTGAAGGATAAGAGATTTTACCAGAAGTATCTATCATTCTTTCTTCTTTATCTATTTTTGCAATTTCCTCGATCCCACTCACCGTCCCACAAAACTATCTGTAGGGGCCACAACGTAGATAGCCGATATCTCACAATCTGTACAAAAGTGGCCTCATACTGTTCCTCGTGGTCCCAATAACATCATCCTTTTTACCGTATGTGATTATCTTGTCTCTGAGCCGCGCTAGAGCCCGAAACGTGCGCGCGAATCACACTGTGGGAGAGGAGGGAAACCCGAGACAGGAGAGTGAGGGGGCGGAGTCTATCTCTCCCTCCCTCCCTCTCCTTTCCCCCCTCTTCCCTTCCCCTCACTCGCCGGTTCCTCATGCAAATTCACTCAGTTCGTGTTCAAATCGCCTTGAAAAATCGTAAATGGATGATTTCCTGTGTGCTTTGGACTCATCGGATCTTAATTTATCAAGTTTATCGATTAGACTGCTTCTCAGTCACTAATCACAAGCAATAAACAATACAATGGTGAATATTGCGAGCGAATGGTGTCCAGCTCGCACCACGGGGAGGTGAGCAATCAAGCGAACCAGGTTTTATTTACAGAATGATGGCACAGAAAGAAAACCTATGGGGAGGGGATACGTTAATTACGTTACGGTGGGAGGTACGGTAACATGGTTACGGTAGGGAAATCTAGGTGTCTAACAAGACAAAGGGGAGGGATGGGAAATAACTCTTACAGAACTACTATGGAGAAGCAAACAATTTAAAAAGAGAAGGCACTACATAATAGCAGGCAAAAACAACAGATAAAACCAACTACGAACTCTAAGATACTGTAATAGATACAGAGAATCGATAAAATCAATAACGCTATTTAAGATAGCAAACAATAAATACAATGACAACAATAATAATCACACTCTATAAAATTCTATGCTAAGATCAAAGATCAGTTTACAAAGAGAGGGCAAAAGAGAGGAAACTATTCTACAACCACTAGGGAAGAAGATCAAAAGAGATCGTCGAGCAAGTCGAACAATCCCTCATCTAACTCTAACTCTAATTGGGAAAGAGGGATGGTCGACTGACCAGAGGGGAACTGGAGGGAGACTAGAGTAGTCTCACCTCTCTTCTCGATGGCGGTGATCTTCCCGTCCTCAGAAGCCTCTTCCTCCCATCGACGGATGGAGCGTCCCGTGTAGGGGTGGTCGATGGAGGACGTCAGAAGGGTACCTGCAAGAAGTACAGTAATACGTGAGGTAGATCATACTCGAGTTTCCAATCGATGATATTCTCTAGATGAGTACGGTATCCCTAACGGAGTAATCTACCGTCCCCCGAGTGTGGAGTACGGTATCCCTAACGGAGTAATCTACCGTACCCAGAGTGTGGAGTACAGTATCCCTAACGGAGTAATCTACCGTACCCAGAGTGTGGAGTACAGTATCCCGAGTGGTTCACAGGGTGATCTACCGTACCCCAATATAGAATACAGTACTCATTCAATCGGAAAATGATTATACTGTATCGAATCAGCCATAAATCAATAATACGAGTTAGATTACGGTGCTTTCGACCACTTTTGAGTAATAAATTTATATTTTTCAATTAAATAACTTGTATTTCAGTGGAAAAGGGAGAAAAATAAGTGAACTAACCCTTCTGGTCGGCCTCGATGAGGACGAGGAGTCTCCGCTTGAGCTCCGCCTCGGGCAGCTTCTTCCCCTACAACAAGAAATCGATAAATAATGAGGTAGATTAATGGAAAATCAATTAGATAGTGCACAAACCTTGCTGCTGAGAGTGAAGATCTTCTTCTCCGGTGGTGGTTGCTGCAGTGCCCTCTCCCTGAAACGGATCTGGGCCGCAAGTGCATTCGCCCGTGCAGAGTCAGAGGAGGAATCAAGAAGGGCGGTGATGCCGTTTTCAGTAGTTATAAAACCAAAAGAGGAGATGGCATCAACCGCCTGATTCCGCCTTTTGACCTGCAGGGCGGCCTTGGAATTGAATCCCTTCTCCTTTTCAATGCATTTCTGGAGAATTGCTTCTGCCAGAAGTGCTTTTGCATGCGTTTCTTCTGCCCGAATCGTGCCAATTGATGCTCGAGCCGCCGACACGATCGCGAGTCTCTCTTCCGTGGATTTGGAAGTGAGCCACGCCATCGTGTGGTTTTTCGAGATCAACAGACGCGCTTCACGGCGGGAGATACGCATGTTGGGCGAATGAGTGAAAAGACGATCCACGAACCCAAACGCACTCTCAATGAACCGATTAGTGGCAGATGCGCAACGAGTGCGTTCTACCACCACTTCATCGACCCCTCCCGAGTACTGCCCACCGGGAATGAAGTCTTCAAAGAGGTGCTCAAAGTACCTCAACGATGACTCCATAACCAGTGAGACAGCCTCGAGAGAACTCTCCGAAGGGCTCACTGAGAGCAACTTCTCGAGGAACTGCTCGTCACCGGCTGCGATTGAGTGCAGTGACGGGACTGAGCAATTGCCCGAGAACAGGGAAAGTGGAGTGTCAATACACTCATGAACCCAAGAAAGGAGAAGGGATACGGTAGCCCCCGTGTCCATCACGTGATTCACATTTTCGGCCAACCGCCAGAGTGGGCCGGTGACCAATTGGTCAAGAAGGCCGAGAATTTGGAGGTGTTCACCGACCATGGGGAGATCAAGCAGTTCTCCTAGCTTAGTCAGCTCGGGTCTACCTGATCCCACCTGATCGATGAACTGTTTTAGACTCTGGCGGTGGTGGAAAATGCGACTCGCGAGAAGGAAAACTATATTAAAACGATGCCCAAAGAAAGAGGGAAAGGGAGACTTACAGTTGGTCTGATCTAAGCCAGACCAAACCTTAAACTCCTTGCTGCAGGCGTGCAGCCCCGCCGATCGGTCGCCGAAGAGGCGCTCGACCTCCTTCAGGACGGTGAAGGCGGTCGGTGAGGAGTCGGGGACTTCTCGTCCGGTCAGCAGTCTCTCATGCACAGCGAGGGCCTCAAGCACGACATTAGTATAGTTAGCAATGACGTGCAATTGGCAATAGAAGACATGGAACTTCAACAACTCTTGTTGTTCAGCTTCGGGCATCTCCTTCCAGTCATGGATGACTGTAGGGAGTATCGATGCCCGATACTGTTCAATCATGTAATTGAACTTCTGCTGAGTAGCTGCACGATCAGACATCGCGCAACTAGCTGCAGCCATGAAGCGGTTGAAGAAGGTTCCATTGTCGCAGCCACCGACCGATCTGCTCAGACTGTTGAGGCGGTTCCGCATGATGTCAAAAGCAGTCTGAGCTGATTTGTCAGCGACTTGTGCCAAGCCGAACAAGAGAATCTCTTGACCACCATCACCCTTCACCAATCCAGCCCCGAAGCACTGCAGTTTCGAACCGAGTTTGTTCGTCTCATCTGAGTAAAGGCACAACTGTTCACCCCGATCAATTGCTTGATCGAGGCGTTCGTGAACGTGCGCCTTTGCCACAGAGAGAGAAGCCACGGCAATATTGCGCACAGTGCTCGGGGAAGGAACCCTATCCAGCTTAGCCCCCGTCAACTTCGCCACCGATTCCATCACCCTACCCATTTTCTCGTCTGCTACCCCGAGATCAAGCAGTTCGAGTACGGTATTTACAGTCTCCGCAGTGTAACTCTTACCATCGAACAGTGTTACTATTCCCGAATTACGCTCGGAAAGAGACTCTTCAGCCTCTAGTCGAGCGCTCTCCGAGAATCGCAACTCTGTTACCAGGCGCGAGCACTCCGCAGTGAGAGTAGCCACCTTTTCACGGAGAATACTATTCTCCCGAGAGAAAGCTCGATTAGAAGAATTTTTTGTTTTGATTTGATCGTTGAGGATATCAACAATCTTTTGCTTCTTCGAATCGAACTTCAACCCTCGAGATTCTAGTGTCTTCCGTGCTCGACCCAGTTGCGCTGTCACGTTTTTGATCAGTTTTTTGCGGACAGCGCAACCTCCACACTGTCTCGGGGCAACACGGCGAGAAACGGGGGCAGGGGGCGGATTCTGATTCTGGATGGGAAGGACAAGGGGAGCCACCGGAAGGGATGGAAGGGCAACGGTGACACCGAGATATGGGGCTAGCCCGCAGTATGAATTAAGAAAAAAAGACTCATCTTGCGAAGACCTCCCAAGCCGGATGCTGGCGATCGTCTCGGCGGCGTGCTCCAGGGCTCTCGAGATGAAGGTGGTGGCCTTCTTGAAGTCGCCTGAAAAAGCAGCGATTACCGTATCCGTCTCTACCGTATCTTTCAATTACGGTATTCGACTACCGTATCTCTATTAATTAGCTAATTAAATAGTTACTTGAATAATTAAACAAATAAGTAATTAGACTAATTAATTAACTATATTAAGATCAACAAATTCAAATTAATCTAATTAACTGTAACTAATTAATAATATAGTTAACGCCATCCAGACATAATGTTTCATCACGACATGACTAAAGGAGTCGAGAATCAATTGAGTAATTAGAATGGAGAAGAATGAGAATAAAATTGAGCTATACCGATTTTGAGCAGACAGAAAGATAGCGATAAAAATAAAATTCGTGCAATATTCTGAACAGGATAGACCCTCACCAATAACAAAAATACTTAACAGAGAAAGATATATTCACAGAAGCAAGATAATAAGAAGAGTCTAGTAGTTCAATCCTCCAAATAGACAACAAGTAGGCAATCAATCCTTCGAAACAATAGCTAGTTGCATCAAAAGAAGTGCCAACCTTTTCCTGTATAAAAAAGCAGCCACAAAAAGATATTCACGAACTAGTTCCTTGCTTCATTACTTTTGTGTGTGTTGGCAATGCAAAAACAAACAACACGTTGGCTTTAATAATACTTTATCAACAAAATACACACCTTTATCAACATGATGATCGACGATCTTGAGGCACTCCTTAGTCACTTCGGTGACTATCTTCCTATCCTTCTTCAACTCCCTCAATCGTCGATAGGTGACGTCTCGATCGATAACGCCGTCGCTCATCCGTCAAGTGCCTGGGAACGAGCATTTCAGTGTAATAAAGTGATAATCGACGCGTACAACTAGAATTAATAAATAAACTTAGCATGAATATCACGGATTCGATTAAAATCGCGGAGTAAAGCATCAGCAATTCATTAAAAACTATCGTTGACTGCCTAGAGACGAGCTTTTCTATCGAATAAAACGGTCAATCAGCGTATACAACGGCGAGAAATAGATGAACCTAGCATGCTTATCACGAAAATGGAAAAATAACAAACAGCGTAAATCGCACATTAAGCCCAAAACTATCAATATCGATTGATTCGGCGTTATATTCCGTTCCGCGGATGCGAAGTCGATGCCGATTTTGAAATATCATTTTTTTTAAAAATCATTTTCTTTAAAAGAGGAGCACAAAAATATGCGATCGAATTTATATATTTTATTTGCATTCTTAATTCTGGATGAATGCTGGCAATCAACTTTTCAACACACGAACACTGTGCTCACTCTGGAAATGCGTTTTTGACGGGGTTCTTGATCTTTACTCCCGATTTTGACCTACTTAAGGATCATTTGCAATTTTCGTGTCCTCATCAATCGAAAGGGGGTTGAGATAGCTTTGCAACGAGGCCTTAGCCGAGTGATTTAGTTTAGAATGAGCTTTGTGCTCCCTCGATCTCGCTTTTTGGCGAAATCGTGTCTAGGGAACGTGGGCGTGGCTTGTGGCCCCTAACTATCTGTTCCTTCACTCCCAGCTTGGTGAGAATTCGATGCTTCATTTTGGCAAAGAGATCAGGGTCTTCAGAAGGAAGAATGAAACTGGAAAAAGAGTTCCAACATCGAGAATGAGAGCATGTAATGGGTTGGTTCGGAGGAACCAGGGCATGAGACTAACCGATGCGAGACGTCGTTAAGGAAGAACTTGAAGTGTATCATTGTTGACATTGTTCTGATAGAGTTCTGACAAATTGAACAATTGATGAATAAGAGGAGGGATGATTGGAATTAAAGAGAACTTGAATTTGAATATGGACGCGACGCGAGCTACGGTGAGGGGACGATCTTGCAATCCATAATAAGCTGTCAGCAGTTACGGAGGCTTGAGGTTATTCCATGAACCGACGGTAGCTCTTGAACTAAATATTGGATGGCACTGTGCCTACGTTTGTGATCTTTATTCTCAGCTTCATGTCATTTGATCTCTCATGTGTTCAAGGTAACATTCCAAAACCACAACAATTAATTCTCAAACGAAGCAGAGAACAAAAAATTAAATTTATTAGAATCGGCAAAAGTTCTGGAGAGATTCGTAACTCAAACGTTAGGTTTCTTCGCTACGATTTTAATGCTACAGTATCCATTTTCTGCTGGTTCAATCGTCAACTGTGAATTGGCAAGACCCAACAAATTATTGTTTAACACCCAATAGTCGTGCATTTTCTGACGGGCGGTGTTCGTGTTAGCAGAGTATCGCAAGAGGCGGTCACGATAGGCGAATTGCACTGTGGGGAGAATCTTGAGAGCTTTGTAGAGAATGTGTCTGATGGCTGAGAAATCTAAAAATAAACATATGTAAACGACCGGAAGACCTCGACCTTTCAGATAACGAATCTTTTTACAAAATTTCAAGTTTCTCTCCTTTGATTCTTAAAGAAGGAGAAATATGATTATTTTCGTGACTAATCTAACAACCCAGTGTTGTTACTATTGATAACCCGAACAAAAGTCGTGAGGCTCTCATGTTGATATCTCATCTCTGAACTGAGTTATGGCGAGTTGGCTGCGTGCCAAATCACCCTGATCCCAGGCAACGGGCTAGAGAGCGTGCGAAATGAAGAGAACGCTGATATACAGTCAAAATGACACATTATGAACCGTTTGTGGTAACTTACCGAAAGTTACCGTAGAACTGCGTAAAACATTGATTGCGGAGCGGAGACTGCATGAATCAAGCTAATTTTTTGAGAGGATGCATAATTCGTGTGCCCCATCAATCTGACGTTCTTGAAAAACCGATATTTTGCATGCGTCGCGGACACGCGTTGCGTGTAGGAATGCCTCAAGTGGGCGGGGCTTAGGCGAGCATTCAATTTTTGCGGAATTTCAGCCTATGATACGACCCAAAAATAAAAGCCATCATTAGAAATAATTTTTATGGCGATAAAGTCAATAAATGAACAAATTGGTCTAAGCCCCGCCCACTCGAGGCATGCCCACACGCAACGCGCGTCAGCGACGCATGCAAAATATCGATTTTTCAAGAACGTCAGATTGATGGGGCACACGAATTATGTATCCTCTCAAAAAATCATCTTGATTCATGCAGTCTCCGCTCCGCAATCAATGGTTTACGCAGTCCTACGGTAACTTTCGGTAAGTTACCACAAACGGTTCATAATGTGTCATTTTGACTGTACCCTCTGGCATAGTCGCCGTTTCGCATCCCTCCTTCTTTAAACTTTTAAACACTCACGTATTTTCATTCTGGAAATGCTAGCAGGCTGGATCTCGAAAAATTTGATACTATGCGATCTAATGACGTGCAGGGCGAATTTCCTATAGAAAAATGAAGAATTGGTTTTTATTATTTATGTAAATAAAAAAATTAAAATCTTACACAAATGAAGGAGTGACATCTTTCAGTTTCGCGAGCTCAAATTCATCTATTTCTAGATGAGCGATAGCACTTTTGATACTTTCGATATCATGATAACTTCTCGAGTCATAATAGAGGACGAATCGACCAATTCGCGAGCATCGCTTGAGAAATCGCGTTATGCAATCCATAATAACATCAACATTATCGGAGAAATGGCGATTCACCCGCACAACATTCTGCAATTATTTGGGAAAAAATGCACAAAGGAAAGAGTAATAAATGAACGAATTTACGAACTCCAGCTTCATTTTGACCAGAAATGAGCCGAAATCCTGCCATTGAAACATTGATTCCCAGAAAGTGTTGATCCTTTGTGTCAATTTGGACGGTCACTCCTAGTCGGCCGCTCGTCTCTCTCCTTATAGCGAAGTATTCCAGTGCAGGCAGACGAAGGGAGTGATCGATGCGGTAGTTGATGGTGCGGGGAGAGGGAATGGGAATAGGATTAGAGGGGATTGGGAAATTAGGGCAGGGAATCTTGTTACATTTATATATCTTCTTTCTTCTTTAACAGCAAGGATCCCTATAATATCTACAAAAGCCCAATCTCTTACACCATTGCAGGAAGAGAGATAGCGTTGGAGTTGGTGGATGAAGGAAAGAATGTCTATGTGACTGGAAGGAACCAGCAGAGATTGGATGAACTCCTTCGTGAACTGCAGGGTAGGAGGCAGGACGGACAGACGGTGGGAATTTCTGTGGAAATATCTGTCGAAAGCTGACATCATTCTCAGGTTGGTCGGTTCCTTTTCGACATCGGACGACCCTCGAAGGTCGAGGAAATCATGACTGATATCTGTGCAGCGTGAGTCTCTTCTTCGATATCTTCAATCAATAAACTCTTCAGTCCCTTCGATACGGTAATATTCAATGTGGGAGTCATATTCACTACTCCTCGACCTGCAAATGAAGACGATTTGCCCCTTATGGAGGAAACCCTCAAGGTATGTCAATCCTCCTTCCCAATCAATTCATCTAATGACAGACGAATGTGGTCGGTCATTTCATAATGGCTCGTCATCTCTTGGAGAAGTTAGCGCAACCTATTCGATTCGTCTGTCACCGCGAAGTAAATCCTTCCCATTCTCGATGAACTTGCAATATCTATTTAATCAGAACGGCCCGTGGCGGGAGACGTTGGAAGACTTCCTTTAATGGCGTCCAAGGCTTCTTCAATAGCTCTAATTACTTCGCTGATGGATAGATGTCTTATTTCGACTCGACACTTGCAACTATTGTCTTAGCTCAGGTTTCTGCCTCTTTTCATTATTAAAGTGTTCAAAGATCAAAAATGATTATCCTTCAGTAGCTCAATGATGCGAGAGACAATGTGAATACAGTATTCGTTCATCCAGGAGTAGCCAGAACGAATGTGAGTACTTTCCTGCCTTTCCTGCCTAAGATTATCCCCTTTTCCTTCAGATGGTTGTGTCCATTCCAGGTTACCAGAAAGTCATTCTTCATCCTATGAAGTGGTTCAAGATCTTTGATGGGCCTGTGAGTATCTCCTCCCCCTTAATCAATCTTCGATCTCTGCCCACTCAGGATGTCTGTGCCGATAATGTAATCAAAGCCACTGTTATTCAGCCACTGTTAGGATAACTTCACCAACAATTGTCAAGGTAAATCCCCCCCCCTTCCCTTCTGTCTAATGTTTTTTTCTTTTTTTAGTATTGGAAGACATTCCGACTCTGAGTGATGAGCAGAAAGATTCCTTCATGAATTTCTTCCATCAAGTGGCTGCTCCATACGTGTGAGACAGCGAATAATTCAATCCATTCCTACTGGTCTCAGCCCCTCGACTAATAATTGTAAATCTACTCTAACAATGCGTTGTATTGTCTTTGATATCATTGTTACTGACTATAATTTCTCGTTGCAAGATAAACATTATGAATTGAAACAAATTTCTGGAGTAATAAACTAATACAATTCAATGTTTGAGTGAGTGTAAATACCTTTCTTTCATTCATCTTGGAAGTCAATTGACTAGTTCGACTAGTTCAGATGGACAAGTTCAAGGCACACGCCCTGCACCCGTATGCAAACCCCTTTTCCTATTATCGTCCCCAATCGCCTCAGTGTTCTCTTTCTGCCCACCCTACCCGTCACGGCGCTTTTAACGGCTCGTGCGGGACGGAAAGGACTATTACAATTTTTAAAAAGGAAGAAGAAAAAAGACGGGAAGGAGAGCTTCGGGGCGGGCAACGAGAGCGGTGGCTGAAATGTATCAATAAGTGAAATTAATTTTAAATTGCAAAGATCAAGTGAGTTTCTTGCAACCATCCAGAGGCGGTGTGGTGTAACCTCAGGGAGCAGGGTGACGAGAAGGAGGTACTCTTCTTATCGAGTCCAACTCACTTCGAATGTCACCCTACTCCAGCAAAGAGATTCAGCACCTCTATTTAACACAAAAGGAGACACGATAAACTAACAAGCAAGGAAAAGGAAGTGGCAGTTATACTGAAGTAAAATGCTCACCTTTATTTGTGCTTACAACAAAAAAATCCTTACACTAGGCGCTCGCAAAGGGAGACGATGGAAGGGTGCGCCGCCGAGCCATTCTCGCGCATCGAAGAGCGGAAGGAGGCCTGGATTAACCAAATTGTAGTTAATTATTAATTTTTTACTAGTTTTTAGAAAGCTGGAAGACGACACCACACGCAACGAGCACTAATTCGGAGCCAATGAAAGAGAAGCACAAGATAAACCTGGTCACATTTCAACGAATAGCGGCAATTTAACCAGCCAAATTTGAGTTTGTTATTAACGATTTATCAGTATTTAACTAACCATCTTGTTCTGCTAGCCGTGGAGAGAGCGGGAGAGGGACTCGGCCCCTCGTCCACTCGCGCCCCTCAGCGAAGGCCGTTTTCTAAAATAATAATTGGATTTACATTCAATCAATAGATCAGGTCGTTCTCGCTGCATTTCCCATTCAAATTCCTACGTGGGGAGCTTGAAATACGAGACAACAACCAATTAGAACCAATTGAAAGTCAGGAAAAGAGGAGCAAAAGACAAACCTGGTCAATTTTCGGCCAATGGCGGCGATTCCTCCCTTCCGGTCGTCGTGGTTGCATCCCGCCGGCTATGGGCGAGCCTCCCTGCATAAAACAATGACAAACAGACTTGAAAATGTGGAGAATAACGACCAAAATCAATAAACCGAGGTCAAGAGCAAACAAATTGAAAGTGGGCGGGGTCGAGCACGATTAGTGCGCGCTTGATGTGGAAATTATGCACGGTTCTTTTTTTTGGCCCGAAATACGCTCGTAACATTTTAAAAATGTGATAGGCTATTCAGCTCGTTAGCGTATATATGCCATATTGTTCCAATGTAACTTGAATAACTGTGTGGGTGGTTATATTTGAACTCTATCATTGGGACCAATAGGATGACTTCAGCGAAAAAAAGTGCGGATGTAACTTCATCTATAATAATTATCATCCTTATCGATATCATAAATATAAATGTCTAAAAATGTATTTTCATTATGAATAGGACTTCACCAGTTTGAGCCTCTCTGATGAAGAGATCTTCATCTCCGGAAAGGACAAGATGATCGATTCGAAGCATTTGTAGAACATCAAGAATAACTATTCTAAAAAAAATTTAAATCAGAAAAATTGAAAAAGAAGTAGATTAGAGAGTCTCATTCGTCTATCCACACCCGCATTTTCGAGCCTTTGTCGGCTAAATCGTACATGTAAGAGAGATCGGAAAGAGTACACGCCGTTACCGCAGAATGTCTTCTTTCGTACTTTGCGAAGATACACATTTCAAGAGCTGCGGTTGTACTGATTTTAATGATGTTGGAGTTGACCAGGACTTTCCAACTAGAAAACTCACTTATCTCGATCAAAACGATCCAGCTGCATGAAGACTAGTTTTTCAACAGCGACATTTTTCAACATGCCGCACAAGGTGAAAATATTTGCTTTGTGAGAAAGAATATTGAAATCGAAAACCACTTTTCGGATACGACCACACCGGTCTACTAGCCTAGAGATTCGATCCAAAATGATTTCGTTCGCATTAGATGAACTATCGGAAGAAATGGAGAGTTGCTAAAATTCGAGCGAAAAATGTAGAGTATTTTAGTGATTTACCTGGCCAGTCTCATCTGTGCCCGCAATTGTCATGATATTCCAGCTTTTGATTTCGAAATATCGTCTGAACTTGCTGGAGACTTCCAGACCCGCAATAGTGTGACCAACAGAGTCTATGTGGAAGAAGAGAGTATTTATGGCGATAAAACGTTTTTGATAGGTTAGATGCTCTTGAGTCAGAATATTCCACAGTGGCGAAATCTGGAAAAGCTGTAATTTTTATAAACTCTTTACATATTATGTATGTAGGGGCGCTGATTTTTCTGAATCTTTTCAAAACCATCTGCCAATAAAAATGTATACCAGGCAAAAGCTGCTGATTGGAATTCGTGCAACGCTGATGATCTTGCGGATGATATCTGACGGGATGGTGACTAGATTTAATGGAGAGGACATCACAAGTCAAGACTGCTACAATATTTTTAACAACGCACCCTACGATTGAGTTTGGCTTTGAATGAGAAGAACGATTCGACGCGATGTACTGTATGTGGACGGTGTAGGAGACTCGTCAACAGTGCAGAGGCTGGCAGCAGTTGATTAAGGAGGTTTGAGAGCAATCTCGATAAGCACACGAAGGAGTTCCTTCCAGCAAAACTATCGAGGAACGAAACAAAGGGACGTGAACGTGCAGAAGTTTGTGTAGTCTTTGCTCGATCTCAGTTGGTGATTCTCTGATCAACCCGAATCCTTGATGTCATTCGATCTCTCGTATACATTCGAACTCACGGGTGCATTCCGTCTCTCTCTTCCGTATAAAAGCGGATGATCCACAGTGTTCGAATGCTCATCCATCTCTTCCCCTTTGCTCATCATTCGACCTCAATCGTTCGAGAGAACACTCTACAGTATCATTCGCTGTGCTATCTAATCAACCTTTGCTTGATACTCCCTATCAGTCTCTGAACCTGCTCAGCTGACCTCTCACAGTCCACAATAATGCTGTTGTCCAGCTCATTCAATTTACAATAATTTGTGAACGGATAGGTTGACGTGGCCCACTATTACTGACCACTCTACGTTTCGCATGACTCATTGCCCATGTTTTCCTCGATTTGTCAGAGTTTTCCATCAGGAGAAATCAGAGTATCGACTACTAGAGGGGGCAACCATAAACAATCAGAGAGATGGGAGAGGCAGAGAGTGATACAACGTAGAACGAGTGTGGGGAAGGGAGAGAGTGGAGAGAAGCAGGCGTTTGCTCGTGTTAGAGCAACCCCCTATCATTATAAAGAGGCATTGGATGAGTCATCCTCGCGTTATACATTCACTGTTCTTTTGCTCTTGTGGTTTCCATCCTGCTTCCTTCCTTTCCTATTCTGCTTCAGCCTATCTCTTATCCGCTTCCCACGCTCTATTGGTGCCTTTTTATACGATTCTATGCTATTTTCCAGATGCGTTTCACACTTCTCCTTCTCCTCTCCTTCTCCGCCGTCGCCCTCTCTCAAACCGCAGCCAAACCCGGTCCTCCTCCATTCCTCAATGGACTTTCGACGGATGCTAAGAAAGAGTTCGGAGCGATCGCGAGTGAGTGACAGATTGGACTATTGCTCGAGGAAACAGAGTTCACAACAACCTGTCGGCAGTGTGAGTGGCAGTTAAACAATTAGTTGAAGGAGATGTTTTCGAGCTAAGTTGAATGAACCTCTCTCCTCTCTTGAAAGTAGGAATTCTTGTTTTCATATTACGGGCAGAGAACAATCGAAAATTTTCTTGAAATAGCACTTCTTCTCTAAGGAATTGCAGATCTCCGATTCAAGCCTAGTGAAATAATTAAAATGTCTTTCCAGGCAACAAGAAGATCTCCCGTCTCGATCTCCGCAACAAAGTCTACGAGTGGGCGGATAAGTACGGCGTCAGAGTAAGCTCTTTTATTTTCTAAAGAGTTTATTGTGTAAAAATTGGAAAACGCACCTAGTGATGTTCTAATAGAGCTATGTTGAAACATAACGTAATCCAATTGTATCAGAGATATAACTAATCGTTTCAGTCCGGAGTGGAGGACTATCTGACGAAGAAGAACAAGGCGAAGGAGGAGATGAGGGCGAGAATCCAGGCTGCCATCGACAATCTACCTGGAGCATACAAGACGGTGAGAGATAAATGGGAAAATCTCAAGCTCTAGTCATCCCTGAAGTAGGGTATTCGAGCAATTGTCAGGGTCAAAACAGGGTAGCGCTAAAAGAGTCTAGGCTTGTGAGTCCGAACGAAATCGGAAACGAATCACGATTTTCTGATTTCACTAGGAGAGAACTCGTGTGAAGAAAAGACAAATCAAAAAGGACTGTGGCCATCAGTCGCAGTATTACGTCATCTCACTGCATCTCACCGTTCTGTTAATGGACAGCCATGAAGTAAGGCCCTCCTAATATCTTCTTTGCAGCTCAACGCCCTCGGTGACGATGATTCTCTCACACAGGAGGACGCAGATAACAAGATCAAGTGAGGGTTTTGACTTTTAACCACGACAAGTTATTGCAACGTTCATCATTCCGTAATTTTGAACAATCTGTGAAACATATTGAGTGAAGTGAAATGGAGAACAATCTCTATTCTGATTTATGCAATTCTGAATATTTCAGGCAGACGATGGCTGGCTACACGTGGGAGTTGAAGGAGCTGCTGCGACTGGCTGGACCAGGCAACCAGGTAAGAGATCAAAGATCAATCTGGACAATTGAAGATCATACTTTGCCTTACAGGGCCGCAAGCCCGGAAGCACTCCTGCTGATGCCGCATAAACCTCTCCCTATTTCGATCGATCGATATTGTTCATTTCTTCGTTCCATAAATACGTGTTTTGTTTCACCTTTTGAACGCTGTGCTACGCCAAGATCCATCTAAGATAGAATACTTTATCGAATTGTGGTCGGTTAGAAGGAAAAGAACAATCGGTTTTTGCATTTGTCTTACTTTGAGAGTGGATTACTGTTGAGGGAAAGTGTTAGTCTTAGACAGAAAAAAGAGGGAAGAGATATTCGAAATACAATGAAAATGGAGCACGCGAAGTGGGCTGATTCGTGCTTTCGTCAGAGTGGATTCACTAGTGGGGAAAGGAGAGAGGGAATCTTCTGATCTATTTCATCTGACGATAGAGTGATAACCGGATGAGAGGGAGAATACAAGACGGCGAATAACGAGAGTAGAAATCATGGAGAATAATATTCACAAACTGGTGCGTAGGGCGATTATTTTGACTAGAGTCTCAACTGGACTTTGGATGGTGGGAAGAAGGGTGAAGGGATTATCTGGATCACTGACTAGCAGTGGTGACTGTGTGGAGAAATGGGCTGAGATGACTCAATATGTGGGAGAATGGGGTGGTAAGAAGTAAGGAAAGGGAATTGGGGTGATTATTATGGGTGCGAGATCATATTCTGTGTGAGATCAGTGCGTAGGGTGCATGGCTGGTGCATGGGGCAGAATAGGGAACTTGACGCTTCACACGCGGTAGGAACGCGCCGAGGGCGGACGCGCGGCTCCGCCAGGCAGCGGCCTCGTCGTCGAGGGCGTCGTCGCGTCGTGGTCCTCGTCGTCCCACTCGAGGGGCGGAGCCTGAGTAAGGAGTGGGTTACGGTAGGTTCGGTGGGTCAGATCGCGCACCTGGTGGTTAACAGGGAGGATCTCGCTCTCGTCCTCGTCCTCCTCCTCGCTCATCTCCTCCTCATCGTGATACGAGCACTCACTGCAATTGAGAACATTTGAATTTCGCGCCGAAAACACAACTTATTTTGTCGTAGTGCAAAAAAGTATCGGATTGTTAATTTTCGGGAATGTGGGCGGGAAATTCAAATTATATCGTACCTGTCTCCATCATCGCTGCTCTCGTCCTCCGACAGATACGTGGCTCCTCCTCCGAGTGACTTCTCGACGTCATCGAGGGGATTCACAGTGATGTTCATTCCATCGTCGTCCCATTCCATACCATGGTCCTGCTGAGATATTAGATCGTTATTATAAGCTTTTAAAAGTGAATAATCGAAAGAAATCAAATTAGACCTCCCAGTGAAATCTTTATCTAATGGGTGAAGCATAATCGGAACTCTTCCTCACCTGTCCCCTCCTATTCTTCCTGTGTCTCCTCGGCATCGGAGTGTCTCTCATCTTGAGCACTCCCACCACCAGAAGAACGAGCAGGAATCCAACGCACACGACGACCACAACGGCGACCGCGCCTCCTGCAAATGAGATGGGTAAACGACGGCTCCGGCCCTTCCGGCTTCCTACTTCCCGGCCATTTCGGACAACTTGCCGGCTCTCGCCTCGGAACGATCATTGCCTCAATTCCCTCTCTCCCTTCCGTCCGTCATCAACAACTCTCAAGATAGCCCTTCTTCTCTGTCTCTCTCCATTTTCCCCACTCTCTCCTCTTCTCTACCCTCTCCTCCTCCGAATCGAGACACTTCCTGTGCGCGACTTCTTCATTCCGTCGTCGTTCACTCGAACGATGAAGTCCCCAGTCATCTCTCCCAATTCCCCATTCGTACCATCCCGCAAAGCCCATATTCCTCGAAGCCGCAAGCTCTCATCTAACCGGCGAAAGAGCGTGCAATATAGAGAGGCCAGATCCGTTGCTCCTCTAGGCCTGTTTTCATCCCTGGGATACGAGCGAAATGAGGTGAAACGCACGGAAAGTGCGGGGAATGAGAAGGGAAAATGTCAGAACGGAGAAAGGACGGAATCCATCCCTCGTTTCCTCTTCTGGGAACTAATAAATGCGCGAGCAAAGGGTCATAAGACGAGCGGAATGAAACATTGGTTCTGCTTACATTCAGGGAGAGAAACTAGGGGGGAAACTAGTCGCGAGAAAGAAACACATGTTTGAGTGTTGAGCGACGGCTGAATTTAACGAAAACATCGACTGGTGACAGCTTCGTATGAATGGAGTGGATGGGAGATGGAAATGTGTTCAAAACTCCTCTGAAGTCAACATGGGACCGAAAATCGACCGCTCGAGACCAGAATAAGTGCGCTAAATGAGCAAACTTGCTCACCAGCCACAGCTCCCTGTCCTCCCATATCGTATCCGTGATGGCTGAGAAGGGCCTTCGGTCGAGGCAGCTCCATCTCGAGAATATTCTGAAACATCTCTCCGCTTAGACTGCCCGAGTCGTCCCCGAGGGCAGGGGCGGGGCTAGAGAGGGGGGCGGAGCCTAGGAAGGGGGCGGGGCCTAGGAAGGGGGCGTGGCTGACCTGCAGTCTCGATCCTCCAATCTGGTCGAAAGAGGGTTCGTAGTGCTTGGACGCCGCAGTCTCCTCGGATGAGTCTGAGTCTTGGGCGGAGTCGTCAGAGGGAAGGGGAAGAGCGACGGAGGCGGTCGGAGCCGCGTCTATCGACATCTGCAATTTGCCAAGCCTATTTCCCGGTTCTCTGCACAGATTCGACGGCTCTGTGTGATGTTTTACTAGATAGCCGGCTAAGGCGGAAATGGGATCCTTACGTGTCGATAAGGGGAGAAGGAGAGAGGGATGAGATGAGGCTACTTCAGCCATTTCATCCCGACTCTCCTTCTCTTTCCTCACTCCTTTTTTCCTGTCTGTCGTTTCCCTCATTATCCGCACACTCTCGCTTTCCAATTATGAGGGAAGGAAAGAAGGAGGAGAGAGGGGAGCAATCTTCTTCTCTCTAGTCCTTTTCCTCCCTCCTCTTCTTCTACGGGGAAGAAATAAGTGCCCTCGTTCACGCAGCGTGTGACTACGGTAGGAAAGTAGGAAACGTCGACCACACTACACCACACCACAAAATTCTTACCGTAACGACGAACTCGTTGGAGACGACCTTGCCCTGCTCCATCGTGCACTGCACGGTGTAGATCCTGGAAAGGGCGGATTCAGTACTGCACTCTGCGCACCAAAACCGGAACCGGGAAGTAGTCCTCACCTCTTGGCATAAGCATCGGGACGGGTGTTGAAGTAGTGGATCTTCTCGATGACCTCCTGGTAGACGGACGCCCACTCCTCACCACGCAGAACGATGCCCTAAACGAAGGATTTGCTTTTTCCGGTTCCAGAGCCGCATTCGAATATCCGGTCTGAGCCGTGAATCTCGGCGCCGTCATCTAATCTGCGGACCTGCTTATCGTGTTCGAAGTCAATGTGAGTGGAGGCAATGAGAGTGGCGGGCGACGAGAAGTACTCGAGGTCCATGTCACGAGCGGGCTTGAGGTGCACCTGCAGAGGGGGCGGGGTTAGGGGCGTGGCCTAGAAGGGGCGGAGTCTACCTTGCAAGAGTCGAGCTTGCGGTCTGAAGTGACATCCTCCATCTCTCCATCTTCTCCAGTCACAGAGACGGTCAGCTTGAGGCCGGGAACCATGGCCGTGCCGATCTGCAGCTGCTGCAAGGGCCGGGGATTAGAATGACAAAGCCGGATCCGGCTCCGGAGAGTACCGGTCGTACCTTCTGGGTGGCGGTGACCTCGGCGGCGCCAGAGATCGACAGTGTGGGGGTGGGCGACTTCTCGACGATGATGTAGGTCTTGAGCTCGGGCAGGGAGATCTGTAGAGATCAAAGATCAGATTGGAAAGATCAAAGATCAAACTCCTCACCGTCTTTCCCTCGGTGCACTCAACGGTAGTCTGAAGACGGACGGGACGGTGGCCGGGAGTGGGAGAGGCACGGACATTCTCGTAGGCGATCTGAAGAAAGGTTGGGTCTCGCAAAGCATTTCTGGGGTACGGTAGCCTAATCCATCGATACTCACGCCCTGGATCTTCTTCTGCAGTTCGGCGACGGTCGGGGCGGTGAAGGAGATGGTCGTCTTGTCCTCACCGAAGACTGCCGACTGCAATACTTACTGTGATTAGCGAATTTAAAAATATTTGGTGCAATCATGTAGGCAGTTTCAAGTGCTGCTAAACAACGTAAGTCCATAAAATCGTACATCGTCGTAGGACTGGAATCTCTCAGGGCAAGCGTGCGCGCACGAAATGGCCGCGGCAGTCTCGCTGGAGCCAGCAAGCAGACGGATGTTGGCCAGAGATCCCTGATAGTACGGTAGGTTAGGGTACGGTGGGTCAGAGGGGATACGGTACCTTGAAGAACTGAGCGAGGGAGAGGGTGCGTCCGTGCCAGCAAGCGCCGACGACCATGCGGGTCTTCTGGAATAATAAATATGATTGAGATATGTTTCAATGACCGCATATCTTTCGGTCTTCCTTAGGGAATGCAATGGAATGCCCACTCTAAATAAGAAATAACAACTTACGACAGCCTTGGTCTTGTGGAGCGGCCAGTCGTCGAGAATCTCCGGATTGCGCTCGTCTGAGAAAGATCAAAGATCAACCATCAGTCGGAGCGAGAGAGTGTGTGAAATCGAGACACTCACCACTCTTGAATGCCTTTCCATCGATCACGAGACTGACGTTGTCGATGTCGTCGAAGAGAACCGAGTAGCTGTGCCATTTGTCGTCGCAAACCTGCAATCCGCAATTTAGACCCCTAAAATCCGGTTCCACGACAGTATTTTCCGGTCACGTAGTATCCGGCTCTTCAGTGTTTTTGCCAACCATCACATTGTGAATAGCCGACAGAGTGCGATGTCCTTCCTTCGCCTCTCTCCCCTCCCCCTTCTCTCTATTCCATCTCTGATCACATCCTGTGATGTCGTCCCTCCTCTTTCCGGGGACTCATTAATGCTCTATCAGCCATGTCTTCCTCTTCCCTTGTCACTCCCTTCTTCTTCCCCGTCACACCAATAATTTATGTGCGAGCACGCAACCAAAAAAGTGAGCGCACCCGAGCGAAAAACATCGTCGTATTTTCACCTTCTCGTTTTACTATATTTTCCCTGCCCCCACTCCTCCCTCTCTCTTCGTAATCTTTGAACGCTTCAGAGGCTGCAGAACCCTCCCAGCTGTGTTCTGTCTGGTCAAGTGGTAAAAGACATTACAATGCAGCAGCATTTGCTTTTTTCCACTCTCAAGCGTACCTCAGGCGTCGCCCATCTCCACTCTGCAGCACGGAACTCAGCCGCAGCTCCAGCCTCGCGTCTCAGAACGACCTCCAACTTGCAGTGACGAACGTACACAGAGAAGTGGTGACGGTTCATGCCTGGAGAGGTCAGAGATCAGACTCCAGAAATCAAAGATCAAAGATCAAACTCCTCACCGGTATCATCGGACTCGCACAGCACGTGCTGCTTGTCAGCCTGCTCCTGCTTCGATCCGGCCGCGTGTCTCATCGAGAACGACAGCGCGAACTTGTCGGGCACCAGTCCCTGCACAAAATGACGTGAAAATTGAAATCCGGCAATTAGGAGAGCAAATGCCGGTTCCGGCTTTAGCCACACTCACATCGAAGGCGTTCACGGGCACGATGTGGGCCTTGGAGGCGCCCTCGGCGAGCTTCCTGCAGAGATCAAAGATTAGACTAAAGTCTAGATAGTCACGATATAAAAGATCAAAGATCAATCACTCACTTCTCTTCCTTTCCATCGTCTCCCACGAAAATTGCCTCGTCCTCGAGAAGGACTGCGGCAGCCGAGTGGAGACCGCAGCTGAATTATCGATTTATTTCGAACAAAAACTCGCTCTGAATCACTTTCACTAGTGAAGTCAGCGCATTTGTAGAGCGCGTGAAACACAACCTCTCTACATGTCGAAAACTGCCTTCTTGCTGGGTTTGCTTACCTCTTGATGGTCTCATTGGTGTAGATGGGAGCGTCCTGTCTTCCGCATCCCTCCTGGAGATGGCCCAGTCGCATCGACAGCTCGGCCGTGGCAGACTTGACCGTGCACTTGTTCTCCTGAAATTCACCATTTTTCATTCAATTCTACTCGATTTTCGACAGGGCGACGAATAGTACGAGTCGGCACACTACCTCGGGGCAGAGGGCGATCTCGGCCTTGGGAGCGACGAGGAGAGAGGAGGAAGAGGACGTGAAGGAGAGCTTGTCGGAGACACCGGAGACTCCCTCGATGCAGGCCTGTGATTGGTTGGTATTGACATGTACCGTCTCAATATCGTGTTAGTTTGCAACTCACGCCTGAAGAGACGCTCGTGAAACCTAACTGAATCAAAATAATCCATTCTGTTGAGATCCGAGTCCCAATGTCTACTTTTCGTTGTTGAATAATATCTCACCTTCTTCACATTCACAGTCACAAGGGCGGATTTGCTCTTGCGCATTCCACAATCTTGAGCGACGACCGTCAGAATGTACGAGTGAGCAGCAGAGGCGTTCAGAGGGGCAGTGTTGCGGATAACTCCCTGAATCAGGGGACGTTTGGCACGGCGCCAACAGCAATCTCTGTTGAATTTTCGACAGGACCAAAGAATGGGAAACGTCGTCTACACCACTTACCTCTTTGGTGATCTCGAAGGGCGACTTCTCCATTCCATTGGTGATCTGGTACTCGCACACCTCTCCGTACGGATGGCCGCAGTCCGCGTCAGTCGCGGACACGCGCACGATCTCCGTGTGCATCTTGCCTGAACATTTGAATTTTAAATTTTCCCGCTTTTATTTATTCAGAAATTGCTCCCCTTGTCGAATTTTGTATTACATCTGATTTGTTTTAGGGTTAGGCGGGAAGAAAAATAATTCGAACGCTACCGTACCCTCATCGACGGTGACGGTGTACCAGGGATGCTCGAAGGTCGGCTCGTGGTTGTTCGTGTCCTTTACCGTAACCTTGAGCGGTACTCTGAATTTTTGAATTTCGATATTGACGGGAATCTCCTTTTTTGAGGATTCTGCTGGAATTCTTTCATGAGTCTCGAGGGATAGCACATAAAACGGAAGAGTGCTTTCAGCCCGTCGAAATTCCCCCTATGGATCTCTGAGTAGACAGCGACTTCCGAAGTGCTGTCATTCTCACACGCTTGGACATTCGCAAGAGAGATCCGAGACCGGGATGCGTCAGGACCGGAGAATGGCGGAACTTACGGCTCCGAGACGACATTCTCCTCGTCGCATTTGCTGGCAGTCAACTCGAGCTCGTACTCGGCCTTCTTGCAGTCAAGCTTGGTGGCGTCCTGAACGGATTCCCTTCGTTGGCGGGAACTTTGAAATTCGAATCTTACCATAACCCGGATGAGCGCCTGTCCGGTGTATCGATCGAGAACCTCGGCGGCGAATTCCTTGCTAACAGTCTTATCGGCTTTGTTCGTGATACGGTAGGCGCAGACGGGTCCTGCAACGAATTAGGAGGTTACGGTAGTCACGCAAATCTCTGCGTCTCTGCCCTCCTTATCCTCTCCCCTTCTCCGTGAATCCCACGCAGATTGCTCTAATTCATCGAATGTCTGGCTTCTCTGGCCACTCTCGCCCCTCACAGTGGCAAACGAATTTTGCAGCCGGAAGTTGAATATGAATTAGGGGAGAAAGGACAGAGACGCAGACACGGTTAGAGCTCCTTCCCCTCACCCTCATTATTTCTATCGTAGTTGGATACTCTGTCGTTTTTCCTGCCCCAATCGAGAAGAGAATAGAAAATGGGAATAGGAAAGGAGAAGAAGAAGAAGGAGTAGCAAGCACAGGAAAGAGGAAGGAGTTGTGTTGTAGAGAGCGAATATTCTAGAGGAGGAGAAGAGGAAGAATCAGATGTTAGAGACTTCAACTGAAAGAGAGCAGCCATGTTCGGCGCCGAATTCGATTTGCGGCCGGCCATGTTTAGATTCTGCCTGGCCAAGCAAAGGTTTCACCGTGACAAAGACCAAATTCTTCGATTCTGATCCGATTTATGCCATTTTCCATTAATCGAAAAGATGAAATTACCTGATTCCGAGTTGATTCCGAGGGCGGGAACAGTGTTGAGGATGAGTTCATCTTCACGAATCGATCCGACGATCGAATCCGCTCCTCCCAACTCGATCAGGGGTACTGTAAGGAACGTTTTGTCATAATCACCAACTGGCTTTTTTCGTCTATTTCCGGAACATTTTCTGTAATTGGTAACATTCATAGGTGTTATTTGAGAGGGGAAGGGGGGAATCTGTGGGTGTGTGATAATCTCGTCTAGTGTTTCCCCTAGTAACGGAAGAAGAGAGAGGAAGGGAGAGATTAGATATCGATTGGAAAAGAAGATGTGAGGATTCCAAGTTCTATCTCATCTCTCTCAATTGCTTTTCCTCCTTCTTTCCTCATTTCCTACGGTTTTATGAAAGCTGAAGCGAGAGGGGAAGAATACGGCCAAAACATCATTAAGAGACCACGAGGAAAGCAGGCACTCGTGCTTCCATCGATCGATTCTCAAAGTGCACCTACAGTACTCCCTTCCCCCCTGCAAATTCCGCTCGGGACCCCTCTTCGAATAATTAAAGATGGGTCGTCGATAGAGGAAGACTGCTGCCGTCATTGAAAGATTGCTCAATTTCCTCCCGTTTTTTCACTCGCTTCCGCTCTTTTTCAATTAGCACCCCCGTCCCCGTTGTGGAGATGGGAGAGGAGGAAGGGAATGGAAGGACTAAACTACCCCCCGTTTCGCAATCGGGCACTGATTTTGAACTACAGTTTAGTCAGCGAGGTCTGGGATGGGAGCTGGGTTCAAAGAACGGGAGTTCAAAGATCAAAGATCAGTCTCGTACCTCGATGCCTGTGGTGCTTGGCTGCAGCGAGCGCCGCCACAGCGGCGAGAAGCGGTATCAAGCGCATACGGTAGATCGCGGGGTTTGAGGTGTTGGTGGATCCTGCAACGAAGATTACGGTAGACAGGGGGAATACGGTACCACGATATGGCACGGAACCAAACGAGAACACGCAACGGTCAAGAACGAAAAACGACGTCGTTATCGACTAGTTGCTGAAGAGGAGAGAAGAGGGGAGGGAGGGGGAGGAGTCTGCCCAGGGGGGAAACGGAGAAGGAGGGGGGGAGGGAAGTTTCCGTGACGACGAGGATGGATTCTGAAGGCCTCGACGATGAGGAAGAGGAACACGGAAGGGGACTGTTGTTGGGTTTTTTTGCAAATTCAATCAATGATTATATCGAAATCTGCAGGCCTTCACCCATGTAAGGTATTCGTGAAACATATCGGAACCAGACGAGTATAGCCCCTGTCCATTCTCTCTCTCACTCCTCTCTTCCCTCACATGAAAAGGCAGAAGCGATCGAGCATGAAAATCATTGAGAGAGGAGAGGAGAGGATAGAGGAGGAATTGGAGAGGAGAAGGGGGGATCGGCCCTGTGAGATTGACCGATTCTGAAGGGTAGACTGGGAAGGAGGAAGTGAATGGAGAAGAGATTGGCTACTTGAGTAGTGCAATGGAGATAAGGCTCGGTTATAGAACTCAGATTTGGCATTTGACTATATGAAAGATGATCCAAATGAGGGGCTTCAGATTGTGCTTCTCCGTACCCTGAAACCCAGCGCCTGATGGGATACGGTAGGAAGGGTTTCAGAACTTTTTCGGAGTCATTTGATGCGATAACGCATTGAGGAATACGAGATTAATTGATAGATTGAGCCTAGCCAAGGACCAAAAAAACGATTAAAGATCAGCTGGGAGAGTCCTAAAAGTGTTGCGTGCCGAGAGGGGGTCAGGTTCTTGTGCAACAGTGCATCGAACGAGTCGTCTTCCCTCCCTTCCTAATGCTGGCCAATTGAGGGCCGCGACCGGCTGATCGGAGAGGAGAGGGCAGCACTTTGTGCATCCGGCAAGGCGACTTTTACAAGACGTCGGAGCGTCGAAAATATAACTAGTTTTCTGAAACTTGAGCGCAAAACCGAATTCAAGAATCAGAAGAAGGAAGAGGAAGAAAAAGGCGATAAAAGGAGGACACGAATTCGTCGAATGGCGAATCTCATAAAGTGAGGACTGTGCGATTTCGATTGTTTTCGTCGACGTTCGAGAGGGGAAAAGGAGGAGAAGAGGAGGAGGAGGACTCTTTCCTTCGGGGGGAAACTCATGAATTCATTCCCGTGGATTGAGACCGTCTGGCGTGGAAAACAGAGGATAAAGTGCGGAATGATGACGGGAAAGAGCTGTCTGGAGGAATGAGGGATGAAGGATACGGTGCCCGGTTGATGGTCGTTCAACCACGGATTCAGATGAAATTAGAACCATAAAGGAGTAAGTCCATTCCAATTGATCTCTGGCCAAGAAGGACTAGACTGTCAGAAGCAGACATGCGCTTGAAGAAAGGAAGAAAAGGTCGACGATTCAAATTTTGCAGATTGCGTCATCACTAGCCAACTCAAACTAGAAAATCTCTCGATTATGGGAATGCGCTGGACAAAGTTGGAGGGGGAAGGAATAAGATGAGGAGAAGAAGGAGGGAGAGGGGAGGGAAATCCGAGGCTAGCAAAAATCGATGGAATGTAGATGAAGGTGAGTGTGTAGAGATTCTGAGAAGGTAGAGGGAGAGTTCTCTCGATGGTTGAAGAGAGAGGAAACGCGTAGAAAACAACGGGAATTATTGTAAGAGAGAAAGAGGAGGGAAACCACAAGCCATACTAAGAGGGACGAACGAATGGTAGAAGAGAGCCGATAGAAAAAGAGGAGAGACAAGGGGGGAGAGGAGTGATTGTAACATCCTAATGCGGAGAGAATGCATCTCTGCGGTTTCGACAAGAGGGGGAGGAACACTCTTGGTTCAGTTGTGTTTCAAGGAGAGGCCAAAGGAAGACCAGATGATGTCCTCTTCCCTGAGAGAAATGGCAACAACAACTTTCCAATCTCGTGAGGCTCAGCAAAATATTTGGATCTACGAGCTCGAGATTTGGCCCCTAAGGGCAAGAGAGAATGAGAATGAGTAAGGGAAGGAGGGGAGGGAGGGTGAGAAGATTGCTCAATCATTACCCATTAGAGGGAAGGGAGGGTTTCCATCTGTCAGCTAATATGATCTCCTTCCTTCGTCCTTCAATGGATGGGGGAGGTCCTTGACTCGAGATACAACTTCTGGTGCGCGAAGAGTATGGCTAGTATTGTATTGATTGGTGCGAGAGGTTGTAAACATGATAGGAAGAAGGGGTGAAAGAGGGAAAGAGGACGATTCGAATGGGGAAAAGTGCATAGATTGATCCAACTCACGCGAGTCAATGTCACTCACTGATAGAGTATGACGAAGGGATCTCTCCTGTCTAGGGGGGAAGGAAGGGGATTGGAAGCTGGTTTGAGTTGTCTGCCCCCACCTGGCAATAATCCCCACTGTGATAGGCAGTGACAACCGCATTATTGCACGCTAAAGTGCTCGACACTCTCCTCGTTTCCCGTGCTATCTCTCAATGAAAACATGATGAATTGCTCGCCAAAGAGTGCGTCAAATGCAACGAATTGCTCGGAAAAGGAGTGAGACTGGAAGCAAATGAGGGCAAGTCACGCACTCGACTGACGTGCAAGAGACGTCGAGGGAATCAGATGAGAACGTAGGAAAGTTCTCAGACAGAGGTTGACATCTCCTCGATGAATAATTCCCGTAGGCGTATCGAGAGATATCTCTCTCCTTCTCTCTCAAATAGCGAAAATAATTGAGTCCCACTGCTCGTTTCGAATGAAACGACGACGAGTCGTTTTCAGAAGGAGGAGGAGGAAAGAGGTCTCTCTCTCATTTACCCCTCCCTCCTCTCAAATTCATTAGAAGAGTTAGCGACACTCGGCCTGCTGACCGTGACACTTTCAATTATTTTCCCCTTGCTGAAGAGAAGGAGAAGGAAATCGATGAAAACACGGGACAAGTGGACGTCAATGAGCAAAATGAATGGAGAGAAGGGGACTCTGACTGGGAAGGGAGCAAGGGAAAGGGAGAGAACGGGTGTAGTTCAGGAGAGTTACTCTAGAAAATTGGCGTCCTCGGAGACAGCACAACTAACAGAATGGAAAGAGGGGAGGACAAGGAATCCGGCAGACACAAGAGGACCTCCATTCTTTCGTTGGAGCGAATTCTTTGAGGCGAAGGAAGGAGACCACCCTCGGGCCGTGCCAGTACTAACCGAGTTAGAGAATGGAAGGGAGTCTGAGAAGCAGTCCATGCTATGTGGCTGGTTAGAGGGAACTTGAGAGTATGGGAAACGAGGAGAGGCAGACAATTGCTCCAGAGGAGGGACGATGGGGGATTAGGAGAGGGGCTGCGAACTACAGCACTAATCCTGATGAGTGTAGTGTACGATTGAGAGTTGCGAAAGATGTGACAAGTCGCGCAATCAGTGAAAGTTGTAGAGAAGCTTCCAGGGAAAAGGTTGAGAGATAGATACACTTCCTGGTTAGCATAACATGAGAATGACAGCAGATTGGGTTTCCTCTGCGGGAAATGGCGTTTCAGGAGTTCTTGAAACGTGAGGTAATGCATAGCAATATGAACTAAGAAGTGATGAGATCGAGGGAGGATGCGCTGAGAGCAATAAAATAGTCCGCGAGTACACGAAAGAACCGTCTTCCGTCAATCTCCCCTTCCCTTCTCTCTTCTCATCTCATCGGAATGTGTCTAACTGACGCGCGGACAAGGGAATCGATCGAGGAAGCAACGAGAAGAGAAGGCAAAGATTGTGAAGACTCCCCTCCCCCTTGTAAGTCTTCGTGTTTCCCTCTTCCCCCACTCCCAGGCCTCCCCCTCTCTCCCACAACCGAGAAGAGAGTTATGGAGACGCATCAAGCTCTGCGGCGGCCCTTCTTCCCCCACTCAAAAACGACCCCCGACCAAGTCCCTGATAGGCATCACTCTCTCCGTTTCCCATGCTATTTCGTCACTCTAACCGACTAGAGACCATTCGAAAGGAGGAGAGTGCCAGTCCCCGTTCGACGATACAATTCGTAGTGCCGTCGGAAGGATGATGATGACGGTTATATTGGAGAGAGGAGAGATGAATGAATGAATGGACGGAAGCAGAGGAAGAGGAGAAAGAGGAAGAATAGGGAGTGAAAAGTAGGAAATAGACTATGGGAAGATGGGGGAATGGAGAGAGGATTCATACGGATTCCGACTGCTGACTATCGTCGAGTTGAGCGGAGAAAAGAGCCTGAAAGAAAGAAGAGAATTGATTGGATTCCAAGGATTTGCGACCGAAAACAAGTAGAATATTAACGACGCGGAGAGCAATCTACTAGAGTTCGAGCAATGATCTATTCATTTCGAAAAGGGAATGAAGATATGGTTGCCCGTATTTCGAACTCTACTCATGACGAATGGAGGAAGATGAGGAAGGGAACCTCGTGAGGGAAGGGATTCGACTGCCCTCAAGGGATGCATCAAAGAACGAAACAGTGAAGAAGAACGGAGAGATGAGATGATTGAATGGAAGGAAGGGAGGAACAAAAAGGGACGGGGTGTGAAAACTCAGAGATGAAAGAGAGAGAAGGGACTGACTAACGAACCCCGTGATGGGCAGCTGAGAGATTCTGATAGATATTCCATGAAGAAGGGGAGAATGTATTCTGAATCCTTCTCTGGTTTCATGTACTGCTTGGTGAATAATGACAACGAGAGAAAGAAAAGAGAAGAGAGAAAAGCAGTGCGGGGGCAGACAGAAGACAACTTCCTATGATGGATGCTGTCAGCGTGGAAGGGAATGCGGAGCCGGGAATGGGGAGAACCGGGGAATGGGATGGGGAGTAATGACGGGAAGGGAAGAATGTGTAGTACTACAAGAATGGCAACTAGGAATATGCAAATGAGGGCAGTCTTTTTTTCTAAGCCACTGTTCTCTTGGAGTACGATAGAATTGAGTCTCATTTCCTCGAAGGGGCGTCAAAGATCGAAGAGTGGAGGCAAAACAACCGGGGAAAGGAAACTATCAACGACTACGATCTCTAACTCGAAGGCGAGACCAATTCCATGCCTCCTCGTTCCCCCTCTCAACGACTTCATCTTCTCTCCTCGTATTCCCAGTTTTTCTCCCCTCGGGGTTCTAAGAAATGAATGAGAAGGATGAGGAATGAGGACGGTGGGGAATGAGCAATCGCACGGATGAAGAGAGGAGTTGATGAGTACGGTAGGACGGACTTTTTACAGAAAGATACGAAGCAAAATCGACTCATTCCTCGCTTCTCGAAATGAGTAGTCAGACTGAAACACAACCCGAGAATGGACTCGAGGAACGACGAATGTTCCAGAGGAAGAAGGAGAGTTAATTGAATCTCCGAATTGATGGAAACGAAGAGATAGAAAGAGGCCGGAAATCGAACTCTTCTCCATTTCACATGCTCCTTATTCGGTTAGTCAGTGCGAGATAGCATGGGAAATGAAGAGAGTGGGTACATTAGTAGCAGGAAGCAGTCTTAGTACGTAAACACAGAGAACGAATCTCACTCATTTCCCATCGGGGAACTACGAGGAATTGAGTGCAAACACCACGAGGAGAATGTCGATATTCTCACATGTTTCAAGTCCCCGCGAGAGAGTTTCAGAGGCCAGAGAATGAGTTGAGAAAATAGAGAAACAAAGGCTATTTTTGGCTATGTTTTTGGACAGATCTCACCCGTCATCTTGACGTTTCACTCTCTATTTCACGAGGCCCGCAAGAGTGGTGCTTCAATGAAGCCATCAAGGGCCGCATGGTCTCTCAATATTGCCTAGTCTCTCGTTCATCTAACGGACGAGAGAGCGCGCAAAACGAGGAGAGTACGATCTATTTCGTGGTTTCGACGATCAGACGGTCGTCATTCACGACGACATCGTCATCTGACAACCACCGGAAGGGAAAAGGAGGGAGAAGGGAAAGGGTGAAGGAAGGACACCTCTCCCTTGAGAGACCTCACGAAGACAAAGAAAGGGCATTGCTCATCCATTTCTAACTTGAGAAGCGACGAAAGATGGAAGAGGAGGGGAGATTGCATCAACCCTAGCCAATGCCCCCGAGTGCTTCGTACTGTACTGTACTTGCTCGTTCGTTTCGAAGTAAGCTCCGCCTCCTTCCATCAACCACCCCCCTCCCCCTTCATCGTTGTCGTTGCGTGTGAATGATTCTGAAGGCAGGGGAGGTAGGGAAGGGGTAGGAAATAGGAGGAAGGGGAGACTGTAGTAGTAAGCCGAAAGGCGAAAACAGGGAGAAGCACAAGGCCAAAATGAGGGGGATTTAGGATCGAAGAAAGTGAAATCGGTCGAAACAATTGATAGCGAAATGGAGCGAACGGCCGTTTGACCCCATTGAAGAGAAAGTGGACGAATGAGTGACGAATGAGGATAAACCAGAGAGGGAAAAGAGGGGAGGAGGAGGGCGCTTCGAGGAGACCAGCTCGCTCTCGATGGAGGGGAATACTCACGAGATCGTTGATGGGCTGACCCACCGAACCGGTATCTGACCCGGCGTACTACCGCTTTTTCGCGGCCAAGAATAAATCGAGCTTTTTGTGTGTGGCGGCAGCAGATTGGAAGCCGGATACGAGTGGAACGAAAAAAGTAGGAAGGAACGACTAAATTGAGGGCATCAAAGAGCTCGAGAGAGGAGATGTTCTTTGCAGGAGTGGGAACAGGAAGTTCGAGAGTGGAAATGAAAAGATCAGCGGAATTGCCAATGGATTGAGAGATGGGTATGGATGGAGATGGAGAATAAGTGAAGGCAAACTCGTGGTATAAATGGACAAAAGCAATACAGGGAATGCGCTATCCATTCTGCCTTTTTGCTGACAGATTTTTGCATATAAACCACTAAAATTCGATAAAATGACGTCGTTTCAAGCGCGAAATACGGCAAATAGAGGAATCGAAAGGGGAAAATAGGAGAGAGGGAGAGAGAGAATACATGCCCCTAGCAGGCCTAGTAGGGCGAGAGAGAGAGGCGAGAGGGAGAGGAAGCAGAATCGAAGTCTCTCTCGGAAACGAGGCCTCCCTCCCCTTCCCTCTCCCTTCGAGAAGCACTAATGACCCTGCCCTCCGGGACTCCCTTTCTCACTTGTTCCACACCCTCATCCTCACTACTCACGAGCACTCTTGATTCGGATGCTCGTCCATTTATTAGAGAAGAGTAAAGATTGAAGAGGATGCAAAGAGGGAAACGTCATAAGGAAGCAAATACTGACAAGAATGGAAGAAGGAGTCAAAACAGAGTCAAAACAGAGATTCGTGCAGTCACAACAAGCAAGAATGAATAATTTGTAGCCTGCACTACTGCCGAATATCGCTACTAACTTGGCGAATGAAGAAGTCGTCTCTCAATTCGGCGTTGTCTCTCGTCACTCTGACTGGATAGAGCAGACGAAATGAAGAGGGTGCACTCCGTAGTTACTACTCATAAATTCGTGTCCGAAAATTGTAATAAAGGCCATGGAGAGGTCGTCGAAAGAAGGCATTGAAAGAAGCAGGCTACATCGAATTCGTAATAAGAGAAGAGTGAATTAATGAAGCAGCAGGGACGAAAGATTCCCGGAATTAGTGGCATTCAGGAAAATGTTTGGTCTCTTCTCTCTCGACTTAATTGAAGAGGAAGCTTCCAATTCGAGTCATGCTTTCGAGAGAAATCAAAGGTGAATCTAGTCCCGATTCTCTCAATCTTCTCAGATTTCCTCTCTTTTCCATACACAAGTCATCCATCTGGGTGGAAACGACTGGGGGAGATACTGGAAGGGATGAAATACGATGCTTCCCCGGTCCATTACTGAACACTCTGTGCAATACTTGTGTTCATACCATCTACGGCGAAAACAATAAGCAGAAGTTATTACGCGAAATACATCTCAATTCCCACAGAAAGCCTCACGTTCCCATCAATTATCGTGTTTCGAATAGAAGGAGGAATACGGTAAGATTCCCACGAAATAATTCGCGCATTGACGTAGGAAGCACGAATAAATTAGAATTAGGACTCGGGAGGGGATGAGTTGGGACAAAGTTGTTACTACTTCGGAGAAGTGGGAATGAGTATGCATGAGTAGACGTGATGTGAGGGTTGATGGGATGGCGAGACTATCACACTTCAGGAAGGGACCAGAGGAACTGAGAAAGGAAATGGGGGTGACGAATGAATTTTGTGCAGAGGAAGAGGCCAAGAGTGCAGAAGTTCATTGAATTCAATGGAAGGAAAGGTCAATCGTCGTCCCGGTACGATGAACTCGATCCATCCATCAATACCGCCCTCGTGATATCCGTTCTAATGCAATCTTCTCGCTACAAAGTGGCAGAATCTCAAGCACTCTCTCACTTTCGCACACTCTCTCGTCTCCGGTCGGGAGATAATCACAGCCGTCCTGAATCGAAGATGCAATTAGACAGACGACACTCTCTCCATTCTGCACGCTCTCTCGCTTCTATCGTCGTCCGGCCTCTCTCAATTCTCGCTCAGTCGAAATTAGAGGCCGGTCAGAAGATTCTTTCCTCGAAGAAGGATTCTATCGTCATTTATGCACAAACAACTTCGATTCAGAAGGGGAGGTTGAAGATTGATTGTGAGAGGGTGAGGAATGGGGGATATTCGTATTCCTCTCCCTTCGACACGCAATCGTTCTCCGATATCAACAGCAATATTCTCCATCTCGTACACTCTTTCATCTGTCTAATCGAGAAGGGAGCATTTCGAACTGAGAGACTCTCTCTCCCTCTCGGATATCATCCTTCCGAATCTTGACAAGTGTGACTGCTTTTCCATTCAGTCGTTCGTGACGGAATGCAATCGAGAGTAGCTTAGTCTGCTGAGAGGAGAGTGATGACTTCAACACTACGGAGGAAGGATTCCAGAAGGTTCGAGAATGAATTGCGCATGCATAATTACAAGTTCAGCACGTTAAAATACACTAGAAAATGGACGTGAGAGTCCCCTGAAGACACTCATCTCAACTCGCGCGACACAATCCCATTTCCCCCACTCAATCTCCTTCTTCTTCTTCCTTGTTTCATCCACTCTCGTACTCTTGCTTTAAGCCATCAGATTTCTCCCATTCCATATCATTTTCGCCCTGTCAGAAGGACCTTGCAGAGACACTCGTCGATCTTCGATCATCATCGTGTACTGCTGCAGACTCCTCTGCATTTCGCCTGCTCTCTCCCCCCACTCTTGCATGTCTTGCACCCTCTCAAGTCCCCCTCATCTCTCACCCTCTTGTTCACTACAAGGGATATTGGCTGTGAAGTGGCCACGAAGAGTGAAGGGACGGATGAATGTATGCAAGAGCCAGAAATTGTCTAGTGGCCATCGCTTCTGACCAGACAACAACGAATCTTCTAAATGCCGGATCGTAAATTCCAGGTCGTCGAAT
>LS538003.1:630497-676290 GCA_900490775.1 Pristionchus maxplancki
GATAACAAATATGTTAGGTCCATTCAAAATTCAAACATAGTTGACTGAACTAGTTTTCCCACATTGTGATGATAACATAACTAACCCCTCCCGGTCTGCTTGAGGAAGTGCGCGATGCGTGCCCGGCCTCGGCTCCATGGTTACTGCAAGAGGTTCAAAATAACGCGTTCGAACAGGTCTAATAGATAAACCGATAAGATATTTAGCTGAAAATATTAGACATTTAATAAAAACAACTCCTAGCAAATAGACAATTAATTAGAACCACCAAAATCGATAAGATTGAGTAGATCAGTTTACAAAAATGTCAAATTGCGTCCTAAAAATATCTACAAATAACGCCGAAGTAGGAAGCGCGGGAAAATAGTGTACTCATATAAGATTTTTCAAGTGGTAAATTACATGAAGCCACGCTTTATAAATTATTATTTTTGCGTGAAGTGATCAAACTAAATTTTTTAGGAATGCCTATGTGATACACAATATTGTTTGAAAACAATGCGCCGTACGAGGAAGCGAGGAAGTCTTCACATTTGAAAATTCACTGTGTTTAGTGAGCAATGCTGCGGCGTCTTTTTTTTCGCAGCGTTTCACGCGCATCAGCTGAAATTCTCCAATTTCCAGTGTGTGATCACTCCGTGTCCTATATTATTTAATCGATATTACATACCTCTCGACACTTTCCGAGCTCACTGTCGGAATCAGTGTTCTTTTCTTGGATAATAGAGAGAAGAGCCTGAACAATACTTTCCTGTCAACCATTTAGAAGAAGGCATCAATTACCATTCCTTTATTTCTCCTTGCAGCGTCGAAGCAGGGATTAATGATCAGCTTACGCGCGAGATTGATCAGATCGTTCATAGTTGAAGACTCCTTAGCCAACTTATCAAAAATGTGCTGCAATGATGCAAAGTTTAATTTTATTGAAATTACAGACATATAAATATGCAGGTCATATTTAAAATTAAATTGGTACCTCAGTATTCACGGCTTTACCACGACGAAAATTATGCAACATCCTTTCTTTCTTTCTCTTTTCGATTCCGATCTGAAAAATTTATAATCAATAATATAATAAATATTTAATTTATAAGTGTGCTCAATCATTAACCTCTTTGTGGAGCTCATTTTGCAGGTCTTTTCTTCTAGTCTGACATTCTCTCATCGCGTTGATCGCCGTCGTCTGAACTTCGTTGGCCTCTACAAACATTAAAATGCAACTAAATATAAGAGAGTGTGATTTTTAAAGATCTAAGGAAAGCCCACTGTTCTCCGAGCCATGAAGGGAATTGTAATGAGACGCAGTCACAGCAGTAGCCAGCAAGAATTTATAGCCATTCGTCTCTCTGAAGAAATCAGGATATACAAAATAATATCACAGGAATCAAGTACCTCTCCGCAGCTCGAATCTGTTCTGCTGCAGCATCCTTTACTTTAAGTTGTTCGTGATGATGGTCTTGCAAATTCTTCTCGATTTTGTCATGAAGTCCATCCTCTTTTTCCCTATATCCACGATGAAGTCCATCGACTTCCTGTGCACGTTCGCGATGAAGTCCATCTACTTTCTCCGCGTTGTTGTGAAGAACTTCTTCCATTTTCTCTCCGTGCTCTTTCGCCTGAACAGATAGTATTAACAACGACATTTAAAGAACTACACAGTACGTCATCGAGCCTCTTGTTCTTCTCTTTATTCAATTGAGAGTGCGACTCCTTCACTTCATCATTCATCTCCTCCATTCTCTTCTGATACGCTTTAATCTCTGCTTGAGTCGCTGTTTGGATAGTCTGGAATTTGCTATTTAATCCAGTGGCATATCTGATATATGGCATAATCCGAATAAGAACATGGGATACTCATTAGTTCTCACCTCAATCTTTCCTTTGTATTTAGCCTCAAGCGCTCTCTTCTGCGCCAGACCTGCATTCGAGGCCAAGTTCATCTCCCTTAGATAAACATGAATGTTATGGATGAATTGTCGGAATTCCAATTACATTACCTCTCGAATTGATTCCTCAACTGCTCTTCCTTCTCTTTTCCCGACAACTCGATTAGAGATATTTGACTGAAAGCAGACATTATCATTGTGACAATTGTGCAAGTCTTCACTAACTTGCTATAATGCCGGATCAACTCCTTCTTCTCCGCTTTTTCATCGCGGATGTACTGATTCAATTGTGCTGCATTGCGTTCTGTCTCAGCATCATTCTGTTTACGAGCTTCTCGCTCACTCTCGAGACGAGCCTGCAACGAACAATTGTTTTAAAACTATTGTAAAATTTTGGGACTAATAAGTGGCAAAAAATATACAAATGAACGAACCTCAGCTCTTGCTTTCTCTCTTTGCAGCTGTTCGCTTTTTCCGCTGCTGAAGATACTTGAGACGCTATCAATAGCTTTGCCAATCAAAAACATGGCTCGCCTGAAATGCTGTCAATGAACACAAAGGCAAGCTTCAGGGAAAACAAAATAATGCGCGACAACAAAAATAAAATAAAGATGTCAACTAACACCAATATATAAATGGACTTAATTACAATATCGCGCGTTAATTATTATAATATATAGTAGTATTACTTTTTGGTAACGCCATGTTTATTTTCGCTCTAGAAACAGACAAAACAATTTTTTTTTAAACAGAAACAGACAACCAACTCGCGGAATTTTGGGGCTCTTGAAGTGGCTGCGCTGCGAATAGCTATGGGAACTAGGAGCAGAAAAGGTAGTAATGAGTTTCAGGGAGGAAAACAACACGCGAAAAGGGTGATGAAAGTATAGAGATTGTAATGGATCGGTAGAGTAGATCAAATTTGCAATGGATTAGACAAATTTGTAATGGACAAATTTTGCTCATATTCAGCAAAAGGAGTAAAATATACAGTACACCGATCAAACTCACATCTGTGTATTGGATACCGTAATCAAATCTAATTGATTTATTATACATCTTATCTCTTTCCCGTTGATCCTCGTATTGCTACATTATTCGTGTTTGCAAAATATTTAACATTGGCTAATTTTTAGAATTATTTATTAACCAGCGGTCGCGGTCATAATTATCATGTTAGCGAGTAGTATACGACAGAATGGGAATGGGAAATTGTTGTGCTACCGTAATCCAGATGTTCGAGGGAAGGATGCGGTAGACACACAAAGTGGACAACGATTGAGGGTGGAACGGGGACCGGTGAAATCGCTCTAGTCTCTCAGTGAGGGGCCGAAAGCGTGTAAGGGGAGGAAGTCAACTGGCAATTTGGAACAAAGCATGTGGTGGCACAAGATTGGGTGTTGTATGTGGTGCGTGTGATGGTGTGGTGTGCACACGTCGACATCTACTAGTGGAAGAGGGGATATGTGTTACTGTTATGCGAACAATGATGGTGTGGATGGGAAGGCGACGAATGGGGAAGAGGGGCAATGCGAATACACGATGGCTAAAACGGGAACACACACGGCAGGCGACTACAAGCTATTGGGTGACTACGGTATACAGAGAGGGAATAGAATGCGGGAGGTGATCCTAGCACGATGCGTCACGACTACCGTAGTTGGCCAGTTATCGATCGAAGAACGATTCAATAGATGCCCTGTGGGCCGGACTACGGTAGTTACGAGCTCGCTTATTAATCGTGGCAAGGACAAGAAAGGGAGAGGGGCATGAATACTGTACAAATCGACAATCAATAATCGATCAGGCTAGAGTACAGACAAGTAGGTACAGGCATCGAGAGTAGGTCAGAAAGGGAAAGAGAAATGCATGCTAGATAATCACGTTTACATGTTTCGTTTCATTCAAGTGAGTCGGCATATAGATACTATACAGTAGTTTAGATTCGTATACAACGTCATATCAACAGTATATGGTAGAGTTAAGAATGGGAAAGTATACAACATGTAAAAATGAATCTGGGAATAAATAAGTATGAATGGTTATACAAGTGATCAGATGGGGAGGCACAATATAAGAGGAGGGGGATATCATAGGTATGATACAATGAGTGTTCGTGCAATCTACTTGTGACTGCCAACCAATTCAGAAACGGGGAAGGGAGGGTAGATCAATATCACAATCGGTTGGTGGTTGAGTGGGTGACTAGTACGGAGGAGGGGGAGAGACAGTAGTGATGACGTCATCGATGAGTCTAGTTGAAGAAGTCATCGGCGAAGGGGTCGTTCGTCTTTCCGGGGAAGACGAGGGTGTGACCGGCAGAAGAGGCGGCCGACACTCCGCACGCACCAGAGGAAGCTGTCGGCTGAGAGAGCGCGTTCAGGGGAACCTGCAATGGAACAAATACATATCAGCATTCGTCAAGAGACTTCAGCAACGATTTCATGAGACTATTTAATCATTCAATTATTTCTCTTCTCAATGAGGGAGCACTTCATCTAATATCAGCATACTATGCTTCTTGAATGATCAGGGCTGAGAGTCATTCTGGAATTCACTTCAAATATTTCACTATCTCACCTTGGGTGGATTGATGAGATGCTCGAATGGATTCTTCTTCGTCGTCGGTTGAGAGACGAGCGAATCCATGTCCACCAGCTTAGTGAATGCCTCCTCCAGAGAAGACACCTGCAGAGGCTACCGTAATCATCCCTTCCAATCGATCGATCGATAGTCCTCTTCGACCACCGTACCTTTCTCGTTCCTGCATTCTCCCACTGATGAGTGGGCGTCGTGCTGGTCACGGGCACACCCATGGACTGCGTCGATCTGCAATCGATACCGTACTCTCCTATCTTCCACTCGAGACCACTCCCTACCGTACCTCATATCCGAGAAGGATGCCTGGAAGGAGTGGGCGTGCGGCAGCGAGGCAGGTGCCGTGTTCTCGTTGCCCAGATTCCAGTTGACAGATGGAGGCGACTGCAATGCATTCATTACCGTAACCCTTCTCTATCGTCAACTGACTTCCCCCCCCTCCGTCAGTATCCCACGCACACTTACAGTGAAGGCCGAAGTGTCGAATGGGTCGCGTGCAGCCGGGGCCGAGGCAGCTGCAGCCGGAGCCATGAAGTGGTTGTGCTGCACGGGAGTGTTGTGCGGCACGGGGGCGTAGAACATGGGTGAGGTGACGGCGGCCGCCGCGAACGGATTCGTCTCCTGAAGCTGAGAGGATTGGGGGACTGATCGAAGAGGTTGGATCTACTCAATGGACAATAAACAAGTCAAACACATTCAAAGTTGATCAACTCACGGCGAAATTGGGCGTGGAGGAGGAGAATCCGTGGTGGTGGCCGTGGTGCATGGCTGGCGCGGGCGCTGCCACGGGCGACACTCCCCACATGGCTGCAGCTGCTGCAGCAGGGGGCGGCTGCAGACCGAACATGGGCGACTGCTGCAGCAGATGGGCGCTGCCGTTGACGGGAGCTGCACCGTACGAGGTCATGCTGGGAGTGGCAGTGAAGGAGGAGGAGCCGGAGAGGAAGGATCCTCCGAAGGGATCGGAAGAGGGAGGCGGAGGCATGTGACGAGGGGTCGTAGTGGAGGGAGCACCTCCGAAGGGTTGTTGGCCGAAAGCATCGATGAGTCCACCGAAGGAATCGGACGCCGACTGCTCGCCCGGCCATTCGTCCCCTGCCACCACGGGAATGTGCGCCAGCTGGTTCACTCCCTGCAATCAATAAACATTAATTACAATTCTACCGTAATCCAAACAATCGTGGTGGGACCTTGCTCTACCGTACCTGCTCAATATTCTGCAGTTCCGTCTCGAGATCGAGCAGATCCGCGACCAGCACTCCATTCTCCGACCGGATTCCGTTCTCCTCCATCTCCTGTAAGAAATCAATATTTATTTCAGACTACAGTAATCTCGTCAGTTCTCGATCTCCTCCTCCCTACCGTACCTTCTTGTCCTTGTCCTCCTTCTCCTGCTTCATCTGCTCCACTTGCTTGCGCTTCATCTCGTACACGATCTGTAGAAAATCAATAATTATATTTATAAATACATTGCCGCCAAATTTGAATTTAAATTTATATCTGACGGGAGAATCAAATTCCTACTACGGTACCTGGAACATGTCCCTGATGGCGAGCACCGCGTGGTCGGCCGTCTGCGCAGTCTTGATGCCGTAGAACTTGTACTTGCCTGCAAGGGAGAAGGATCAGTCATGAATCTGACTCACTGAACTTTCCATCTACCGTACCCCTCTACTCACCGTCAGTCTGGCCGAAGACGAATCCGAATGCGCGAGCGTCCGTCGTGTCGCGAGCGATGAAGGAGATGCGCGAGACGGGGAACGTGTGAAGGACCGTCTGAATGGAGATAGATAATCATGAATCTGACCCAGCGAACCCTTACCGTAGCCTTCTCGTCGCTGATCTTGATGCCGTCAATGTTGATGGAGAGTTGGATGCGCTGCTTGTGGGCGCCGGCCGCCTTGACTGCCGCCTTCGCGTCACGCATCGCGTCCGCGCACATCGTGTCGCCTGATGAGGAAATGATAAATGAGAAGAGAAGGGAAGGGGCAGATCAAAGATCAGTTTATGAGAAAAATTGCCAATGTAATACAGAAGAAGAAATAGATCAGACCGAAAGTAGAATATATGATCATTGTAGAATAAATGAATCGTTACCTCTGGCAGCCTCGACATCTCTGACTCCGATGAGCTTGGCCTTGTAGGTGACTCCATTGCCCTGGAAGCGGAAGGGATCCGTCGCCGCCGCTGCTGCAGCTGCTGCAAATAGGAGAACTCATTAGTGACGTTTCTCTTTTTTCTCCTTTTTTTCGTTTTCATTACACGCATTTATTGCACTTTTCACCTAATTCACCTGGCGCCCGGAACCAAATTACGCCGGTTGTCAAGTACCCGGAACCCCTCCTGCCTCATTAGTCTCCAACAGTGGGGCGCCCCGTTAGAATTCCAATCGCTCCTTGATTGGGCCATTACCTGGGGGTGAGGGGAGACCGATTCATTGCACTTCTTCCTTGGTCTGTAAACCATCGTATCCCATTTCCCATCCACACAGGAACAACCCTCGATCAAGCACTCTATTTGTCCAACTCCTTACAGTATCAATCATAGTCGTTTCCTTCTTTGATCGTTGTTTCGTTTGCACTCCTCTGCCAAATGGCCGAAACCCAAACAGCTGCGATGGAGGGGAAAGAAACGTTGAATACACACATCGGATCGATAGCAGAGGGGATCAATCATTCCCTTGACCTTTTGCATACACAAAGTCCCTTCTGCTTCGCCGCAGTTGTTCACACATTTCTTCTCTCCCTAATCTCTCTTCTTCCTCAACTACTGCTTACGTAATCCCCCTTCCATCCCTCGGTCTAAGCTCTTCTGGTCAATCGGGCGTCGCTTTTTCTGGCCGTTTCTTCTCAAGGATCAGATCCGTGGCACAAATCACTCCGTCCTTCACTACAATGGCAGATCTCTCTCCCCTTCTCCTCTGGTTGCGAACAGGTTTCCTTCCTCCTTGCTCATCCTTCTCAGCTGTACACTGACTAGTCACGACCATTCATCGTGACAGTGGCAGCAACCAATCATGTGATCCCTCCCTTCCTC
Source organism: Pristionchus maxplancki (assembly GCA_900490775.1). Taxonomy (NCBI): domain Eukaryota; kingdom Metazoa; phylum Nematoda; class Chromadorea; order Rhabditida; family Neodiplogasteridae; genus Pristionchus; species Pristionchus maxplancki. The sequence goes on from LS538003.1 coordinate 638,018, forward strand.
ATGAGCGAGTGCACTATCCCTATTGCATCATTGCAACTGCACTTCCCCTCTTCCTCCTCCCTTTCTTCTACTACTTCTTCTTCCACTTTCCTCGATGGATCGACTCCAACGTAAACTACCTGGCTCTTCTAAACAGTGCGCGTCACGGGGCTCCAAGAGCGCAGCTCATTGTAGATTACTCATCATATGACAAGAAAAAAGAGAGTTTTGCTCGCGCAAGTCGAAAGAACCACGTCCTTGGCAGTGTGAATACACTGTGCACACCAACCATTAGTCAGAGTGAAACGTGATCTCCTTCTTCCTATGAACTGCGCGAGAGAGAGGGAAGCAGTCCATTCATTCATCGACTGTTCCCTCTTCTTCTCCTTCCAATCTCTGGTTGCTTCCATCGAATCACCAATCCATTCAACGAGCAACACAACACCATCGGGTGGTGCTCCATAAGGTCCCCATTTCCTGGACTAGTCCACACAATTTCGTCCAATCCATCAATCGTCACAACATCAAAACAACCCCTTGACCCCCTGAGGGGGGTATCGATGAGGGATGAGGGGAAGAAGGGAGTAAAGAGTAGGTAGACTGTGCAAACAACATTCGATCCTCTTTGCATACACCCAGTCCGCATATCATTGCAGTGTACGACTTTCAAAAATAAACACATGATATGATCTCTTCTCGAATCAGGCACGTCACTGTATTCCCCCTCTCACTGATCGATCCCCTCTCCATGGATATCCATCTCCAATCCCCTAGTGACCTCAGCTGAGCACCCCTCCATCTCTCATCCTCGTATTATGAACACACTCCGCCATCATCGTTCATTGTCTCTGCATTCTCTGTCGCTCTCGCCCCTTCCAATCATCTTTCCATTCTAATCCTCAATCTTCGATATGGACAGACAATGAAACCACAGAGTGCATAGACGCAGAGTAATCTCCGAATCCGTGTGGGCAACCTTATGGCAATTAGGGTTATTGCCCATAGGGCCCTTCGAGCGGCGAGAGTGGGCAGAGAAACAGACATCCGAAAGAGCACGATAAATATAGAGGGCAGGCTTTAATTTTCCCGCAAGACCATCTGACAATTATCAATGGGCCTCTAACTCTTTTCATTACTCGAGGACTCGAACTGGGAACCCCGGTGGTCTCTCAATAGAGACGAGTATCCCCCTCTCTTCCCTCACTCGAATAGGCTGGAGGGAAGAAATCGAGGAGTGTGGGGACCTCAATTAACCCTCTCTCCCTCACTCCCTATAGTCTTTCAACTCAATCGAGTTTCCTCTAGACTGGGACTCCATATGCGCACTTATTTCGGACCAGGCACTATGGTGCTTCAAGGGAGGGAGATATACGAGTCTACACGCAAACTATTACCGCTTCTTTCCTACACCCGTCACATGAATCATTGAATGGATATATTTCCATTGCTAGACCCATTCCATTTCCATTTTCATCCCACTACTCACCCTTCTTCTGGGTGCTCCTCTTGAGCATGGCGAGTCGACTCTTGGGCGACCCGGGCTGCTTGCTGCTCGCTGCCACCGTCGCGTCCGCACCGACCTCGGTCACCTGCAGCAGATTAGAGATCAAAGATCAGACTACAAACTACAAATCAACTATACGTGTAAGCGATCAAACCACATCACATTCCCGAGTGCATTCTCACAATGGTTCAGTCACGTAGTTCACTCGTCAAACTCTCCCTCTAATCATTCCCCTTATTCCCTCCCTCCCCTCTCCTCACCTCCTCCTCCTTCATCTTCTGCTGGGCGACCATCCTTGTGCTGCGAGTCTTCTCCTGCTGCTGATATCTCCTTCTTGCGACTGCGAGTACCACTGCAGCCGTTGTGAGAGGGGGGACGAGGGAGAGTCGACGAGTAGAGAGGGAGAGAGAGGCGACGCCTGACCAATTAATCCATAATTCAGCAATCATCACGACGACAATCGATAATCAAGAGTGGTCAATGACACGGCGCGAAGTGTGACACGAAAAAACGAGATAGAAAAGAGGATTGAGGGGGAGGGAGCTAAATTACAGGGGATGGATGGACGAGACATTGATGGGTATGGGCATGAGAGATGGGGTTGAAAAAGGGGGGGGAACGAAGGGAGGAAACGTCGAATAGAGGAAAGAACATCTCTCTTGACTACAGCTACTCGATAGTAATATAGCAGTGCGATTCTTCCAGTCATCCCACTCATTCATTTCCCACTAACAATAAACTCTGCCCTGAGGGCGAGTGAGAGAGCGGGGGGAGGGAGGAGAGTGGAGACAAGCAGAGTAATCGAGTAAACCATGGAGATTCGGGGACAGGGATCAGGCAAAGGTGAGAGGGTCCAAGAATGCAGAGACGGGTGAAAGAGCAGGTGAAATGGAGAGACAGAGAAAGTGAAATGGATGAGTAAGCACATCCGCTAGTCAGTAGCCATGTGATTGGATCAATCAAATATCCATTCGAGAATGTTCTATTTCTCGCCATTCACGGAAATCGAAAAGGTGTAAAAGGCGGTCAAAAATCACGTGAATACGACAGACAATCAGTTCCTTTTCTCTCTCCCTCTCCACTCTGTAATGTGATCGGGTGTGAAGTCAAGTGATAGATGATGCGACATCTTAGAGGAGAGAAGGGGAGAGGAAGACAAGAGATCGTGGAGAATCAAGAGAGTCGAGAGGGAAGATTCATCGATGAAAACGAGAAAGATCAGGCCCGGAAGTGCACTCGACTAATTACGAAATGGGAGAAGATCAGACCAACGATCGTTTCTCAGAAACGAGCAGTTCCCCATCTTTTCTCAGCTCGACCTTGGTAATTTATTCGAATAAAGAGGAGTGCGACAGGGCGAAAGAAGGAATGGAGTGGAGCAATTATCGAGAATATGAACAGACTCTGTCACTATGCAGAGAAGAATGGGGCCCAATGCAGGTCACTCACAGTTCACAGGCACAAAGACTTCATTCAAACAGACATTTTGGCGTCCTTTGAGCGTGCCAGAATGAATCACATGCACGATAACTAGAGTAGAACTTCTGCCAAAGTGAGGGGAGTGCCTTACACTTGCTGGCTTCTAGTTGATCTCCCTCCCCTCCCCTTCCCTCTGCCCCCACCCCTTCCACCACCTCCTCTCTTCCTCCATCCGCAGAAGAATAAACACTCTCCGCAAAGGTAGCGTGAACGAGTTGGCAAGGGATAGGAAGGGGGGAAGGAGGGAGAGATCCAGGGAGACGAAGGAGGGAGGGCTGGTAAACGCTCTCTAGTAGAGGGGGTAAGGTGATCCATCCTCCCTCATCTACTCGGATCGCCACCCTCTATCCCGCTCCAGTTACGCTTCGAATGCCGCTACAAAAATAGACATGATAGTGGCCGGCGAAATCATCAATGACGCAATCGCTGTACTACCATTGCGATGTGACTCACACTCGTACACGAGTAGGAGGAAAAGTGTTACAGAGGAGGGGGATTCGAAAGGCGAAATACCAGACAGGGGGAGGGAGGAAGGGAGGGAGGAAGAGGAGGAATGGACAAGGAGGCAACTTTGTCCCCTCATCGAGATCGAAATCAGCAGGCGCGGAATGCTGAGCATGTGAAATCCCCAGCTGTCTGTCCCTGTCTAAACTTATCTCTGCCCGAGGGAAGAAAGAGAGTGGGGGGGGGGGGGTGATTTCGAAAGCGAGCCGATAGATAGGTGATCTCTTCCTCCCATCAACTTCCCCCCTCCTCCCCTCCATACCTTCCTTCTCTTAACGAGCTTGACCCCACTATGGACAAGATTGTCAGCCAGTCATTACGAGCCTATTCATCCTTATTTCGTGCTGATTCATACAGGATATTTCAATGCCCGAGGGTGGATCATATAGTCCTTGTCTCTCTCCATTCAAACTGCTCTTCTGAGCTGTTTTCACAAGGGGCTAGCGAGTCCGATGAAGATAGATCAAGAGGAATGGAGAGAGTGCAGACATTGAAATGAGTCAGGGGATAAGCGACTGCACGAATCAATGAGAGCGAAGAGAAGCAGAGAGTGGCGAGAGATCGTGTGGAATGGAGAGACTGCCCGTCGGAACGGTTCTTTCAAAGGGACAAGCCCTGAGGGAACGAGGGGAGGGAGGCTATCCTCCTCCCAGACCACTAGCCAAACAACCACTCGGAGGAGAGACGAATTGGAATGGACAGCGATAGAGATAGGGAGAGGGGAGGAGAGGCGGATAACACAAAAATGCCCTTTCGACCCCCATCCTCCCTCTGGAGAGAGAGGCTCTATTTGGCATCGAGATACTGGAGAGTGAAGCAGAGAAAAAATGGGATCGAAACCAATCGGAACCGGACATATTGGGGCAAGGGATCGTCCATCCATCAAATACCAATAAAACCATCGCGCCATCGGTCAAAGGGATGGATGGCTGTAGGAGGGAACCAGTACTTATGAGTCATCCCTGTAACAACATTATCAGGAGATGAGGGGTGCATCTGGGAATGAGAAAAGAACCTATTCACTATGTTCTACACGTTTTCTCGTTGATCAATAATTACTAATGACGATGCAATTATTACATTCGTTCTATTGCTCCCGTAGTGATGGCCACATCGACAGTCTCCAACGACAACGGTGCCATCTGCGTGCTTGCACGTCAATAACCGAGCAAAGTGGACAATGGAGCAAAAATAGGGAGTAAACGGGGCCGACCGAATGCAATAACGTGCCAGTCCCTCTGCAGAACACACTCTACACCAACTTCCGCAAGAGAGAGAGAGAGAGAGATGTAAACTGAGATGGCCGATGACAAATGGACTGCTGCCCTCTCTTAGTGAGAGGGCTAAAGCGACTGATCTCCCAATAGAATGAACACACGCGGAAAGGACGGTACCTAATTGCGCGAGTCTAGTGGGGGAAGCAAGAGAGAGGAGACGGGGGGAGGGAGCGGAACCTCTCTCCCTCCAGTGTCCGGAGGAGTGTGCCCCCAAGGGCAGAAGGGAGGAGGAGGGAGGTGGCGGAGAACCAGGAACAAAGGATGGAGAGAACTCTTCGCCTCAAGGGTCTCGTGGTCGGATCGATACTTCATCAATCGATATCCCTCTCAATCGTGAAAGCGACCAGATGTGGGGGCACATGACACAACAAACACTCGCAACAGTGGGAGCAATCACTCTCAAACTAGCCCCCCTCGGGCACGGGTGTTACTGCGTCCTTTCCCCCCTCTCTTCCATTCTAATCGAAGAATTGGCAGCTTGATAAGCACAAGATGCTATCACGATAAGCAAATCAGCGCGCGCTCCCAAGCAGTTTCAAGGCAATCGCGGCGGGGTTTGACAATAGGGAGAGGGATCAAATATGGGGAGGAGGGCAAAAGGTTAGGTATCTATCTCTCCCCTCCTCCCTCAATCAAGGGCATTGTTTGGAGGAGGGAGAGAGGGGAAGCATTGAGAATGAAGAGCGAATTTTGGCTTGAGCCTCGGCGCAGTGAATGAGAGTGAGGGAGACAGGAGGGGAGGAGAGAGGGGGGAGGGGGGGGGGTGGAGGAGGGGTCAGAGAGGGGACGAAACTTCCCCATACATCCCGTGACCGCCTCAGGGCAACTACTCTTACTGCCCTTCATTTATCTTGCAATCCCGTGCCTATCTATTCCTGCTTCGTCTCCATCAACAACGATTCTACTCCTCCAATTACCGCATTCTCAAAGATCAGTCACCCGCCAGTCACCAGACTCCTTCCGACTCCTCCAGTTGCCCTATAGTCCATCCCTCGTTCGCACGTCAATCAACCAATCCTCCCATGCACTTGAACGGCGACAGAAATCGCTGTCCTATCGCCTGAATCTTCGCATCAAAATTCACAAAAAGTGCAAAAACAAAAGAAAGCGCGCGGGAGCAAGTAACAGGAAAAAGAGGGGAGTGACTCTGCACTAGTGTAACTTCGATGGGAACTTTCCAAGGACTACTCCTCCCTTTCTTCCCACTACTCCTGCCCCTTCTCACTAACTCTTGTACGAGTGATCCACCATAAAACCCCTTCCCTCCGAATCACAATACAGATGTAGGGAGAGGGGAAGGAGTAGGAGTAGTACGAACTGAGATGGCGTTAACCAACACCATTGGGGCTATCGGATGTCCATTGCAGATAGACCCTGAAGACGGCCTCCCACATGGAAGACTACAGTAACTCGATGGGCAAGAAATCAATAGAAGAAGAAAGGAGAAAAGAAGTGAATGTGATTCATAAGCGAGATGAGCACCTGGACGGGCTTACGAGAAAAGGGAAGAGAAGAAGCAGCGAACTGTGAAGGGAAGAGGGGAAGGGAGGGAGGAGAGATTGGGGGAAATGGAGAGAGACCAGAGAGTCAGAGACAAGAGATCCAGACCCAAACCCGTTCCCCCTCTTCCCTTTTCACATGTAAGCAACATCGCTGCGGATAACATCTCAAAAGCAATCGATGTAATGTCATCATCACTAATCAATAGGCTGTGAAAGTAAAGGGGGGGGGGGTGTTCCAGGTCATTCTTGAGAGGGAAAACCCGTCAAGAACCAGTCTCCCCGAGTGTTCCCTAGCACCCCCTGGGAGAGATCCACCAAAGAAGGAAGTGTGTCTCATCAGGAGAAGGAAGGACTGTCTCACTGTCACTGCACTCTCTCATTTCCGCCTGCTCTCTCGTCTACTCTGATCGAAAAAGTGATAACATCCTGGAGAGACGGTCAGTACTTTCGGAATAACAATAATAACGAATGAAGGGACGCAACCGCTATCAACAGTGCGAATCGGGACGGAAGGACAAAGAAACGATCCTTTTCGTAGTAGGAAAATAGGCGTCGACAACAGGGGAAAACGCGCGAAAAAATTAGCAAACGACGATCGCGTTCTAATCAATGGATGAGAGTGAGGGAAGGGATGGGACGGGTAGTGATCTACCCTCTTCCTCCCTTCCCTCACTCAATCAAATCGACATGATCAATCCACCTCCCTTCCCTCCCTCCGATCTACCTGCTTGAAACACGAATTCGCCATAGCTCATCCATCTCTCTCACGAATCAGAATCTCTTTGATCTTCTTGCATGGGTGGTCGTTGTGCTCAAACAAAGCGACCACTCCTGAGGGCAAATCTACCCTTTTTTCCGGGATCGCAGACGTTTCCGGCTATTCCCAAGGGATACAAGAAGGTAGAAACGGAAAGTGTTTCCAGGCGCTTGCGCGGAATGACGCCACTTCTTCCATAGATGAAATACTGATCCCGTAGGCATCCTGAATAACACATTTCGGATATAACGAACAACAACGAAATTCGTAGAACAAAACTACGATGGAGGAACTGCCATCGACATCTTATCTGCACCTACTGCATACAACGTGGGAAGACGTACTCATCCCATCTCTCACTTCGCCTACACAGTTCCTTCTCGCTCTTCTCCCCTTCTGACGTCCGTCCGTTCTTCTCCCACATAACTCTTCTATCCTCCATTCACCACGTGCAAACTGTCTTCGAGAGCTCTTCCCACTTCATCCCCCCGCTCACACTAGAATCAACACTCTGCGCCATTCAACAGCCTATCAAACGTACAGAAAAAATGGATCGCTGATCCTCTAGTCGACACAAATATTGACCTTTCCATATATTTAGCAGCCTATGATTCATATCAAATTCCTGCCATGGCAATCATAATAACGATAGAGGGTCATCATCAACGTAAACTGCACAAGTTCCAGTGTCTGATACCCTTGCACTCTCTCCCTTTTCCTTACTATTTCGTCAAACATAAACTATGGTTGATCACGATGCCTCTAGTCACAAAAACAGTGAAGAAAATTATTGAAGAGGGGTCAACATGGGATACGGAGATTGAAAAGAAAAGTATTCTATGTAGAATTTACTTGGTCAAAAAAATACAACCAAAATAGGGACTTGGGAGCTATTTCCCTCCTATTTCGTTTTGGATAACGTGGCCAGAACCACATCTGGGGCGCTCGCCAAACACAACGACTAGTCAATCAGACACTGCTATCAAACTTCTTATCAATGTGCCGTTCTTCTCTCGTTCTCTTTTGTTATCATACTGACCATCTCTTCTTCTCTTTCTCGCGAACAACGTGGGCACAGCCTTCAGCACTCTTCCGTCAATCGAGAAAAGAGAGAGGAAACTATTGAATCGGCGTTTATAAAACAATCGGCTTATCCCAAAACGACCGTTCAATCACATCGGATCAAAGAGCGACCGCACGTGATTAGCTATCTCTCTCCATTGATTATCATCCCAAACTTGTTACACACTCTAAATGGCAATGAGAGTCACTATCAATGTAATCCAATCACGGAGCAAGAACGTCGCACAGAGATGAAAGCTCACTTGCTCACTCTTCGAAAATCACAACCAGTTTTTCGAGCTTAAAAATAGCATAGATTTGGATCAGGGACAGGTCAAGGGAATGATATCAGCGAATGTTCGAGAAAAGACGGAGGAGGAGGAGGAGATTGCTAACCGATGGGGCTGATTACTGTAAATGAATCACGGACAAGTTCTAGATCCTCTCCCCTTCTCGCACCCGTTCATTCATCATTGAGCAAACTGATAGACATCCACTGATCTCCAATCGAGAACCAGTGAAAGAAATTGGACAACAATTTGAACAAACTGTGGTCACGATCAGTTAAGAACTTTCAGAAAGAGATGGAAGACTTTGTCTAGCGCCCCTCGACACACAGAGTTTCACAGAATCCGATCAGTTAAAGTAGGTAGTCAAACGAGTGATGGCTCCTAGTGAAGAACTCCCAATCTAGAAGAGACGAAAAGGTCTATGGGAGCTATCTGTTCCCACTTTCCCTCCCTCCCTCCTCTCACTATCGTTCCGTTGTACTATTACAGGGTCGCATAGTGCAATTTCTCTCACTTTCTGGTCAAGGATTGGAAGAATTAGCGAGAATCAGTTCGAATCGATGACGGTATTGCGAAAACGGAGCAAAATGGTGCGGATACCCTTCGTTTTTCTCGCCAACGAATGAATCACTACGCCAACAGCCGACGCATTCAGAGATCTCTTCTGCATTCGGGTACAATCACACCGTATCAAAATATGGGTTCAATCAACATCTCACTAACTCGGAGTGACAGTTCCAGAATGCGAATGACTCGGATCATTGTTCGTGGGAATTCGCGATCAAAAGGGATGGAATTGGATTACAGCTGAGGGTTGACAATCACTCATCCCTCCCTCCTTCTCCTACTTTCGCCCCGTATCCTGATTGTCCACTCAGGCGTGCAGCACTAATCATCAGCTGAAAGGAGAGCAATGCGAACGCGAGAAGTGAAAGTTCACGAGCTGCTCTCTGAAGAATGAGCCCGAGATGTGGAAAGAAGCGGATAGGCAACATAAATAGCGAAGCAATCTACATATGAAGCTGTTCCCACAATGAGAATAGAGACGAGAGGGAATGGCATCACATCACATTCTAAAAATACCCCCAACTCAAAGTAGCCTTACATCACGCATTCCCCATGAAATCTCTGCACAAGGCTTCAAGAGGATCCTAGAACACGCACATGCACCAATAAATATGCGGCTTAATGTTAGCAGAAAAAGATTCTTCCTTATTCCTATTCATCCCCCTTCCTCTCGAGAAGAGGAGAGATGTGAGAAATGAGAAGACAACGAATCACAGTTCGCGAGAATCGAGGGTTCCGCGATGAATCGCGTGCATAATTTGTAAATCTCGTGTGGGGGCACACACGGATGCGCATTATTCAGCACATTAGCCATGAACAAAAGTGAGCATTCCTCCTCTCTCTGTCTACACACTTTGACGTCAACGTTCGTTACAAATAGAAATAGAAGGAAAAGTCAGACATCTTTGAGAGAAATTAGAACGAATTATACCAGCGGGAAATGGTTCAAAGAGTTGATGGGTGTGGTAATGCTCAATTACGAGACCCGCATCTATTAAGTGTGTCCTCTTTATCGGACTAAGGATCGAAACAAGTGTTTCGATGGTTCTTCAAAGTTAATAATACAACAGAACACGAGCAGCTGGTATCACTCGTCTTGCCTCGTGACTCTTGAATTTAGATGGGTTCATCAAGAACCCGAAGGAGGGACGTCATGCCTCCATAAAGCGACGGACGTACTCGCGTCATATAATGAGACTCTTTTCCGTGAAGAAGAAGAGGGATGGATCGAGAGCAAGCGAGAAATAGACTAATAGAAAAGAGAAAAGAGAGGAAGATGGAGGATGGGATGGGGCTCCGAAAACAAGATGGTGGAACCAATATGGACTGCGTCTATTCAAAGAAAGCGGGGGGCTTTGCAAGAGTTATGTCTCAAGCACCGCATAAGTCATTTAGAATCGAGCAAGTTGAACCACGGCTAAACCAATCATCGACCTATTCCCTGATCATTCTCTTTCAACCATTGGATGGCCTCGATTTGGAAGTCATAGACCGCGCTTTTTGCTCAACTTCTTTAACGCTCTTTGCAGAGAATTATGCCCCTCTCGGTGGTCGAATGTCCTCCAATTCTTTGCGAATTTCACAAAAAGTTAGTGGTCAGTTCTCACAGAGCACATGAATTACGGTCACATGCTAATAGAATATAAGAAGACCAAATACCAGAAACGCTCAGAAATAGGATATCCTCCTCTTTGAGAGCTTGAAATAATCCAAACGAATCTAAAAATAGGCGTAGAGAGGGAGCAATAACGAGCAAAGATGCCAACGGCAGATATCTACACTGGTTCGTGATTAGCATTATCGTAATGAGGCAGGAAGTTGCCTATGTAGGGCCGCGCCTAATCGTGAGTTGCTAACATGCAAGGATCAGAATGATAACACGACCTGTCGCTTTCTGCGTATTTAGCAAGGACGTGATAAGCAAAGCGTGCGAGGCTGTGACAAACTCCCGAGCGCGAAATCCTAGACGATTCACTTGACCTTGATTGGACTGATGATCTACCTCACAGAAGTATTCCAAGCGGGGCGAATCATACCCCACAAATTGAGTGTGATCGGAGAAGAGGATGAACGAGAAATGAGTCAGAGCCAAAACAGAGAGACAAGGAACTCGCCACAGTTGATAGTCGAGGACCAGTGAGAAAAACAGGGACAATACAACAAGAAATCGCGCGCTGTTTGAATAGCGATAACGCAGCTCAAACAAATAACAGAGCCACTGATAGCCGAGAACACCCCGGGGATCATTCAAATAATGGAAACGTCATTATGTGCTGAAAAAATACAGAGAAAACAATCTCTGTCTACAAAAGTCGTTTGGAAAGCAAACATTAGACCGTCATTAGAACAAGCTGCAAATGCAAAACGAGGCTTTAACCAATAGGAACGAAACTACCTCATTGTCGTTTACAATCGACATGAAAAAGACGCGAGAAAAGTAGAGAAAACATCAAACAGTCGAATGAAAGACTGGAGACGCGAGAGAAATGAAGGGCGTGGATTACGGTAGTGCGCCAATGCGTTGGGTCGATCAGTAACTAACTTTATTTTGACAAAAAGAAAATTATTTTGCCAGCTGCATCCTTAAGGATCCTTTATAATTTCTTAACGTTAACATCTGGAAAAATAAATAATTACTGAGGCACATTATATGCATAAAAAATTGAGTGAAAATAATTTTCACATTTTGAGAATCTTGAGATGTTCCTGCTCACAATCAGATATGACTCATCTCATGTTTGCAATTCTATCCTAACTTTAAAAAATACGAGACAAGAGGAGGTGAGACGAATCATCGCCTGATTGTTGCTTTTCCCAACAGCTGCGTTGTCTCACACTTTGACCACTCTCTTTCTCTCGCAATTTAGTAGACTGGCCCCTGAGACGAAATTGATTGCTCCCTTTCTAAAATCACTGTCTACAACCAACAAGAAATGCCTACACATCGGGTGAGTACTCTTCCAGTGTTATTTTTTCACGTTGTTATGATCTGTATATCTTCTTTCCCGGAGAAATCAATCTCTGATATTTCGATAAGAAGGTCATGTTCACTGAACCGTCTCCAATCGAGATGGACCACTATCAGTTCTATCATCGATTGTTGGCTGGTCAACTCTTGATCACCTGGCGCCTTCTCGGCGCGCCCGATTCGGTCCATCTGCGCGCTCGCTTTGTAAACAGCTGTTGTAAACAGCCCATTGTGCCTGAATTAGGAGCGGAGAGGGATCAGTCTACGCGAATAACCTTGAAACCCCCTCCTTCCCTTCTGTACCACTCATCTGTTGTTAGATTCCGTACTATTTCCTGGTCTTTTCCTTTCGCTGATCTACTCCCATCGTTTAGTGCGATGGGGGTAAAAACGCCGAAGCGCCTGAAGAAGAGACATTCCAACTTCCGCCCCTTTCATCCTTCGAGCAGAATAACGAGACAATTCGAGAGAGTTCCTCATCAAAATTTGAATGGGTTCATTCATTCGCTTGATCGTTTTGCAAGAGGGAGATTGAATTGAGATCCACTTTCGCGGAGAATCGTTAGCACTTTTACGGCTCTGGATCCGCTTCATTCTTTTAGCATTTCGTAGATCAAATCAGCCCTTTTACCGTCAAATCTCTCACGAAAGTGTTTTGTTTGTCAATGCGACATTCATCCAACTGCCTGATTTTATCTCGCAACCAGTAACCTCGGGTCAGTTCCGCTGGTTCGGTAGAGCCAACACCTTCACTTGCATAGTGATGGTGGCCCTCTTCCACTTTTCCGCTGTTCTCATCATTGTTTACGGGTATTCTCTCGGTCTCCCCTCTTTTCACCTGCACCCTCTCACTTTCCCCCACTCTCTACTAATAATCCCGTCGCCCTTCACTGTGATTAGCACAGTTGCGGGTGTTGGTGAGCGCATCCCGGAGGTCCGGAACAGTCTGTTGGGGCTACTGTACTATTGATCGATCCGGGAAATTGGACCGGACCTACCTGTGAGAGATCCGTCTGATCTCACAGTAGTCTTCTCAGTGATACCCGTCACCCCCTCACTCTCGAACACTCACCGATCTGACCAGTTCCCCTCTCTCTTCTTCTCAATGAGACTCCCGCACGAGCTTATCACTTTCTTGTCACACACAATCGGCTTTTCCCATCGTGAACACCCTCTGTTTTCCTCCGTTTGTATCCGGGATCATCAGTTCTCAGGGGAGGGGAGGAGTGTCCACTGGCTACCGCGCCTCGGTTTTCAGCACCTCTTTGTTTGTGATTACGAGACGACATTTTGACGCGTTCGTGATGGCCTTCTGATCTTACTAGATACCTTGGAGACTCATTTCTACAATTGCTTCCCTTGCCTAGTCATGACGCAACTTCACCCACAGCTGTACATACTAGAGTGCGAAATGTGACATTACCCGACATCTCGGGTACCCGTCTGCGCAGAATGAGAGGGAGGAGAATGTCGGGTTTCTCTCGGAATGATCCATTACCCGACATCCGCGCATTGAAATATCAAGTTCAAGTGATGCTAATTGAGAGCCCTTTGAATTACTCATCATTTCGCCCTCTCCCCTCACTCTTGATCGGTCTCTCGCGATATTCCCGTGAACTTGGACTCTGTTTTGCCTGGATTTCGCCTCTGAAGCAACTATGACCTCTTCCAAAACTCTGCTGATGGTGTTTAAAGGTTCGTCGCAGTGTTTGATAGGCCTTTTCTTATATACTTACAATGGAAAAACGTTACATCTATGATTTTATACCTGTTTAGAAGTCATGAATCAAGTGAATCGAGTCGATTCGACGATGTCACAAGATGACTAGCGGTTCATCAAAGTAGCGCTCAAAATGATCTATCTAGAACTCATCTTACTGCTATAGCATGCTTTCTTCTTAATTTTCATGAAAAATTCAGGCGTTGATCTGTCGTTTAGCTGACCCTTATCAAGAGAAAGGGCTAGTCGGATGTCGGGTAATGGCGCGTTTCGAGGGTGGATGTCGGGTAATGTCATTCGTCGAAAATCGTCTCTCCTACCCGGTCTCCGACCCGATTACCCGACTCGAATTGCGAACTCTAGTACATACTCCATCCCCTCAGGGGGACAACACACACATTTTTGACTGATTCACCGCCCGGATCTCTCTTCCCTCCTCCCATTGTCAACGACGATCTGTGTGCTTCACGTGTAGTGGAATACACAATCTCCCGCCTCATCTACTCGTTTTTTGCGCCTGATCCACCTCAATTTACAGCGGATCAACTTACTCACAATTGAAAAAGGTGGTTTGGTGAGGGCGATCAATCATCAGATGCACGGGGGTTCATTGTCTGTTTCTGCTTGTTGCCTCTCTATATACATTGCGGTAAATAACTCGTGACTACGTAATCTCGCTATTATCGGGTAGATTTATTGTATGCTATCTGACTTTACTGATTCTTCGTCCTTGCAGATGGTTTCATCCACAGACGCCCTCCTCCATCGATCTCTTCGTGCGGGAGATGTGAGTGCAGTGAAGGAACTACTCGACACGGGCAGAACTCATGTCGACTGTAGTGATCAGGTTTCTAGCATCAATTATCCACTTTCTCAAGCTAAATAAATCGGGTAAACAGCTCCATTGACTGTTTTACCGATTTCTCATCAGCGTTATACTCATCAAGACCGTATCACCTTACTTCTCCGTAATGGGATAGTCGTTATGCCCTAATGGACTGCCCGAACGAGCCCCATATCCATGACACTCTCTTTCATTCGAATATTTCCTCACCGCATCTCTCCCAACAGGCGTAGAGGGGGGAACACATTTCCTGTGGTTATGGCCTTATAAACCCTCGCGCACTAGGGCATTTCCCTTCCCCATTGAGAAATAATTACCTGGTTGGAGCTCGTAAAGGAGTGGGATCGATGCTTCCATCCCTCATTTCCATGCTAGTCCCTCATAAGAATGCTCTCTAGCCCCATTTCGTACTGCGCTTCACACATTTGATACGCGTGAAACAATGTTTGCTTTACTTCCCTCCCACCCTCGATGTCAGAATGATGGCATTCTAGTCTAGATGCGAGCGCTTCTCTAGGTCTACCACCATTCCAATTCATTCTGAGACTACCCTCGTGTTTATTGCCATCTGACAAAGTTCTCTATTCAATTCGTATGGGATGTTATCAAACTCGCCCTACGCTTTCTCTCTCACTAGGAATCCTATCGATTCGTAGTATCAGATGCTCACCCGTGAGTATTGTGTTGAATGGAATCGCGTGCATGGTCAGAGACGCTCATTGGTCATTGAAATCCTCTACCATGCTTAGGAATGTGTGCTTTTCATTTTGCCGCTACCTCGGTCAGCCACATCAACTCTCTTCATACGAGATGCTTTTCATTACCTTTCATTTTCACAGGACGGCGTGACTCCTCTGATGCTGGCAATCTCTCGAAAGGATCGACCGATGGTCGAAGCACTTCTTGATGAGGGAGCTGATGTGAATGCGAACAGTGAGGTCGTCGAATTTGACACTTCTCTTGCTGAACTTTTGATGGGGTTGAACATTACTAGATAAACGAGTCAAATTATTATCTTGGTACCCAATTGAGTTTCTCACCCGTAATTCTAGCACTTATTCTCAGGCGAACGAGACAGCTCTGCTAATCGCGATCGAAAACGACAGCAGCGTGGACGTTGAGGCACTGATCAAATACGGAGCAAATATCAACTATCGAACAAAGGTGAGCCCATTCGCTCTTGATCAATTCTCTTCATGCGTCAATAATAACAATCAGGACGGTGGAAGCGCTCTCCTTTGTGCATCTGAACGAGGGCTTCTCTGGGCAATCAAACTGCTGATTCGGTCGGGTGCTGACAAGGATGCGAGGTAGGTATAGACAAGCTGACAGAAAAAAGCGTGTACGTTAATTTACAGGCTACTGGACGGTTCTGATTCGGTTTTCCTCGCTGCTCAGAATGGCCATGTTGAGTGCGTGAAAGAGTTGATCGAAGTGGGGTGTAGAGTGGACTGGAGAAGAGAAGTGAGCATTTCTTTGAAAAGGATAATGCGCTACAGTTCAAGTCTGTGAAAAAGTGCCTCTACTTTGATAACATTCATACAAATTCGCAGTGAAGAAAGAGAATTACATAACATTTTCCAGGATGGGACAACAGCGCTGTGGATCGCTGCACAATGCGGAGAGGTTGAGACGGTGGAAGAACTAGGGATGAGAGGAGCGAAGGATCTACCGAGATGTGATGGCGCTACAGCACTGTTCAAGGTATCTGCAGATTTCATCGTTAAAGGGGGATAGGCACGAATACCTGGCTAACAGAGCTCTCGACGTGAGATGATGGGTCGTCGTTACCCGATCACACTTTCGAAACTCCCAGACTATCACTTTGAGTTCAAACCGAGTTATGATCAATTGGCTGTGTGCCAAATGACCCTGCGGTGCAGGCAACGAGCAAGAGAGCGTGCGAAAACGAGAGAGCGCGCCCAATATACCCTCTGGCTAAGTTGACTCTCTCTCGCTTCGTGCCTGTCCCCCTTTAATGCGCCATAATCTAGTTTGCATGGTAAAAGAAGTCCTGGGCCAGGACAGAGTAGAATAATGAGTAGCTGGATCATTCGTTTTCTCATAGTCTTTAGCGTAGACTAACAGTGTCAGATACATCGATTACTTTTTTCAGGCAGCTCACAAGGGCCATGAGGATATCGTTCAGGCTCTCCTTGCAATCGACTCTCATCTAGGACTACTCGAGTTAAGTTCACAACTATTTATTCAAATCATGCACAATCTTTAGGCTGTGAGAGCGTTGACAGCGCCGTGTATAAATGCTGATCACCTTTTCAGAATGGCGAATCAGCTCTGCATGCTGCTTCACTTTTCGGTCACGAAAGGATAGTCGAAATGCTTCTGGGAGAGGGAGCTGATTCTCGATTGAAGAACAGAGTAGGAAAACTGACCCAACCGTTCTCCTACAGAAAATGCCCTTCCTTTACATTACAGTTGATCTAATTTTTAGACTTAATTACTGACTAACTTCAGAACGGAGAAACTCCCGTGGATCTGGCTCAACAGATGGGCTACGATCGAATTGTCGACTTACTCAAGAAGAGACGACGTTTTTTCTAAACTTCGAAACCTCACGCTACAGCAGTACCATATGCTTGCAACCGTATTCTTGTCAAACACCGTATTAAAGCACAACGATTAGTCCCCATGACTCATTTGACCATATCAAAAATCGTGATTAGTTTGTACAAACAAATTTTATTCAAATTCATCATTCAAATAATATAAGCATAAAATGTTTGAGCAAATTAAGTCAGAGAATTCGATGTTTTGTGAGATCACAGGTCAAACTAGAAAGTATGATTGCATCACATGAGATGGATAAAATCTGACTGAAAATATACAAGACAACTCAACGATCAGTCTTGCTTCAATTCCTTCTCGGAAGCAGCGGCAGCATCGTTCCGAGACTTGTGAAGTTTGTTCAGCAACTTCTCCTTTCGTTTTGCCTCCTCAACACGGTTATGTAAGAAATTACACAATAATAATTGAAATAAGAAAAGTGTCAAAAAAGAGGTGTTTCTATTTTTTTAATATACTTCATCAGTAAACAGCTTCTCGAAAGCCCTGCTATTTTCTATTTTTGCAGTAGCTTAATCGTCTAATCGTCAACTAGTTCGATCTACTTGCACCACTCACCCTCTCCTTCTTCTGCAGTGCCTTCTGCAGTCTCCAGCTGAAGATTCCAGCCACGAGAAGAAGCGGAGTGAGGATGAGGATGAAGTATTGTACGGACTGCAAGCAGGGTTCAAATAATCATGTTGGGAAAAAAACAAAATGTGGGCTGTCTTCGGCGGAAAACACGTATATGTCAAAAATATTATCAACATCGGCATTAAATAAAGCATCACATTTTCTTGCGTTGCCGTAATCCTAGAAGGGGAAACATAATAACCTGAACTGGATCCTTTGCGATGAAGACGATGAGGTCTCCCGCCAGATCCTTCAACTCGTCCAACATCTGTGAATTATTTAAATAGTTAACACATGGAATACAATAGTTCTACAAATTGGGATATAATCATAAACGGGGTATAATAAAAGCAGAGAATCAAACTTTGTGCACAGACCAACGAGTAGGCAACAAAAAGAGCATGGCGCAGATTTTACATTAGTGTTATTTTTTCGGCCAAAAAAGGGTAAATTAAATTCTCGCATTTTTTTAAAATTCGAAATCGCATGAACAGTTCATAATCAGTATTGTGCAATTCTTTTCGAAACCGGGATGCCTGATGACATGGTAAAGATTGACAACCAGTAATTGATTTGCTTTGGACGAGGGGCACGCATGAAAATGAAATACTTTCACTATGTGGAATAGACTTTTCTACACAACTTCACAGAATGATTAGAACCACTTCGCAAATTGCTCATGATCGTTCACGGTTCATCTGATTCCGAATCGGCCTATTTTTTCACATCAGTAGTTCCTCGACCACTTCGTATCATCCATAATCAATCTAATTATCCTTTTCAGATTCATTGATCATCCCAATCTCGCGGGCCATACAAATAGGCAATTCTAATTAGCACGAATATGGAGAAGAAACAAAGTTACCTCCCTTAGATTGTCAAATCATTAATTTGTATACTAAACAAATACATTTGGCTTCTGTCAGCAAAATAAATCGGATGAAGATTCACAAACGCTTTTCCCTCGGCTGTGCTAGCTGGTCTCCTGGGTTACCAAATTCATGAGAAGGAAAGAGAGTGAAATTGTAGAATACGCATTGGAATGTGTTTAGGTAATTAAAAGGGGTCGAATAACCGTTGCGATGTGCTATAAAACCACAAAAAATAAAATCGTTTATTTTACATACACCAATATGTACAGTGTCAAAACACGCCGTTGAATAACATACCGTAACCCCTAGACACAATACTAACTAGCATAAATCACAATACAATATTTGAAGCAAGCGGTAGTGATAACTGGAGATTGTTCGAGAATCAGGGCTAGTTCCTTGTTTGTCATAGCACTTGAGCATTAGAGACATCTCAGCCTCTCTCCATTATATGTGCTCTCTCGAGGAAACAATCAATACGCGCCCTAGAGGGGGAACAGCAGCAGCCTAATTAAGTCCTCTGTGATGTGTTCTTAGGGAGATGGCGAGTGGGGGCAGACAACGTCACGTAACTCAACCGAGAATTATAAATGTCATGACTAGGCAATTACCAAATACGAATCAACAAGTTCTTGCTCTATACTGCAATCTGAGGTAGGGGAAGGGGTACTACAACGCCAATAATTAGTGAGAAAACGGTGATTTAGAATCTAACGAGGTCTTCGATCTCTCTGGAGAAGCCCTTCGACATGGAGAATAGCGATTGATCCGCATCATCTTCTCTGCAAGTAAATAATTTGAATAATTATAATCTGTGAATCAAGATTCATTTGATTTCGCCTTACTGTGACGCTCGGTACGTTTTGAGAGACGCAAATATGAGTATTTACATTCCCATTTCTGACAGGTGTTTTGGAACTTATTTCTTTATTTTTTCTGCTCCATACGTGGGTAGGCATCCACCGAAGAAAAATTTGCAGGGAAGTGGCAGGCAAATTTTAATTGTCTCCCCCCCCCCCGGCCGCCATGACGTTAGCAGCAACCTAGTGGGCAAATACCAGACTGCTGAAGCAGTAACCTGTCAAAACATGTGTTCGCAATCCCGCAGCCTGGTTTGAAAAAATGCAGGCATATGCCGTTGGACCGCGCCCACGTATGTTCTGCTTACACCCAGAGTAGGAATAGGTCGTAGAGAACTACCTAAAATCCATAAACGTACCCGGTTTTCGAGGGTTAGGATAACATGTGAAGTAACCTAAAGTTATACCCTGCTCCCGAAAAAAAAACCCAGTTTCGTCATTTTTGCATAAACATACCCGGGATTCTATAGATTTTATCACCTGACCTTTCCATCTATGCATACACCCCATGCAAGCTCAAAGTTCTTGAAATGGTCTGCCGATATTGCAATTTAGTGCAGAGATCAAAAGGGATCCTGGGGAAAAACAAAAATAAAGTGCCCCACTCCTCACCCAAGTACTACATTTCCATTGCCGCATTCACTATTTACCAGTTCAGAGATAGGTGCCTCTCTTGTGACCCAACCCAAGGATTTGATTATCGTAGTTGAATGAGTTGTAATTTGATTGTTAAAAACAGCAATATTTAGAGTATTCTACAGATTGCTTTGGAGTAGGTCGTACCCGTAATTGGCGACAGTTTGCTGGCAGATCGACTTGAGCAGTTGTCGTCCGATCGATTCGTAGTATTCCACCCGAGAGGAAGTGAGGATGAACATTCGATAGAATAGAATGTGCGCCAATTGCATCACAATCGTCCTGAAGCATATTTTGTTAATAAATTTGTTCTAAAGGTCATTAAATTCGTGGGATGTATAGTTGAGTACATGCCCCTTTCAATTTGAAAAAAAGGACTAAAAAAGCAAGTACGACGCAGTATATGCATAACTACACCTTTTCAACGGAATAAATCTTTCAGATTCTCCTTATGTATGTCCCAGTACCAGAACCACAAAGTCTAGCACCTTCTATAAATGGATAATCCATGCAAAAAAATTACTGGATTTTATGGGAGGTGTTATTCCTTTCGAATGATAAACACGTTATCACTCAGCGCGCCTGACCTAGATGATTACGCTAGGAAATGATGAACATGCAAAACCTTTTTCCAGAGAAAGTATTGATGAATCCTCTATACAATCGAGTTGTTGAGTAGAAGTCGAGTGCGATTTCGAAAAACTGAAAATAATATAAATATATCAGTACAATACTGGCACAGTTACCTGGAATGCAGTGATTTTGACGTTAGGCAACCTCCATTCACTTGGTGGTAACAGAACGAGATGCTTCTTGTAGGAGTAACTGAGAAGATATGGAATGACTACTGTTACATAGAAGCATAGAAACGGACTTACTTGCACATCAGACATCGTATTTGTTGGGCGGGAGGAGCGCTTGTGAGCCACAAATCGAAGCAGTTTCCATGAACCCACATCAGTGAACCGGAACATCTACAAAAAACAAAAATTAAAATTGGAAATTAAACCACGCTTGGCTAAAAATATGAAATCGCATTTTTAAAAAATCACATAACAAAAGAAGTACAATTATACTAACTTGCAAGGGTGCAGCCATTCGCTTCCGTCGCTTTCTGTTCCATAGCAGAACTTACAAGTCTTGCTATCGCCTTCGCGAACTGAGTCGGTCTCATCATCGAAATCATTCTCGTTCGAAAGAACACATCCGCCGTTGTCTGTTGATTTGGAGGGAGCTAGAGGGCTGACGTTATCTGTCATCGCCTAAAAATAAAAAAATAACCAGCGAAAATGAAAGCCACATCAACTGACGAAACCAGGAAAATTGTGAAATTTCACGAAAGACAGCAAGAACGAAAACGGCCCATCCCCATTGCATTGAGTGACGTCACGAACCCGGAACTACTAAGCCGGGACTTGATTTTAGTACATGCCGATTCCAATGTACTGTATCCTGATTTTTCAGGGTTTTCCACTGAGAAGCACCGAGATGTGTCAAAATTATGAGGAAATCATATTTATCGAATTTATCGACTTCTTCGGCCGTTTTTATCGATTTATACGTTTTCAATGCGAACCCATGCTCAAGTACTTGCTAGCAAACTTGAATTAGCACTTGCTTTTGTCATTTTTGCTGTAAAAATCGTGCTGAAAGAAACGATAAAGGCGGACTATAGTGCGGGTCCGTTCGGCTCCAACAAATAATGCGGGTGCCCAATTTGGATTCGGTAACTGGCACCAATATTGCGATGTGGTTCTGGTTGTGGCATCCACTTTTCTTGTGTTGATTCAATCTTTGGAACTCTCTGTTTGTTTCCTTCAATAACTGTATGGCACGTCACTGAAGCCAACTTTTATCCTTTCTTGTAACTAATTTTAGATAACTTCCGTTTAAATTTTCGTTATTGAACCCTTTTCCTCCCTCTTGACCCCACCTCCCCACCCCCACGTTATTTATTTGCAACACATTTGACAATTTGCGTAACCGTTGAAATACACGTAAGGTTTTCGAAAGATTGTATCGTGACTCATGATTCAATGATTGCAGTTTATCCTCAAACTTACCACGTTATGTCAACGTCTATATCGGGGAGAGGGAAACAGAGGAAGTATGGCCAAGGTGAGTTTAGTTTTTTTAGTAGTTCTATTTGAACCGTTGAAATATTTAGTCTATAGTCATCCCCATACTGTATTTAGGCTGGTAAATAATTTGCGCTCTTCAGATTTGAACACAAACGCTATGCAGACGGGCGGCGGCCACAACATGGCTATGCCGCCCACTGGTGCTCACGGATTCGCTCTTCCTACCGTCGCCCTTCCTAATGTTCCCGTCAATAACTACCCTCCTACTGGCAACTAGTAAGTATCTATTAATTTTAATTTTAACGTCTTTATCGTATGAACCTTTTGAACTATCTTCTTACGATACTTCTTCTAAATGCATCAGCCCTGACACATTTGCTACCTGAGCACGTCTATCGATTTCCGGTTTGCGAACGCTCTTCCTTGTATGTCAAACACCTATGACCGCGTAAATTCCCGACAAACGACAGTTGTTTTTTCGTGGACTCCGTCCGTGATCCATAGGGTATCCACCCTCAGGGAGAGAAGCTGATAGAGAAGGAGGGTGTAGTAGAGAAGCAAACACATTCAGAGCAGTTGCGACTTCCCTCAAGCTATCGCTCTATCCATTCTTTCTTGCCTGGTCTAATATTCCTACTCCATCGCACACTTATTTTGCCATGAGGTGGTTTTACTCGAAGTCGACACTTTTATTACACTGCGCGATTCCGCCGCAGCTCTTTCCATCCTTCCTAGCTTACACCTTAAATTCGTATCACATTTGTTTTCAAATTTCTGTATTATGCCATTTTATATTTTCGCAGAAGTTAGTTGAAAATTAGTCGTTCTGCTCGCAGCCCATATCATGAAAGAGTGCTCTTTATCTTATCAGTGATGGCAACTCTTGAAAGGACTATCCCACAATTCGTAACATAATATTACTGTGTTTATGAGGTTTTTATAAATGCTTGAATAGAATTCAGATAATACTATTTACTATCCGTCTAGCAGGTTAGGACAAGGTATGCTCTGCTATGTTAGCTCTTTTTTTTCAATTGCACAACGGAGTAGTCACTTTTGTTAGCTCCAGTGTACAGACCTGCAGGAGTAGAAGAAGTGAGAAGAGTGGGATAGGCAGAAGATGAAGAGGGGCGAGGGTAGATGGGGGAGCGAGGAGCAAGGTTAACCACTCTCCGCCTGTTCACATAATCTCTTTCTTCTTCTTTGTTTCTCTGCGATTCTATGATCTCTTACCACTCTCCCCGGCACTCTCGGTGTCATCTCATTTTGCGCTTATCAATGCCAATTTACTCAGATATCATTCCGAAAATTGATGATGTAGAATACAATGTTACGGATCGTTCTTGAACACAATTTTATAAATTTTTGTTGGCTTGACATACCTGAAGTACCTATTTTGACGCCCCTAGGTAGATGTCGATGAATAGCGAGAGGTGGAGAGGCGAGAAGGTGGAGATAGAGGGGGAAAAGTGAATAGTGGAGGGAGAGACGGCGAGAGTTGGCGATCGAGGGTAAACGGCACCTCCACTATCACTAATACACACAACCACGTACAAGGATTCCCAATCAGCCCACGCTTGATCACTCGTTCTCGCCTTTCTCCACTCTTCTCATTATTCTTTCGCAATGAATCGCGATCATTTATTTTGTCCCCTTCTTTATTTTTTCTCTGCCCGTTCCTACTGACATTGAAAAGAAAAGAGCGTTGCCAGAAGGCTTTCTCCCCCCATCTAGTTTCGTGCTTGACTACGGGACTCGGAGCTATGTGATCGACTGAGGCTTACCACTGGGTATTCCAATTTGAATTTTTTGCTCCGCCCACGAACAAGCCTAGTTGAATTTCGAAATAATCATTAAAACATCAAAACAACCGTGTGCTCTAGTGGCATATCTAGTCGTCTTCAACCTTGCAATCGTAATAGTCTTCAATCAATTGAAATGATGCTGGCACCTGGTCCTTCTGGTGATCCCATCGCGCCCATCCTTCCTCTCGGTTCTGGCTTCCCCCATCCCCATCCGCATCATCGCACTCACTATCAAAATGGAGTAATGCGAGGTGGTCTTCGCTACTCGCGACGATCAATGCCTGCCAAGTTCGGGATCGGCAATACCCCTCTTGGTGGTTATGGTGATCTTGCCCTTCTCAGCAGCAACGCCACACCCACGTACATGCCGCACCCGCCTGCGAGCGGCGGATCCGGTGTACCGACCATGTATGTGCCTGATGGAATGAGGATCCAGCAGGTGAGTATTTTTTCAACCCTTTATTTTTTTAAATCAAATTTTATAATGTATATTTATTTTGATATGATATCATATCAATATCGTAGTTACAGGAACAGACCTCTCATTTCGCTAACATGCAGGGCCCTCCACAGAGCATGAACAACACTGGACAGATTAATCCGAATATGCAGTGGAATGGGGTGAGTGTCGGTGTTGCTCAGATGTTTTGGAGATTATAGAAGAAAACGTGTTTATATATTTTCTCTTTTGCAGCCGCCTCAGCAGTCGCAACAGCACATGCAGCAGCACAGTGGCATGGCCCAATCCAACATGCGTAGTGCCCCTCAGCAACCACGACCCTATCAACCACAGCAGCAGCAACCTCAGATGGTGAGTGGGGAGGAGCTGCACTTTTTTGAATGTTATAGAAGAGGGAGGGGGGGGGGATTGTATATATAGAATATTAAAACATTGTATTTGGGCTGAACACATTATTACAGGGCTATGGTGCATACAACGCGCCGGCGCATCAGGCTATGTATCCCGTACAGTACCCGCCCATGTACCCGCAGTATGCTGATCCGGCTCAATACGCGATGTATCAACAGCAGCACTTCTACCAGATGCAACAGCAGCAGCAGCAGGGTCCCCCCATGCAGATGCAGGCGCCTCCCTCTCTGCAGCAGGGTGGAGGAGCACCCGGAGGAGCTGCATCGGGTGTCCCCATGGGTGGAGCACAGCCCACCCAACAGCAATCACAGATGCCCGCACCGGCTGCCCAGTCCATCTACCCTAATACTGCGCCCGGGGCTGTCCCTGCAGGCGTGACCCACGCACCCAACTTCACTCCCACCATGCAACCACAGCCGCAGCCGCAGCCGCGACCGGCAGCTCCTACCGTGCAAAAGAAGAGAAATGTGAGTGATCTGATTATCTGAGTTGCTGTTTTAAATCAATCACTTTTTTTTAAAAACAATATTATTTTTTGCCATTAAACGTGTCAGGAATATGCTCAGATATTTGATATCACTCGGCTAGTTAATTTTTGTTGTTGTTATTCTCACTTCGAATAGTTTCTGACGACATTAAAAATCACACAAGTTGCATATTTTTACATGCGCAGGTTCTCGCAATCGTGGATCCGACCACTAACGAGACGGTGAATCAGAATGCTGTGGAAGCCAGCAAAAAGGAGGAGGAAATTGCGCCCAAGGCGGAGAAGGAAGAATGTACGATAGATTCCGAGAAATGAAGATTTGGCAATGAACTTGGTATCTTTGCAGCGAAGGGAACTGACGAGACTGACTCTGCTGCACCAGAGGTCAAGAAGCAGTTCGCAGCGCAGATTCTGGAGCAAGTGAGTGGGAGGGAGCGGAGAGGAATCCGGAAACAAAATTATTGTTGAATTATTCATTTTCAGACGACAAAGTCGGATCAGCCAGCGCCTGCCCCGACTCCCGCCCCTCCTGCCAAACAGCACAACAAGGTATGGAGGATGGCGGAGAAGATATCGATCCGATGGGGATGCTCTTATTGAAGGAGCAAACTTGTTGTCTCAGCATAGACTTCTTGGTTTTTGCGCGGCTTCCCTCTATCTGTTGAATGTTTAGTTAGCGCTTGCAACATCTCTCCACTTACCTCGATCAGAGTGATCTGTTCAAGAAAGCGACGAGAAAAAGTGTTCCCGCTAACTATGAAGACATCCATTGCCAGTGATTGATTGCGAGTGGCAGTTTCTTTCCAATGCGTCCTACAATTTGAGTATATTCTCGCCACTCGTTAGATGCGCGTTCCTTCTCTACCACTGTTACCCTCTTTGATCTACCGGCTCCTTCCTCCACTCTTGCTATCGATTGAATTCACGAAGGAGTGCGAGGGAATCCCCTCTGATCGTCTTCTCTATCTGCTTGTTTTCGAAATTCAGTTATTGATTTTTGAGCCGTGTTATCTTTTCGCGTTGTAATAGTATTTCGAGGTCGCACAAGTAGATGCAAAGTTGTGACTGACCAATCATGCTAGGTAACAATTGGAATAGCGGCAAGTGTTGGAGGTTAGGGAATGAGAGGAATGGTAGTGAGAGGGACCAATTAGTTTCGTGAAACTCTAGCCAATGAACCCTTCTTCTCTCTGTCGCATCTCCGGGAATGCCGAGTATTTAGAACGATTCATCTGTTTATAAGCCATTTCAACGAAAAATGGCCGTAAAAAGAGCCGATTGACGCAGTGTTTGTTATGACGCGTGCCCCCATCTATCTATTCGCCCATTAGCAAGCACGCTGATTCACATCACGGCGTATTCTCCTCTAATTACTGATTCATCCGGAACGTGCGAGGGGCGATGTTATCAGAATTCATTTATACTCAAATGAAAACATTTCTTTGCAGTGTCTCTTCTCGCTCGATCAATTGGAAGTGATCGGACTGAAGGACAAGGTATCTCACATCGCCGCCCCTCCCGTCCCCGCAGCTCCTGCAGCAGCACCTGCAGTCGAGCAGCCGAAGGCCAGCGAGTACCTGCCCGCGCCCCTCGACGCACCCGCCTATCCCAACAACTACAAGGAGAAGCAGACCACTCCCGAGATCTCGCTCCCAGGTATGGTAGGAAGTGACAACACGGCTCGGATCGATAACTGACTATGTTTACGTTTACTTATTTGATCGTTCAGAGATGACGGTGTCGAATAACGACGAGCAGCCGGACGACTCGCACCTCACAGCAGAGGTTCCCGCCACGCCCACCAATGAGCCGTACGTTATGAGAGTATCGATGGGTGTTACGGTGGATAGAAGAGAGAGTGCATGAACAGGATAAAGGGGTGGGTTTGATTGGAACAGAACACAATGTAGTTCCAATTACATTAGACATAATCGAAAGAGGATCGTGGTCTTTTTTATGGGTGTCTCGTTCCTTCTCGGTTCAGAGCTGGATTATTGTGCATGCTCGTTTTTGCTGTGTTTGTATATTCAGCCTTTTGTTTTCCCACATGAGCGTCAACCGATGCGCTGCTATTGCAATTGGTCTTTGTAATTTTGCAGCAGCAACTACCCTTTCCCCGGTCCATCTTTGATTGCTCTCCCTTCTTCCAAATGTTTGGCGTGATTTCGTATACAGCCGCACCGAAACAAACCAGCTTGGCAGCGTGTAACATTGAGAGCTCTCCTCGGCAAAGCAAGCAACGCTGCTCCTATGCAGTTTGCTGACTGTGACGTATGCGGTGCTCCCCACCATGCAAAGGGATAGTTGTGATTGATATCAAATGAGTGGTAATAGCCCCTTCTCCCCTCCTCGCCCATCTCCCTTCCTCCCCCGAGCAATGAACATGCGTCGTTCACGTGAAGATGCGATTGCCTGATCACACTCTTCTCCGCCCGTGGGCTTCTTCGCAGTAAGAATAGTAAAGCAAGCACGTTGTTGACTGTGCTAGAAGGGCCACCATCCCCACACACCTTCAGACACACTCGCGAACGATTGAAATGAAGCCATCCTAACCCATCCCATTCCAATTCCACATTGACGGGGCACAGCTTAACTAGTCTTGTGGCGCTCTGACTACAACTTGATCCCCTCTTGATACGTTTTCTCTATTTATGTATAAATAATTCCAGATTGTGTCATTCTCAGTGAATGAACATCCAATGTCTGAATTGTGGATTTCAATCAATAGCAAGCCACACCAAGGGTCACTTCCCTCCCCCACTCTTGCTGATTGCATTTTTCGTTGACGTATCCATATATTGGCGGCGTGGCATCATCACCTCCGCTCTCTCCAATCCCCACAGTCTCTTTCTACTCTCTCCCCTCTCCACCTCTACTCCTCTCGCTGCATACTCGTCCTCTCCTCCGCTCCTCTTCCCCTCCTCTTCCTAGTTTCTGCTCAAGTGATAACAAGCGCTTAACGAGGCGCCTGGAGACGAGCGAGTGCGTGAATCGAAGAGAGCGATGAGAGAAGCAGAGAAGAAAGGGAATACACGAACAAAAAAGAATAGAATGGGGAATGAAGGCGGGGGAGGGGCGAACGGTGTATATACTGCGTAATATAGAGACGGTCTCGTCTCGATTCCTGATCACTTCTCCTCTCTCCCAAAGGGAACGGTGTTCTCGCACGGCTCAAAGATTTCCTTCCTCTTCTTTCTCTGTGGACACTGCCCCTGCATCAGTGCACACCATCGGTGATAGTCGCACACCGCTCAACGCAGCCTGGCACTCTCTTACCCTCTCCTCTCATCTCTCCCCCTCCCCTGCTACTTTTTTTTGTTGCACTGGGCTCATCTCAGGATTGGTCGAGAGGGGCAGAAGGGGGAAGTGAGTGTGGGGAGACAGGCGGTCAGTGATGAGAGGGTAGGAAGAGGGGAACAGTCGTCTGCCCTTTACCCTCCTCTGTCTCCACTCTCCATTGCACTTATAGCCCGCCCTGATCAGGATAGGCAATCGTGCTCATTTCGATGTGTCCCTGTTGCGGCTCTTTCTCCATATTGTTCACAATTCCGAGAAATCGACTGCTTTCCATGCGTTGTTTATTTTATCGCCTCGCATTTTGGCTCACTTGAGCAGTTGCATTTTGCTTTCTTCTCCTCCTAAAATCCCTTTGCATTTCTTCTTGCTCTGGCAAGCTCTCAGACAAGGCCAGAAAAGTTGCTAGCTGTTTTTCTACCTTTCCAATCTTCCCTCTCTTGCCTATCCCGTTTCACCTCTAGGGAAAGAGAAATGGTAAAAAGTGAGGCTGATTGAATGGCTCAGAGGAGCGGCGAGCGATCGGAGAGGAGGAGGTGGACAGTGCCCTGAAGGAGCATGAGAGAGAGAGATTGGAGAGCGGGAAGGAGGGGAAAGAGTGCATAGTTAGGAAGAAAAGGAGGGAATACACGGGGTGGTTGAACTGCTCACATGGGGAGCGCGCTCTCGCCTACCGTCCTTTTGTGTATTCCTTCCCTTTCTCGGGCGCTTTCAGTTCACATTCCTTCAACATCCTGACCACTCTCTCAATGGCTCGCTCATCTCTACTGAAGAGTCTCTGATTACAGGCAACAGGCTTGCGTGTCTCAGTCCCTCATTCGATTGATTGTGCCCTGATCTCTCTCCCACCCTCCTCCTCCGTCTAAAAACCCTCTCCGGAACTGCAATCTCTTCTTTCTCTCTTTGTTCTTATTTCCAGATGTTTCTGGAAGTTTTCCCTTCATTCGGTGCACTTTGGACCTGGCGCGATCTCAGCTGAACGAGTGTCCTTTCCTTGTTATCATTCGATTAACGCCCTCAGGGGCTATTCCTATCTTGTTGATCTATCTGCGCTACTTTCGCTATCACACGATGGATGGTGTGTCTATCAATCTCCTATCAGCCCCGCCCCTCAAGGAGATGTGATTCGATCCAGCGAACGAACGGGGGTGTCATTAACGGAGCCAGCTAGCGGGCGCACTCCCCCCCCCCCCTCCTCCTCCATTGAGATCAATCACCGGGAGGAGCAATGAGGTGGCCTCGCTCCTCTCGACCGATTCGTTTCCAATTGCTTATCTTGCCTATCAATTTCCGTTAGATGAGGCGATTGATAAGTGGGAGAGATGCCGGATGGATGGATGAATGACAGCCAGTATGATTACCGCGTGCCCCGATAGTGTAAGAGTGTGACTGGCAATCACCCATATGATCTCTGCCCTTCCTCATCTGTCTCATATCTCCTTATTCTGCCTGCTCTCTCGCACAATCAAAAGCAACTGATTGATACTCGAGTAAAGCGTCAGTCAGTCTAATCTAGCATCTCAATCACTCGCATTCACTTTAGTATCGCTCCCCCTTCATAGCCATTCGCCCTCCATTCACTCTCTTCCGTCTGCTTTTTGCACGTTTAATTCCACTTCTTCATCGTCGTACTTGGTTGTTTCTCGCCCCCCTCTCCTCTTTTCAGCTCTCAAACAGTCTTCCCTTGTATATCTCCTCTATCCAATACACTCATATACTTTCCATATGTGAGTCCCCATTTGCTCGCCCTTCACACTCTTTTCTGAGCACCAAATGTGTTCTTTCCTCCCTGTTTCTTCCTCTCCCCCTACCCTATCCATCCAGTACGTGGGGGAATTCATGGCTCCATATTCCGCAGCGCGCTCTCGCCTCTACATCTGTTCAATCTGTTGTGTTTTCTGGAGGCGGGCCGTTCTATCGCTTTTCTCGTTTCTGCAATTGCCATACGCGTTCATTCGTTTATCCATTCTTCCTGCAGTGAGATCAGCTCTCGATCGGACACGACCGGGAGGATCGCATAGCTAATCGACTCTCCTCTCACCTTTGGACCCTGCTTCGACCCTCCCTCTTCCTTATATCTTGGGGGCGCGTGGTTGTGAGAGGGTGCGCAACCTGTTTAGAGGAAGAGGCACCTTTCCCAGCTGAGGAGGAAGAGGAGGAGCAGAGACAGAGAGAGACGAGTCATTCCTCCGCTCCCTCTCAACTCTATACATTCCTTCAAGCTATTCACATAGCAAATCGGCTACCCCACCCCTCGATCCCCTCGAGTGATCGCTTACTAATCGACACTAGGAACGAGCAACACCATGGGACGCGGAGGCGCCTTCCATCGCAAGAAGAACAAAGCAGCAGTTGCTGCCCCCGCTGCTGTAGCAGCACCTGCAGCACCCGAGGCTTCCATTCTGGAGCACAAGTCGTGGTACCAGTCTGGTCCACTTTCCCCTTTCTACCTCCTCTGGTCGGCCCTTTGGCTGCGAGCTCTGTGGCTGGTGCGACTGATCAGAGGCCAAAAGGAAGAAGCCACCATCACCATTGAGACCCAGGCGGTCAATGTACCTGCTCTCCCCGATTCACCCCGATCCTCGAGAAACCTATCCGAATCCGTGGAATCTGTACATAGCGATGAGCCCACCTCTGCATCAGCACCTGCAGTGGAGGAACCCGTGGAGATAGTAGAGGATGAGCAAGAAGCCGGTCCCAGCACGACCGCCTCTGTGCAGGATGAGGAGGAGACGGAGGAGTACGAGGATCGCCAGTCAGTGTCATCGGAAGAAGAGCCACCCGTAGTGAGAAAGCAAGCCAGAGCGGAGTATGTGAGCCAGTACCCACTGCCCGATCGAGAATCCATTGATGAAGCCGATTATCCCGAGGAAACGTACGAAGGATGTTCGGTCGTTGTGGAACTGCATCGGACGTCTATCGAGGAAGTGGATGAAGAAGAAGACGTTGACGACGAATCGGAGGATCTGGGCCGATCAAGCTCCCTTTCCTGTTGTGGCCCCGACGATGAAGACGACGACTATGATTGGTGAGCATCTATTCACTCTTTCCTCATTCCCCTCTGTTCGATCTGTTGTGTCTGTAGTTCCCCTTCCCCTCTCCCGTGTCTATCCGATTCGATCCGTTCTCTGTTTTTCATTGTTAGCTGAACCGAGAGCGAGAACGGCGCTAGATGAATGAGCTTGTGCGCGAAATAGGGGAAGAGGGAGCAAGAGGGGTGGAAGGAGCAAGAGAGAGATAGATTGGAATGCGGGTCAACCACTGTCAAACGACGATTCGCCCCGCTCGGTGTGTCCGTGTGTAACTGAAACGAAGTGGGGAGTGAGCTAATAGGTTAGAGTGAAACCGAAAACAAGGGAGGGGTTTGGGTATGGGTGTGATGGAGGAGCAGGGAACTCATTCTCCTCGATCACTGGGATCAATTGCACTTTACTCGAGTTGTCTTGGATGGTCAGTGGAGAAGTCTCTCTGATTTGTGTATTCTCTAACCTTGCCTCTTCCCAGTACTCTGTTTGTCCATTGACGGAATGCTGATTGAGAGGGGAGCAGAGAGAGAGAGGGGGGGGGGGTATGCACTGTTCACCCTTTGGGGAAACGACGAGAGTGCGGGGAGAATTGAGAAAGAGAGAGTGGCTATTGATTGACTGAGCATGATTTAGTGAGGAGAGGAGAAGAGAGGGATGAGGTAGAGGGAGAAGCTAGAGGTACTTGGGGCAAGATTTGTAAGGAAGATAGATGTGGAAGGAATGTTTATCGCCCATTGATTGATTATGCGTGGTAGGCAGAAGGGATCGAGGTCAGGAGTTGTGTTTCATCGCATACTTCTGGAATGGGAGCTTAGCGCTCCCATGTGTTTATGTTATGATGTGAGAGGGGAAGGTATAGTGGAAGCAGAACCAATCACAGTCGTTGTTTAGCTTTCTCGATGAGTCATGGCTCCGTTTTGATTTCTGAGTGGTTTCGAGTGTTTGCCCCCTGAGGCAGCTATTGTGGGTACAACCATAGGGGGAAAGATGGGAAGAAGGTAGGGGGGGAGAGGAGCGTATGATGAACCGTGATCGATTGCGTAACGAGCAGAATGAGCAGAGGAGGGGGGGGGGAGATGGGGAGAGTGACGGGAGGTGATAAGACTCGGGAAATAATCTGATAGGTGTGCAGAGAGGAGGAAGAGGGACAGGGCAACAAAAGGTGGACGCCATTGATGGGTGATAAAGAGATGAGGGACACACTCGAAAATTGACTGACTGACTCGTTGAATGCAACAGTGACAGGTGTATGAGAATAGCGATAAGATGAAAAACGCGGTTAAACGCGCATCTAGTGATGGTCGAGTCTCGGTTGGTGCAGGATGTCTTGGAAGGACCCCTCGAACGATGTTGTCGCAGGTTGATTACAAGTTTCAGGGTAGCTCGAAGTGAGAGTGCGGGTTATCTCTGGGCTAGGAATATGATTTTTTTGAATGACTCAATTAGTTAAGAGAAACTTTCTGAGTAAAGTGAAAAAGCGTTGGCACTAGTCAAAAAATTGAAACCGTCCAAAAGTTGTGTGTGGGTATTACTAGTGGAGTATAGCTCGCGTGCAAAATTTGAAGTCAGTTGGATCGCTCTCCGCGAAACTACAGCAAAGCCCAAAACTACCGTAACCAAATAGATTTTGCTGTTTTGCAATCAAACCATTCAATAAATATTGCATTAATTACACAACTTAAAGGTGCTCACACATACTAAGTTTCACTCCCATCGGATCTAAACTGTTCGAGAAAAATAAAGAAAAAAATATTTTTTATAGATTTTACCATACCACTCGGCCGGCTGTTGGCCCGTAACCATTTTTATTGCACCATTTTATAGAGCACTCGTGCAACTACTTACCACACAAAAATAAAGAAAATTAAAAAATAAGGTTGCGAGAAATTGGGGAATTAATGCGCCGAATACGAAAAAAATCAGTTCGTGATACCTAGAAATACCGTAATTTTCAAAAATTCGGAAAGTTCGGGAATGTTCGCGAAACATTTTTTGCGTGAATTTCGCATTTTATTTGTCTCTATTTTGTCGTTTTCATCATTGTGATGGTTGTATTTCGCCATTAATACTTATTATTACATGTAATACTAAGAGAACACGCAAACAAGAGCTTATCAGCAGATCTTGGTCACATATCACACAATACCGGTCATCACAATGATGAAAACGACAAAATAGAGACAAAAAAATGTAAAATTCCAGCAAATAAAATGTTTCGCGAACATTCCCGAACTTTCCGAATTTTTGAAAATTACGGTATTTTTAGCTATCACGAACTGATTTTTTTCGTATTCGGCGCAGTAATTCCCCAATTTCTCGCAACCTTATTTTTTAATTTTCTTTATTTTTGTGTGGTAAGTGGTTGCACGAGTGCTCTATAAAATGATGCAATAAAAATGGTTACCGGCCAACAGCCGGCCGAGTGGTATGGTAAAATCTAGAAAAAATATTTTTTTCTTTATTTTTCTCGAACAGTTTAAATCCGATGGGAGTGAAACTAAGTATGTGTGAGCACCTTTAAGTTTTGTGATTAATGCAATATTTATTGAATGGTTTGATTGCGAAACAGCAAAATCTATTTGGTTACGGTAGTTTTGGGCTTTGCTGTAGTTTTGCGGAGAGCGA
Organism: Pristionchus maxplancki; assembly: GCA_900490775.1. Lineage (NCBI taxonomy): Eukaryota > Metazoa > Nematoda > Chromadorea > Rhabditida > Neodiplogasteridae > Pristionchus > Pristionchus maxplancki. The sequence goes on from LS538003.1 coordinate 672,223, forward strand.
TCCAAATGACTTCAAATTTTGCACGCAAGCTATGCTCCACTAGTACTACCCACACACAACTTTTGGACGGTTTCAATTTTTTGACTAATGCCAAGGGTCCACACGAGTATTTTCACTGACTCAGAAACTCCCTCTTAATCAATGTGTTGTTCAGTGCCTCATCGTCATCGGAGAAGAACACGTCGAACGACAGTGCCATCTGCGTGCAGACTCCCGTGACGCCGCCCCCGCCCACGGAGAGTGCCACCGTCGTCGATGCTGAGGATGAGAAGACCGTCGTCGTCGAGGAGGAGAGAGAGGAGGAGGAACAGAAGCAGGAGGCTGAACCCGAAGAGGCAGCCACTCCCATCGAACCTCTGACCAAGAAGCTCGAGCAGCTCGGTGAGAATTATTTCTCTCAATTTATCGATTTTCTTTCGTGTGCCCAATGTGTTTCAAATCATCAACAGTTCTCTGTTCAGTGATCGTGGAGTCGGCCTCTCAGGAGGAGGCGGAGAGCGAGCCATCGACGCCCGCCCCCGTCACTCCCTCCGTCTCGGAGACTGCTGCCACCCTCGCTGAGGAGGAGGAAGGTTAGAGGGCAGACGGAGCAAAGGGAAGGGAATGGGCTCGTGCTGTAGTGTGACCTCGTGGAATGCAGCTAGAGTGGCCGAAGTCTGAATCGAGCGCTTCTTTTCTTCCTTTTTTCCTGCCAAGAGACACCTGTTGAGTGTGAGTCAGCACACGCGGGATGGAAAAAGAGTGGCAGATTGAGTGGTCCCGGAAGCTTAGATGTTGCGAAGTAAGAGATCTCTCGACCCTGGCCTCGAGCAGCTAATTTTGGAGTGGAGAAATGGGATAGGAGATCAAATATTGAAACAATTAAATAAGATCTTGCAGATGCCGAGAAGATTGCTGCAGCGAGAGAGGAGGAGATGCAGCGAAAGAGAGAAGAACTCGAGGCTGAGATTGCCCAGCATGAACAGGATCTCGAGCAGGTACGGTACATTGTCGAGGTTACTGTAGATGTTGAATATTGATTTCTTTTATCGATGCTAACAGTTCCTTTATTCAGGTCGACATTTCGCTCTGCCGCTACAACCGCGAGTACCTCTACAGCGTCAGAGACTTTGAGAAGGTACGGTGGCGTATAGTTGGTGAATTGCGAACTGACTTTATATTTTTTATTTTCAATTTCGAATATTTGCAGCTCTTCAACGTGACCCCTTGCCCCCTGCCTCCCAACGAACTGATTGGCTTCGGCGTCTGCCGCTCGCTAGCGAGCAACGAGCCGAAGAGAAAGCAGGATGGACAGGGCGGATTCATGCCCGGATGGGCGAGAGGAACTGTGAGCACATTTATTTATTTTGTTTCTTTTGTATTCCAAAAACGACTAAGAGCGGGAATTGAAATCATTAACTGACTGTGAGCCATTTGCAGGGTGGACAGGGTCGCGGCGGAGGAGGAGATCGCAAGCCGTACCAGGGAAGACAGTCGGAGCAGCACCACAGAGGAGGTGGAGGAGGAGGAGGAAGACAGGGATCGAACAAGAAACTTCCTCCCAGCATCCGACCCAGTGAGTCACAACTAATTTCGTATTTCCAGGCATAGCACATGAGTAATGAATAAAGCCTTTCTTTAAATTAATATTTATTTATTTATTTGCGTGAATTGAGGCATCGAGCGACGCGTGGACACGAACGTGCAGTTGCACAAGGCAGAGAAGGCATGGAAGCCGGAGAAGGTGACGGAGACGGATGAGAGTGAGGAGACGAAGAAGAAGGTGAGCAATTTATCTTTCTTATCATCACTTCTTTTTTTTGTGTCCTTTGTTTTTTTTAGGTTGTATGAGCAGTTGAAAAATGACTTGTTGTTACAAATTTCGTAGTTGATATTTACCTCTCTTGCAGCTCCTCCTCAAGACGATCCGTGCCCTCTTCAACAAGATCACTCCGACGACGAAGGACAAGCTGATCGATGAATTCCTCGACCACAAGGTGTACGAGTCGCCCTGTCTCAATGACGTGAGTGTTTGATTAGATTTGTAGTTTGTAGTTTGACCAATCCGATCCTACTTCCCATCTCTACAGGTCATCTCGATCATCTTCGACAAGGCCGTCGAGGAGCCCAAGTTCTGTCCTCTCTACTCGAGCATGTGCTACACCCAGGTGTGTTCATATTTCAAAAAATTTAAAAATATTTATGTTGTTCACTGATTCGTATTAATTATCCATTGTAGGTGCAAGAGGAGCTGAAGATAAACAACAACGTCTCGCTCTTCCGTAATGCCATTCTCGTCCGGGCACAGGATACGTTCACGACGAAGAATCTCGACGACGTCATCAAGGAGAAGGTAGACCACTTGTTTCATTTGATTTTTTTGTGTACGCGAAAATTTATTAAAATGGAATCGATCAGTATGTAATGATTATTAACGTGATTATTATTACAGGAAGCCGAGATCGCGGCAGAGACTGACGAGAAGAAGAAGAAGGAGAAGCAGATCGAATTGCTCGAGAACAAGAGCAAATTCAGAAGGAGGAAGTTCGGAAACATCACGTGAGTTGATTTACTATTTATCGTCGAGTTCCGTAAAGTGATTACTTATTTCCCCCCTCATCATCAACCGCATCTTATGTCCGTCCTTCAGATTCATCGGTCAGTTGTACCTCCAACAGCTCATCTCCGTCCGTATCATCCTCTTCTGCGTCGTCGATCTGCTCAAGTCTGTGACTGAGAAGCCCGAGAATCTCGAGGGATACGAGGCTGTGAGTGATCCCTCTTGTTACCATCCTAGTCTATATTGAAGCGATCGCATATTGAAATTTCAACTGTTTCGGGTGCAATTAATCTTGTTCCTCCCTTCAGGACGAGGAGTCGGTGGACTGTGCGGTGCGACTACTGGAGACGATCGGCAAGAGACTGCACGAGGAGTCGGTCCGACAGACGAACGAGCAGAAGAAGGCTGCCGAAGCTGCGAAGCCTGGCGTCAAGGGAGGCGTCATCCAGCGCAATCCCCCCGCCCAGCCGCCACCGCAGCAGAGACCGCAGCAGCAGCCCTTCCCCATCGACATGACCTTCCAGACTCTCGAGGGAGCCATTCCCATCGTGAGCAGCAGAATCAAGTCAGCATTTTACTTGTGGTTTTAATATTATAAATACAATATGAGATGCGTAAAATGGACAAAGCGAGTAGCAATCGTGAAACGGTATCCTCTTCAGGTTCATGATCATGAACCTGGTGGAACTTCGCAAGAACGGATGGGTACCCAGAAAGACTGCGGATGCCGGACCGAAGAAGCTCGATGAGATCAAGAAGGAGATGCAGAAGGAACAGATTGATAACCAGAATGTGAGTGGAGGAAGTTGGGATACTTTGTGGATGGGGGATAGTATGCAATTGTTGATGAAGTAGTCAATAATTTGTTTGTCTTTGCAGGCCCAGATTGCGTACGAGCGAAAGCACTCTCGTCAGGATGGACACATGGGAGGAGGACGAGGACCGATGGGAGGTGGAGGTGGAGGAGGAGGAGGAGGAGGACATGGTGGAAATCCGAAGAGAATGATCATCCAGAGGAATTCACAGGATTCCAGAGGAACCAAGGACGAGCGAATGTCCCAGGTAACATTTTGTAATTATAGTTTCGCTTTAAAGTATTTATATTCGGCGAAACGAATCAAGGTTATTTGTTCAGGCGCACAAGTCAGCCAATCTGGCCACTCGCGGTGTTCAGCCCAAGAAGGTGTCGTTGTCGTCGGTGACGGATGGATCGTCTCTCGGAGGAAAGGGAAAGAAGCAATGGAGTGGAGGAGCCAGTGGAGGATCGGAGAACAGTCGCAAGGTGAGGCATTACCCATTTAATGATTTGTAGCATTAAATTTGGTACTAGGTCGGATGATAACCTACTGGATGAGAACCGGAAGGTGCCGGATGAGAACTGTGTGGATGAGAACTCACTAGATGAGAACTGGGCGGATGAGAACCGACTAGATGAGAACCAGCCGGATGATAACCTACTGGATGAGAACCGACTGGATGAAAACCGTGCCGGATGATAACCAGGCGTATGAGAACCGACCGTATGAGAA